>KZ061571.1:530460-638486 GCA_002091835.1 Anopheles maculatus | reverse complement strand
AATCTAACTGTGTCCGCGTCAAGAATACCCCCTATTGCGGTCGTATATGGTCGTAATGTTTAGGGGACTTTACACTGCTGCAGAGCTGACCCTTCCTGCTGTCTTTGCTCCACACCTACCGGCACCTCCTCTTCGGGAGGTGTTGTTGTAACTTTCGCACTGCTACTCCGATCCGTCGACGATTGTTGCTGCCATCGGGATCGGTACGGTGACCGCTAGGCCGTCTGTCATTCGCCCTTTAGCAGCTTGCTAAACTTCTCCTGCTGCTTCTCCTTCCACTCTTTCTTTGGTTTCGAGCGCTTCAACTGTCCATCCCAGACGAGATCGACCAAACCGCCCTGATCGGCGATGACACGCTTTACGCGGTTCGCGAAATCGATCGCCGATTCACCTTCGCCGCGTTCCATCGGTGGCAGATACCATACGTCGCAAACGATCGCCCACGACGTCATCATGAGGAAGAGATACTGCATCATCGAGTATCGCGAACTGTTCCAGAAAGCATCACCAAACCGTGGATCGTATCTAAAATGCACGGGAATTAAAGATAATGGTTGGGCTTTAACAAAACGGCAAACAAAACCGGTCGACGGACCAACGTACTTGATAGCCACTGGATAGATGACACCACCAACTTCAAAGCTACCCTTTTTGAACTGCATCACGGATGTGTTGTTGATACAAGTACCCTCGGGGAAGATCAGAATCGGTGGATTGTTCGGATCGGTCACGTGCTCTTTCAATCTGCGGAACGTTTGAAGAAAAACAAATGGCGTTAGGATAAAATGTACACTCACTTGTCGAACAGGCGCCAACGTTTACCTTTTTGCAACCAGTATCCGATCTTTCGCTTCAGCACGCTCGAACCAGATGTGAGGTGAGGCCCGTGCCAAGGCACGCTGGAGCACTCCAAGAAATCCTCCATGGCGTTGCCCGATCTTTTCAAAAGGTTTGCAGTGGTGTGAATAGTGAGAAAAATATGTATTACAAATGATGTTTTGCTGTTATCACAATTATGCAAGGATTCACACGAGCGAGAAACGGATCTTTTTTTTTTTCGAGTGAGAGAGATGTGGTAAATGATGTAGTACACTCACTCTCCTACCGCGGGGTTTGGCCGTACTTACCAGCGAGTAACAATTGTCACACATTAACATTAACACATCGATGGGACTGGTATGGTTTGCCACGCAGATGCCATTCAATGGACGATTCTGTATGTTATGATAATTGATCACAGATGATAATGCACTCGACAGAAAGCCGAAACACTGAATCAGCACGCGCTTCACCATCGCGCGCTTGATGGAACCTTCCGGCACGCAGCCAACCACGGCGGTGCAGACCGTCAACCAAATGACCTGGAATGTGGGAGATGCCAGAGAGAGAAAGAGGAGATCGAGCACATTGGTGGATGCAGTTGAGTAATATTTACAGATGGTTAAACGGGGGGAGGGAAGAGGAACGAACAAAAAGGTACAAATGCCAATGGAAGGATCGTCGGTTGGGTGTTGATTTTTATCTTCTATGGGCGATGGTATGGTCTTCGAACGATAAAGGATAGGGCAATAATATACAATGTGGATTATATTTCATACATAGGAGCCGTGGGAGCAAACAAAACACATTCTGAAAGAACACATGAACCCAATTCATGCTTGTACCTCCGTAACCAACAAATGAATGACGATGTTTTGAACACCTTTAATTTCATTTCAGCTTGTAACTGAATGAACTTATTCAACAGTTTCGAGAGTGGACTAATCTATTCTCTTCTTTCTTGGCCTAACGACCTCTTGGTCATGCCTGCCATTTCTGGCTTACTAGACTTACAGTCGTTGCCGTCAAATTTTAGCAATAAGTCACCTATTTTTGTCTCGTAGTCACCAATTTTTAACAGAGCGCATCAATTTTTGACTGGAAGTAAACAATTTTTGACAGAGCGCATCAATTTTTGACTGGAAGTAAACAATTTTTGACAGAGCGCATCAATTTTTGACTCTAACGCACCAATTTTTGACTCTAAGTCATCAAATATTGTCACATTACAGTAAATTTTATGTTGTTGCATCGCAGATATGAAAAACTAACATTATTCAATGTGTGTTCAATCAAAACAAGTTCTATTTAATTCATTTAACTAATATATAATCAAATTTTGAAATTTTATTTTAGCCATGTATATATTAGGGTAACTGTAGCAGTTTTCGGCAGTGTGCCGATTTTCGTCCGATCTGCTTTGTGCCGATAGTTCGGTAGATCTCTTGTGTGTTAGCAAACTAGCGCGTGGAAAATTGGGAAGTTAGATTTTTCTGATAGACACATTGTATGTATTCAAAACAAAATATGCAAAACAAAAATAATTTTATTCACTTGTTTGGGTATTTAAATACTAAATTATATACTTTAGCACTACTATTATTTTATTCTGCTTTGATTTTCTTCAATTGTCCATAAAAAACTATTAAATTTGTCCTGTTATTATTCAGAGTCAAAAATTGATACGCTCTGTCAAAAATTGGTGCCTTCGAGTCAAAAATTGATGCGCACTGTCAAAAATTGGTGACTAAGAGTCAAAATTTTGCGGCAACGACTGTATTGTTACCGCATAGTTGGATAGTCAGTCCTCACAATGGGGGAACGGCCCAGATGATACTTGAACCCCGGTCCTGCCGTGTGAAGACCGGCGCCGCTGTCGCAGTACCATCGGACCGCCCGACTAATCTATTACACTATTTGAAATGAATCATTGCCGCTTTATGGCTACAGTTGTACGAACGTAGTAGTGAATACAGTAAAACGAGACTAAATATAGGCGGCGAGGGCAATAAAAGACTACTCTCACTTGTATTGTTAGTTCCAGCTCCGAACAAAGAACTACAATATTTATTTATTTTCCATTACGACCGCCAGGCGCCGTATTGTCAAACTGCTCAATATCTTGAAGCATAATATCGTGAGCTTCGGAAGGAACCCTTAGAACTAAAATCAGATGATGGATTTATCTCGTACAAATAAAACAGATCTAATTATTACCACATAAAAAGAAATCTTCTAGGCAAGAATGCTCATAGTTCCACAAGTGACCTCACAGCGTTTGACGTCATCATGCAGACGAGAGCCGTTGTCCCTTCGCTCGGGCACAACAAATGCAACAGTTGCAGCCGATAGTGGAAACCGAAACGTCAACAAAAACCCATGCGCTGTAACGATTGCCTCCGACTCCAGTGAGGCGTTCTTAATTGTCCGAAAACTCTCGCTTTTACTCTCTCTCCTTCTCTCTCAATTGCTCATGGTCTGATGGTTGCGTAGCATATAACTGCATCGTAACAGTGGACGATGCCCGATGTCACCCTCTCACCCATGCAACAACTACACCATGTAGCGTATGTGTGTTTGTTATCACCTGACTTGAACTTTGCTTTGCAGCCCCACTGTTACCGTCTTGCCGAGCGCGTGGTAAGTTAGGAGCATCGATGAGCGGTTACGAAATTCATTTCTTTACAATCTTTACATCTTATCGTATTAGAAAACAAAATTTTAGTGGGAGACGGGCGGGAGTTTCGCCCTTTTTTCTGTTGATAAGGAAACAATTTGTTGTACACCACCATATTGTATTTATGCCGAGCGCAAACATTCTGTGCGAACGGGATTTGAGTTCATTTTTGAGCCTTTTTTTATGTTTTCTTGTTGGAAAAATTTATGAAAAAATTTCAGATATTTTCACAGCTTTTCTAGTAATTCTAAGTCCTAGTAATACTATGCCGGAAATTGAAAAATTTAATGAAAAATTAAACTGAAAGTACTGTATCTATTCCTCGGTATAAAATCTTCAATATGAGTGTAAAATTGTATAGATAGTGGTTTTCCTAAAATAAAAAGAGCTACGTTTCCTACAATTTGTATACAAAACCGTTAGTTCAGTCAGGTTTTTTGTCCCACTATGATATTGACGTAGCCGATGTATTTGTACATGAATTTAATCTCTCATAGAAACTGGCTTATAATTAATCCCCTGTAAATCGATGAATAATTCCCTAAATTACGTGTGTTTTTCCACCGCCATGTACCAACTTATACTAAATTGACGACACTGGACATGATCGTGCATGAGATATGAATATTTACAAAATGCATACACTATTTGCAATATTTTTTGCAACATTTCTCCCCCACCCAAATGCCGGTTGATGAAGTAGTACGGAGATTGCATACAGTACAATACAACACAACAAAAACAACGGCCAATTTTTGTAGGATAAGAGAATACGCGTTCAACATCCCACACACACACACACTTCCGCCGTTAAAGAATCGCTTGCCCGCAAATCGCGCAACCCGTGCAACACCAGCATCTCACCAGGGAATAGGTGCAATCGGTGGAAAGGATCGCAATGTCGATCGGTGTCGTATGGTTGGCCACACAGAAGCCACAGGTTTTCGGTTTGTACTCCGGGTTGTGGAACCGTACAACACCCGAGATTGAGCGCGTTATCATGCGGAAGGTGTGCTTAAACACGATATCATTCATCGCACGGCGCAGCCGGAACGTTGGAAGTATGCCCACGAACGCGAAACCAATCACACAGTAGACCACCTTCGGTTCGGGTGCGGAAGAATTTTGGTAGCAATGCAGACGAAGAAGAAGAACAAGAAGACCATGCCATCCCGGGGGGGGGGAAAATTTAGAAACAATTAGTATCTAGTTTACCGAGTTTACCGTATAGGTATTGGGGAAAGCGATTTGTCAGAAAAAGGGGCCTCTCTTCAGAAGATCTTTTTCTGACATCGTTTCCATTACTATACTCAGCCTCAGCTTGAAAAAAGCTCACAATTTGTTTTTTGCCAATCTAGCTCACGATCACGACCCCAACAGCACTAGCACTTACCCCGATGAAACATATAAGCACCCGCATCGGCATCAGGACGAAGTAGCGAATTAAAAAGCCGATCATCCATATCACCGTTAACCGCCAGCTGATAAACTCGTACTGCCGGTTGGTACGCGTTAGCAGGTTCCAATTTTTGAGCTCCTCCGCCAAAAACCGGCTCGTCACCTGATCCTCAATGATCGCCTCCATCCCGGACTTGACGTAGTCGAGACAGTTGGACAGCTTGAAACCGGCCGCTTCCTGCTCACCGTCCGTACCGTCCGATTTGGTTTCATCGTCACCATCAGCACCACCATCACCATTTTCATGCGCGGCGCTACCATCTTCGGCCGGTTCGGCACTTTTGCTGCGCGTGTCTTCAATAACTTCCGGCGAGAGGATAAGCGACTCGGCACGGCTAATGACGGTATTGCCACCGTTCGCAATGTGCGAGGAGTTGTCACGCCCGTTCATATACCGATGGTTGCCACCGTTCGGGATGTTGCCGTTTGTGTTTGCTCGTCCTACACCATCACCCGTATCGATGGTTTCGGCACTAACACTGTCACCGGTGGGTGTGTCTTCATCTTCTGCATAGGATTTGGTAATATTTGCGAACTGTTGCTTCCGCACGGATTCGATGTTTTGTCGACCGAACTAAAAGTAGAAAAAGGGACAGTAAGCAACAAAAAAAACGTAATATTAGACAAATGCTACTCAATGTGAAGGACAAGGATAGAAAAAAAAACGTTTCTTACGTATGTTGGACAACGAAAAAAGCATACTCATTACTTGTAAAAATAATAAATTGATTATTTAGCATAGCAAAAAAAAAACAAAATCACTCTATCTCAAGCGTAAAAAAACGACACAGCTTCTAATTACAAGATCAACTCCTAACCATTCTCTATGGCGAGCGACGACGTACGATCGTTTAGCTTAGGAGCCATTGGAGCAAAACATACAGCTCACATGGTATGTGAGAAACAAATCTGGCAACGTCTTTGAGACGAGTTTCGGCTGAATTTTTTGGAGGTCACCGGCTCACCCGGTGTCGAAAAGGCCAGATCCGCTGTGCTGTCTTGCGTTTCAACGAAACGCAGTTCATCAATAATTGCGTCATGCGACGCATCTATCCCTCCCCTTTATGACGCCATCAGCGCAAGCAACAAGGCGCACACCAGCGTCAAGAGTTTCGTTTCTACTTTTTATTGTTAATGCTCAACTAAATCCATTTGATACACGTACGGGTACGCATTAATTCACTAATAAATCTGTACGCGATATATGCCACAAGAATAGCATTACTATTCTGTGCGTTTTCCTCCATCACAGCTGTTATTTATTTTTATATCACCCAGCTGATTGGCCGCTTCCTCTAACAAGCGATTCCTGTAGCCCTACACCATCGGGTTGCTTGCTTATCGCACCTCGGCTGATGTTAACCGTTTTATTTTTGATAATATACCACGGCGAGATAGGTAGAACTCGACGCCTCAACAAACCCATCACTTCAGCGCGCACCGACACCGTGCGTCGTCCTGCAATGTTTTGAATCGTGGTGGAAAATTGTTTTGGTGGTTTGCAATAACTGTTGCTAATGCGTGTCTGGGCAGAACGAGAGAGAGAGAGAGCAAGAAAAGGATAGATTCGTTCGTCCTTTCTCGCCTCGACATGATGATGATGATGAGGGAAAAATGGAATCACGCCATCATGGACTGCTGCTGCTGTGCAACAGAGGATGCAAGCACTTCAATGCACTCTGCGTCAATCTAAGTAAGCTAAGGTGTCATCGTGCTGGAACACAAGTAGCGCAGCGAGAGGGATGCTGCTGGTACTAGCTAGTCCGGGAGCTAGAGCAATAGAGCAAATAAATAAAGCTAATTGGTAAGTAAACTGAAACGTCGCTGTATTGCCAGGAGACCTCTCTCTATATGGGGAAGACTAGTTGCGAAGCAAAACGGTAGCAAGTCAATGGATTTTACAACAATTACCCTTCACAATGGAGGCTTTTTACACATACGTAGTGTAACGTTGAGGAATGTTCTAGATGCTGTGAGTATTTTTCTGCAACCGTAAATCCAAACAGGCTGATAACACTCCGAAGAAAGCTTATTATATTATGATTGATAACACGCGATGATGATGTTGTCGTACCGTCGTCATGGATAACGCATGAGCAATAAAATATGTACATACATTGAAAATGATCACCTGTTTGGTCCGGTCGTTGTTGTGTGCAGTACGGTACGGTACTTTGCAAACCATAAAATGAACCTCAGCAGTATTCGCCAGTATCGAAACCACGAAAAGCATTGTAAATGCAAAATAAGGCGAACAAAAATTGTACCTTCCGATAGCGCTTGTTGATAAAGGTATCGGACCCTAGTGCGCCTAGGTGCTTTGAATGTAATCTTATCGTACGGTTGTTGGGTTTTGGGGGAAACTTTTTGCGTCGTTATTGGTTTTGTGTACGAGCTTGCATGTTCAGTAACTGGCCACAATGAAGTACCCGCTAAACAAAAAAAGGTGTGCAATATGCCATTTTAATATAATTCAGGGATTAATGATGGTGAAGCTATCGTTTTTACATCAAATGTCCCATAACTTTTTCACCTTTGCGGCCGTTGAACCCTCGGAGGATAAATTGCAGTTCTCTATTATTACGCGCTACATCAGGTGTATAGTTTTTTAAAGCAACCGAGGTCAGATCGTTCATCTAAGCTCAGCTTACTGCAAACGGGTTCGCTATTTACATTCCACTGTATGTAAAATTTCAATGAACTTGCATCGATTGCGCTTGTTCGGGAAATAGCAGGCAAGAGCATTGAGTGCAATGAGGCGTATAGGAAATACTTTCAATTATCGCTTGAACGTAGTTCCTTCCCGATACGCGGCAAGACCCCAACTTTTCGGGTTCACTGACGATGGCATCGAATATACACAAACAAGCGGGCCATTTAACGAAAATCACAACACAATCACACCAAACATTCATTCTGCCGCATCGTTCGTATGAGAAGGGGCACACGGTTCACTGCAGCAGATGTGAGTACTTGTGATTGGTGCCACCGTTGCAGAAACGAGAAAGGGCCTGCTGGCGCTCCTTTACAAAGAGCCGCATCACATCGATTCCTCTGCTGAAATGAAAACAAAGGTAAAACATTGTGGCAAATGTGCATTCTAAGTGGGACGTTGGTTGGCGTGTTGGTGAAATCGGCAAGAAACTCACAGTCACCACCGGTGGCCTTGACCGCACATCGTAGAGAAACCGCGTAACAGTGCTACACACGCGCGCATATACTAACGTATAAAAGGTCTGATAGAGCACTGGATGTTCGTACGTACAGGCCGATTATAATTTCACGGTCAAGCTTATAGATAATGGGCCCTAGGCACGTCTCCCTTGCCTGTTTGCAAAACTGGCGGTAGGTAGCGGCATAAAGGGCAACGGCAACCGGTATACTGCAGTACAACAACAACAACGACCACGGTCAGAACCAAACGTACTTCCGATGACAAGTATTTCCTGCCACCTCAATGCTAACTAGATCAAACCTAAAGAAATGAAGTTTTCGATCTACGCAATGTGCGAGTAAACTTTTGCTATATACAATCGAATGCAATGCTGTTGTTTGTGTTCTGTGGCTTCGTTCCGAAATCCGTCCTGCACTTTGGACCAGCAATCTAACTAAAACCATCCGAAGCTCCGAAACGTTTCAACATTTTGAATTTCGGTTGAAAACAGATTACGGGTTCATTAGCAAGTTAAAGTGCGCAGACTGCTCAATTCTCGCGCGCTGCGAGCATCAATGCTCAATCCCCAAGCAAAAAGGCAAAAAACATGCGACATGGCCACCCAACGGTGCGGTAACTTTAACGCAACTTCGGACAATCCTCGAACCGGACAAAACAACACCGTCGAGACCGTCGCGGTTTAACATCACATTTGATAAGGCATAATGATGATTCAGCAATACTGCGGTCCAGTCGACTGGTGGTGGTACCGTTTGGACACCCTTCTTGTCGCATACTTGTCGCTACCGCACATGTGTCGTGGATAGAATAATAAAAACCTGACTTAAATCTGCTGACCAGCAACACCGATTTGCCACGGTGGGTTATCGATTATGGATTCAATTCTCGGCTTTCGATAATCTTTTGCTTCCGCCGCCGGTCGGTAGAGGTGTGAAAGCCAAGTAAAAAGCGAGGTGGGTGGGTGATTGGCTTCCTTTGCTGAATCGATATTACCGGTAAATATGCAATGCACAGTAAGTAGCTTTTGGTGGAAGGTTTCAATTTTTGCCTGTTTCAGTCCGATATTTCGACACCCAAAAAAAAAGACGCATCGTCACCGTTGATTGAAGAAATCCTTTCCTTAAGGACGAGACAACCGCCACGAGACAAGCAGGAGATTATTGATTTTCTTTCCTGGTGCGTGACATCCACCCACGCACACACTATGCTGGGATGAAAAATACTATTCCCTTTCGCGTGGCGCTTCCGTGGGACACAAGAACGCAGAGTACGAGTATGTTCCGGGTTTTTCCCCCCGACATTTACCTCGAAGATTTTCACCAGCAGATCCACGTAAAGGCGTCTCACACCGAACGATTTTCCGATCGATGCCATAAACACGATGGTAAACAGGAAAGCGAAGAACGGTGTCAGCGTCACCATCGACATGATGGACCATGCCGCCTGTAATCCTCCCATCCTGTCCGATTGCTACGAAATTTCCACGATTGCCGGTAATAATCCTTCCCTCCCGTTATACCGCACAGGCGGAGCACACAGAGCTTCACAGACGGCGTTTTTTTGTCGCACACCACCAACAGCTCGCTAAGCAATCACGTAATAACACAAATTCCGCACCTCGAACACAACTCAGTATGCCCGGGTGTTGTCCTTAATTGCAGCTTCCTTCCTGCTGTTTCCACATACACAAAACCACGCACACACACACACACACATGCACACGCGCGCGTCCTTTTCCGATTTCTGCACCGCCTTTCACTGTGCGTTGTTGCTCCCTGGCCGTTGTGCTGTTGAATCGGGAGGTACAGCCGATAAGTTGTTATTTAAGTCGCGTTTTTTTGCTCATAACGAAAACGAGATAATCAGAGCCGTAATGCGTAGCGCTGCTTCTTATCCATCGCGAC
The DNA here is from genome assembly GCA_002091835.1 of Anopheles maculatus. Taxonomy (NCBI): domain Eukaryota; kingdom Metazoa; phylum Arthropoda; class Insecta; order Diptera; family Culicidae; genus Anopheles; species Anopheles maculatus. Next base: position 628,453 of record KZ061571.1, on the reverse strand, counting down.
ACACAAACAAATCTAGCTCGAGTGACACGGAATTGACACATGCGGGTATGGGTGGGTAGTTTGACGGAAAAATAATGCCACGATCCCTTAGTGCATTATGGCCACGTATTTTACATCATTTTCCCGTAATAAAATTTAAAACACAACAGAAAGAAAAAAATATGGACAAAAATGTAAAAATTGAACAAAAGCGTTCTTTAAATTGAAGAGAATATTTTCCTTCCGTTCCTATACAACAAATATTGTAGTATAGTGCGAAAAATGAATAAAAAGTGTGTTGCATAGCGCGACTGTAACTCTGACGGATAGATGGTGCTCGTACACGTTAGCCTGTTACGCATTCCCAAGTAGCAGCAGCGGTGCTTCTAACGCCTTAACAACTTACGATGAACACTTTACAGCAAAGTAATCAACACGTGGAATATACGTTTTTAACGTTTTATCTTTATTTGCCCATGATGGTGAGTTTGCTTACGCAGTTAGAGATACCTTTACAGCATAATTTGTTTAGCGGTGCATTTCTTACAATACTTATATGTATGTGTGTGTGTGCTAGTGGGTCGTTCTTACATGCAGTTCATCTTCCGTGTGCTGTACATCGATCATGGGCATGTCATGCGTTGGAATGGCAAATTTGTTGCTCTGTTTGATTGTTTAATATCCGTGTTAGTAGTAGATCGATATTATTATTTGGGATTTTACTCAGGTTGCTCGTTTACGGTAGGTAGGTCACAAACACAACTATCAGGATTACGATTAGATTTGTAAACAACAGAGCCTCAGCAATTAACAATCTCAATACAACGAAAGAAACCGATTCTTATAAAATTAATAACAAGTAATTTGCTTGTTTGTAATACTTTTGTAGGTCAAACACTAACTAACAGTAACTAATTAAAGTCACCCATATAAGTGTTTTTGTGTTTGTGTCGATTTTGTTAAACATAATTAATGAACATATATTACGAGTGCTTTCTAAATTTGAAATTCTCTTGCTACACTGCCATTCTCACCGCAAGTGCGTTACTTTCATCATAATATTTGCGTGTGTGTATATATATATTTTTAATATTTGTTTCTGCTGCAATATGCTTAGTAAATATTCTCTGTGAGATAGCGCAAGATCGAATGCATACCCTCCCATCATGTCATCCAGGTACGCCGGTTGCATCCGATCCGAAAAACCCATTCGTTTACCGTGCCATCCCGTAGGCAATTCAATATGCTGCTGGTTTAAATATACTTCTCTCAATAAAAATACCATTCACGTATAAGGTTGGAAACTGATATGCGCACTGATGTCTCGCTAGAGATAATAAAGCTTTTGCGTGTGTTGTTTACGTTCGTCGTAAAAATTGCCACCGTGTTATACGTTACAGTATGTAAGATTGTTCTGTTTAAGTTTTCGTTTGTTTGTTCGTCGTTACTCGCGGGCTTGACATTGCTTGAAGAGAGATTGCAGACTAAACTTAACGTAGCCAAAAATTTAACCGAAAGGATGAAGTCATCGATCAAACGCGGCTTCACTGGGGCAAATGGGCATGCAAATAAGAGCGAAATTCGTTGTGCCATGGTATGGTTTTTACGTCACGTGTTTCGATTCTTCTGGATTCGTTTCATGCTGTCGAGTGTACTTTTATGTGCATATAATGTTTTTGTTTAACTTAAGAATTATTTGATACTTCCGAAAGATATTGAAGGAATTAATAGGGTATGATATATTAATGTTGTTATCATGTTTGTTTTTTTTTGTCTTTTAAGTCACTGGGACCATACTCGCTGTTCACTCGTTTCGTACACACGTTACACCGGAATCCAACACTGGTAGCACACTTACAGAAACACACCAACAGACAAACGGGAAAGTGAGGGAGAGTTGTACAACCACATCCAATAATGGCTATATTATTCCTATCGTACTATTTGTCGCGTAATCTAGAACCGTCGTGTTCCTTCGGGACACTAGACTAAAATGGACTAGACATTATAACAGTTTATAAATGTAAAGTTTCCCTAGAGATCAACCGCCACCTTTAATGCGTTACATGAGATTTCTTCAATATATGCCGATTGTTTCGTTTTACTCTAGATAGTTTATATGTCCCGCACGCTTAACGTATGATTGAACAGACACACCGTGCATCAGATTCGCTAGAATGTGCGGTGAGAGATAGATAGATTATAGTATTAATGCAACTGTAATGTCGTCCGAATGCACTACTTAATCAAAAAGCGATTTATACCATTTCTTTTTCTAGCGGAACAGGAAAAGGCTACAAGTAAAACGACTTCGAAAACAACAACGAGCCGAAAGACGCATGTAGCTGTGAACTAATAATTGCTTAAGATTGAGGAGCGTGCATCCTTGGAAATACTAACACTAGGAGAGTAAGTATACCATATATATATGCGGGACACGTGCATATACATGTATGCCACAGGATAGCGATCGACAAAAGGAAACGACAATTGTTTCGATCGTTTTTTAGATCTTGTTAAGATGGTGGGTTCATTAAACGAGTGTTCTCTAGGGGATTGGGATCTTCACGGACCTTTCGCTGCTGTCTAAGAATTAGTAGCTAACAACCATGACCAAGGCTTATGGCTTATGGTGCCGCGCGTCTCCGTAACCGATCGTACGCCTTAACGTTTCACATCAACATTAACCGTCGACGGTGGCGGCATGTGGGCCGGAATGGCTGAATGGCGTTTTGCTTGAGCTCATGTACAAGTAGTTTGACACTTTGATCGCTCAGTATCTTCTTAAGAGAAAAAGTTCATATGTTTTGTTACATTCACATTCAGTGTGTTGCTCTTGTAGACATCAATTTCACCACCACGTTGCCACGTATCTACCAATTTACTTGATTCAGTCATTGAACTTTACTTGGTTTTCTGTCATGTTTGTGGCTTTAGCTCTAGTACTGATTACCACCGTACACGTTGCCTTGCGGTGCACCGAACGGGTTCTTAGGAGCACCACCGGGCACATCCAAAGCTCCACCAGTCGTCTGATAGGTGCCGTAGCCATTATCAACATTCTGCTGACCAATCTCGTTCAGTCGCGTGCTGGAGAGGGCCCTTGGTATAGGATTACTCGGAACACCGTGCGGAGCTAGATGGGCCGTCTCTTCTGCCACCTGTAGGAGTGAAATGGAAAATATTCGTTTGGATAAAATATACACCGGGAAACCACAACCTCCCCTTATGCTAACGCCAGACGCACCTGATGAGGATCCTCCGTGGTAGGAATTTCCGAGATGAAACCTTCATCCTTGCGGTAGAAGTTGATGAACACAAATGCGGCAAGCACCAGAATACAGATCACGCCATACCCACGGAAGGTGGCCGTTGTACCGAAGTAGGTCACGAACATACCGCCAATGACGGCACCACAGCCTCTTCCCAATCCATGATGAAGTCCTTGCAATACTCCTGGAATGGTTTGTATCGTTACAAGAGAGTTCAATTTGATGTACAAAGCCCGGGAACGCAATGGAACGCTCTTTACCTTGTGCAGACGATCGTAAATGTTGTGGTGTGTTGTGCGCGATATAGGAACAGCAGGCAGCCCAGACAGCAGCATGAGTGATACCTGCAAACAGTGCGTAACTAATAATTAGTTTCTCCAGATCACACTACCGCAAGCTATCGAGCAGTCATCGTGCGTACCTTGCATGAACTCAAACGGTAGCACCCACCACGGGTTCTTCAGATAGGAAATGTACAGGAAACGCAGAATGTTACCGACCAACCCCAGACAGAGAACCTTCACGTGACCAATTTGTGTGATCAGGCGGAAACTGAAGAAGTAGGCAAAGATTTCCGAAATATGGTTGATGACCGAGGCAACACCGAACAGTGTGGGCGAACCACCGTAGTCTTGCAGATGCCAGAACAGGAACGTAAAGATGAGCCCGATACCGAAACCCATGAACCACGCAACGAACAGGAACGAGGCACACTTCAGATTCTTGAACTGCTTCAGTACCGTCACCCATTCAGGCATTTCACGTGTGGTTTGGGCAAACATTTTAGTCTGTAAGGCCGGAGAGATGTTTTTTTTCTTATAGAGAATGTTTGGTTGTAATTCGTCACCAATTACGTTACCTGTGCACCGAGTGCTGCTGGAGGTGGTGCAGCACTAGCCATTCCTGTTCCAGAGGCTGCCAGCGACGGCAGTTGTAGCTGTTGTGCCAGCTGAGCTTGCATTTGTTCCTCGTGTGTCGGTTCTTGTGGTACCTTCTCCACCTGAACGGGTTCTTGTGTTTCCTGGCAACGGCACAATTAAATAATTTAAATATAGTCGAAATGTTACGTGTAGTTTTGCTAGATATGTACGATACTACCAGAGACTTACCGAATAGTCATACTTGAACTGAATCTGTGTAGCGGAGATCAGAGCCGCTCCCATAAGTACCGAGAACGTCGCAAAGCAGATGGTGTAATTTTTCTCCTGCTTTTCTGGACCGCATGGATGGTCCGGGAATGCGGTGGAGTGATCCAGCGCAATGCCCACGAAGAACATGGCTAAACCCCAACCCAACGAACCGAACATACGCTGATGGCCATATCGGTCGGCATCCTCACCAAGGATCGTTATGACGGCAGAATCGGCCAGCGTGATGGCCGGTGCACTAAAGAACTCTCCAATAATGACAAGCAGCAGCAACAAGAAGAACGCTTTTTGAATGTCCTGCAAGGTATGAAACGTTGATGAAACGGAAAGTCACCCATGTGTATCTTACACACGACTTACCGCTGTACGATAAACGATCGAGGAGAATAACGGCGATACCCAGTCGCGGTGTAGCTTTTCGTTGAAGTTGTTGGCGTAGCTTACATCCAGTGGAGACACTCCCGCCGCTGCAACAGGCCGTGCCGCGCGTTCCACCCTAGGACAATAACAAACAATGGTCTCTCTACAATTGTGTCCAACTCTCCGGCACAACTCTACTATCTCACCTGGTGAAGGAACTATCACTATCCGTCGCATATTTACCGAAGCTGATCTCTTCCAGCATGCTCTCGTCGATCGAGCGCTTCAGAATGCGAGGTACTTGAGGTGTTCGAAGCTCGAAATCGGTCGCATTCTTCCGCTCGATACAGCTCGTGGCCGGAGGTTGAATAAAGCCGAGCGGTAAAGTAAAGATAATCCATGCCGCAAGTGAGGCCAACAGTAGCATTTTACCTTTTTTACAACTGTAACACAAACGGAGAAAGTATTTAGCCTACGCTCGTGACATAAGCATCTTCCCGTCGAACGCTTACCGGTCAGCATAACTACCCCAGAATGGTGCCGATAGGAACTCGACAAACGGACGCGTACCGATCAGCAACCCACATTGGCCCGGATTCATGCCCATTTGCTTGAAGTAGACACCCATCAGCGGAAACAGTGAACCGAAGGCGGAGTAGAAGAAAAAGTAAAACGTTTTCACTGGCAACAGTTCCTGGTCGACGGATCCGAACAACATTTCCAGTATGTCCGACTTGCCACGGATCTTGTGTGTTGATTCCTTCGCCTGCGGATATCTACAAAAAACGAGAATCGAATGTACGGGATTGTAGTCTGGTGTATTTTAGGGGTCCGATTCACTCGCTCGCACTGGGGACGTACAGTGTCGGGTCTACTTCTCCCATGGCCTCCGGGTCAACCATCGGCCGTGCGACACCCTGCGGTTGCATTGGGATTTCTTGCTGGGGCTGCTGGTCGTAACCATTACCACCGTACCCTCCACCGTAGTCGTTCGAGAAGGGTTGCATGGTCGACACTGGAGACGTCGCTTCACGCCGTCACTAAACGATCAATAATATGTTCCAATTGAAGGGAAGAATTTGGCGTGCTACCAGGAGGATAGTGTTGGTGTTGGAATGTCACGTCCTATGGTACCGAGCTGCACACTAAAGTGTCGTTGTTTTTGTTTGTACTTTCGAGCGGGTTGCAACGGGCCTTGCTGCTCCAGTCACCTACTCACGGATTAGATCCCACACCGATACACGCACCGTACCACTCACAAGGGCATCGATTTCTTTTCCCGATAGGATGAACACTTTCCCCCTACCGAAACGTTCGTTTACATGAATGACATAACGCATGTAAGCTGATACCAAAACCCGTCCGACCTGGATGGTCAAGTTGTTCTTCCTGCTAGTTATTACACTTCCTTAAAACTTTCACACAACACAGATGTGCTGTAGCACCAGATGTATAGTGTGGTGTTCGTTTTTGGCGTGTGGAAAGGCTCCCGCGACAAATGGCCTGGCTCGAGAGAAAGCTGTTTGTCCTTCAGCAAATATTGGGCTGTATCGTGGGTAATTGCGCGATTGAAAAACCTCCAATAAAAGATTATTTGTTACCGACGCAAGTACTCCTAAACATCACTACACGGCCATAATCCTCGAAAGCTTCACGCACAGGACACACCAAATTGAACGCTCGCGACAGCTACGATGACGACGGCTCCCAACTGTTAGGGAGAGATTCGGGAGATAATCGATATCTTACAAGAAAAGTTCAACTCAAATCTGCTCCTCAGGGTGAACGAGAGGCAGCGCGTACACCATTTGTCCGTTACGCGATGGACCTGCGCAATGGTACGTTTGGGCATGGAATTCCATCACTGTGGGAAGCTTTGGCTCGCCCGTGACAGCTTACAGGTGCGTTTGTATGGACCGTTACAAGTGTGAGTTAATCAACCAAAAACGACGGTTTCGAAATCCATTCCATTTCAGAACTTACCTAATATCAGTCAATGATAGTTAATGATAGATTTCTTTCCTCATATGTATTAACCCATATAAAATTCATAGACAGGGTAGGGTAGTACAAATCTTAAAGCAGGAATATTTATTTTTTAATTTCTATTGTCTACAGCTCTATGTGGTACAGGAAAAATTGATGAATTAATTCTGTCGGCATTCATCGCCCTCGGGATCATGCCTGACTTACCTGTTGTAAGTCACAAGTATAGAAAGGCATTCGGTTTTCAAGACATCAACTTCGAGCCAAAAGCTCAAAGAGTGGAAGTTTTGGAATAGTTAATAGTTGTGTTGCAGGTTTCGACACTTTCACTCAGTACGACTATCCCTCCCTTCCTTCTCCTTGTGATGTCTGCGGTTTTATATCAACAACATATTCTTAAGATAGTTCATATATATGCTGATATCACAGATAATTTATTCTCGTATTGGGTTCCATATTTCATCGTCCTATTTTGCTATGCTGATTGTAAATGTAAATCGTGTTTCACTCGCGTACATAGTAGTTTACACTTGCGGCTTACACTCGTTCGGTGTAGTTTACTTTATTGCGCAAACTCATATCTTTATGCTGCTTTGCTAACACATCAAACAAAAGGGGTGCAGACGCAAATAGCAAGCCTAACACGATATGTCTTGTATATGGATGGACAGTTACCGTGCCATTCGAACAGTTTGCCGTACAGGTTTGCCGTTAATGAGGAGTGTGTAATTACAAATATAAATAAAACGTATGGACTCCTGGTCACTTCGGGCGAGTCTTGCGCACGAAGGTACAAAGAGTATGGCATGGTAGGAACTACTGCTGTATGTTTAAATATTTGATGAAACCAGAAGTTTTGCAGTTTTAAAAGATGTGCCTGTATGCAGGGTCCACCGGGCAACCGGGCAGCATCACCCGTATCGAATGTCTTTTAGTCTTTTGTCAATCTTCTGCTAGAAGGCGTAGAAGCCTGTCGGAATGACGGCTTAACTTGGACCCTTGCTCAGTCTCTTGAAACGTTACTCGAAAATTGTAACGCATCTAACAGCTAGTCGGATGGCCATACCATACATATTTAGCAGCATGGTCAATCGAAGCGGAGCACTTTATATGCATGGCTAGATCTAAACAGGGCTGAGAAACGTTTTGAGAAGCAAACTGTGTATTTTAAGTTATTGTAACTTTAGTTGCTGTAATTAGTGTGCTACAAAACCGGGTATATGAAGTAAAGATGTTAAATTATTGTAAGCAATCGATCTCATGTTCAACACTGAACTTGAAACGTGTGTCTCAGCATAGTATCATTTATAACTGTACACGGTGCAGTGTTTGTTCTGCTTAACGTACTGCTAAAATTAGTTTCGCGCAACTAACGAATGTTGTTGGCGCTTCTTAAATTATACAATTTAAACCATCTTTTCAAATAACGCTATGCATGAGCAAATTTGTGCAATCGTAATCTACTATTTATGCGATGTACCTTATTCGTATGCGGTGTGCTTTGCAGAATAGTAAGCCAAGACTGTTGGCCTATTAATGAGAGCCTATTAATGAAATAGCACCGAATTCATTTCCTTACAGGCCTATTTATCAAATGGTCGACTCGTTATGCCCAGTGCTACTGGGAGATATCATGATGGAGATCAGCATTCAATCAATTGCCACTGCTGCGTATTCGATATAGACTGTTTGCTGTCTTCCGCTAATGATACCTTGATAACAATCTGTGTGCAGAAGCAGAATCTCTTTCTCTCTCTCTCTCTCTCTCTCTTTCTGCATGCCACCAAGCACAGTATTACTAGCATCCTCGCAAAACACTAACGTAAAAGCAAAAATTAGAATTATAATAGATAAATCCTCGGTTCGCGATCCAGACAAATCGCGCTAAACTTTCTGCGAGTCCTTCTTAGCGGCACGTTGTTTTTCCCATCTGTTCACGATCGCCAGTGGGTAGCAGAGGATAGCGGATAGTGTGATAAGTGCACCGGAAATGTAAAACGAAGCATCATAACTGCCTGTCAGCTCGGTGAAATATCCTAAAAAGAGAGTAACGCCATTGTTAGCTACATGTGTCCTAATATAAGGCAGTAAATGACACTAACCAGCGATCGGTGCGCCAAGGAACGCAGCAATGCCCTGGAACAGGCACAATATACCGAACGCGTTGGTGAGCTTTTCCAGTCCCATCAGATCGACCACCAGAATTGAACGGAGCGCGGAGAAACATGCTGCGGAATCGGAAAAAAATGAATATATTAGAGCGAACTGTACTAAAACTAAGCTTTCAAATTACATACCAATAGCGAGTCCAAACACACCCGCATACGTAAACTGGTAAGCCTCGGTAATGTAGATGCCACTGATCATTGTAGCTATCCCGCCCAGCGTGATTGCAACGTTGTTGAGATGCAGTGCATTAATGTTCTTGAAGGATGTCAGCAATCCACAAACCACCCTAGCAATTGTGTTGGAGATGCCTGTAGAATAAAACACACACACTTTGTTAGTACCTCGACAACAAGAGCTTTCGGCAATGAACCTACCGATAGCCGAAACGATAAACGTGGACACCTCATCTGCCATCCCTCCAGCCACGGCACGTTGCTTGACGTACAAGAATGGAACAAAGAAGCCCATCATCGTAAGGAATCCGCTGAAGGCTAGCATCATGAACGAAGGTGACTTCAGCAGCGACATGTCCAACATAGTAGCCAGTGTACGGCGGACCGCTTCCGGACACACCATACACTGTTCGGTTTCCGTTTCCTCAACATCGGCCTGTGTGGGCAACCGCGTCACCGACATGTGGTAACCGAGCGAAGTTTGTGACTTATACTGAGGAATGCGTGCCAGGGAGCCGGTGAAGAAGATGTCATCACGATACATCGGACGTGCACCGTCGTTGAGCGTACGGCGGGAACCATGCCGTGAGTTGGCCGGTTCGTTCGGTCGTCGCCCAGACACGGTATGGCGGCGTGTCGATGCCGTCGTAATGGTAGCTGCCTGCTGTTCCGGTGCCGTCAGTAGCGTACCATTCTCTGTCTCTTCTTCGTCCGCCTCACCGACAGGGTTCAGTTCGTGGTGTGCTGTCGCGAAACCGTGCGCATGAATCGTATCGTCCGGTGTCATTTGCCCGGCGAGACGTTTCTGTATCTTCTCCAGCTTCTTGGTGGTGCTTTGCAGATTGTGGCTAACTAGCTGGCCGGATGTGTGCGATGGTCGACGGTCGAGATTGTGCCCGCTGCCCTGACGGAAGATCTCGGCAGCCGTCGGATACTGGTAGTTCGGGTTCGCTCCCATCCACGTGTTGTGCGAGCTGTTCGGCATCGAGTACGCGTAACGACCTTCGGGCAGTGGTCTTGTGTAGACGACCGGTAAGCCCTCACCTAGCAGAATACCCTTATCCGCTGGTGTGTCATCGTTCTTGGTGGCCGTAACCTCGGTCGGTTGAATCGGTCGGAAAATGGCACCGCATCCGATACAGAACAGTATGATGGCCGCCTGTGCGACAAGAGCACTGCGCCATCCAAGGGACTCGATCAGCATCGCGTTCACAGGCGAGAAGATGAACGTACCTACGCCGGAACCGCACAAAGCGATACCCGTTGCCACCGCACGCCACTTTTCGAAGTAATAGCCGACGGTGATGACCGAAGGGACGTAAATGAAACAGAACCCAACGCCACCAACAAACCCGAACGTAACATACAGGAACACGATGCTCGTTGCGTACTGCGATGCGAAGAAACCGAGGGCAGCCACAATCGAACCGATGATGGTGACGATCCGGAAGCCCCAACGATTAGCAAGCGCACTGACGAACGGACCGGTTAGCAGGTAAAACCCACTCAGCAGCGAACTGACCAGAGCTACTTCCGCCTCACTAACACCGAACTCGTCCCGTATCGGACCCAGGAAGCTGCCAACATTCATCACGATACCGTCCACGATCACGTTGCAGAAGAAGGACGCCACCATTACCAGCCATCCCCAACCACCGTCCGGTGGTACGATCAGTGTGGTTGTCGGTGGATCCTCCTTATCCTTTGCCGTTTCGCCATTACCGTTGGCGGGCAAAAGTTTCCCGGTAGCTCCATTCTCCGCCTCCGGTTTGTTGGTCAACTCAATCGTGTTCTGTGGCGGCATCTAAAAATGAGGAATGAAAATATAGGTTCATCTTAGCGTAAGTTCTGTTAATCAAATCAGAGAGGCTGTAAACGTTTTTAAAATATTTTAGTACAGGACAGTGTTTCTCAACCCCAAACTGACATGACATGGATGGCGGATGTCTAAAACAGCATCAGGACAGTGTCTATAAATAGCCTTTCCGATACATATTTAAAAAGGTCTGCCTTCATTGAATAATGCCTTCCAACTTCCGACAAGGGTATAATATTACGATTTAAAACATGCCCATATCAATCGTCGGTTTCATCGCTGTGCATGCCTGAGTCATGACTTATCGTAGTCTGTCGCAATCGAGAGCTTCGGAATTGTGTTCGAGTCACCCCAAATCACCAAAAACTCGTGATCGTTCGGTTACACCGACACCTTCCGCCGTGCACCATAGTGCTGCCCAGTGCTTCACGTGACGATGTTATTTCGCATGAGACAAACAACATTGATTGGCATCCAAAAGGTGACTCTTTTACTTATTCTTCCAATTCAGGAATTCAACCACACACACACACATACACACATTGACACACCTGGTGCTAGATATACTGTATACCCGGAAAGACCCGTGCGTTTTGGGGGGGGCCACCAAAAGTTTTCGATCGTTCAACTTCGGTAACTCTTCGGTAACACGTTTTCTTTTGCGTCTCCCCATAATTTTGCCCCTAGGATGCGGTACAGCTCGTTTGTACATATTTTTTATCTTATCATCCAATGCGGCGAAGCTAGCGGACGAAAAAACGTGCTCCATGTGGACCCGGGCGGATCGAGAACCGGTGGTGGAGGCTTCTTAATATATATAATTTTTAAGATAAAAAAACAGCAGCTCTACCTGCCCAACTTCGCGTAACCTCTGCGTGATACACACCTTCGAGCCTCTCTGGTGTGTGCTGTTTTTTTTTATTGGTGACTGCATCATACTTTTTGGGGTGAACTTTATTTGCCCGAATACGGACGTTCACGTTGGTGGCGTTGTGTGCCGTTAACTCGCGTCACACGGAAGTCGTGCGTAACCGATATCCCATGACTGCTACCGGTTTAGGCAACAGGTAGTGGCTTTTTGGAATATTGATTCGATCGATGGGCTTCTCAAATCAAAGCCAAGAGTGAAATAAGCTTAGCAGTCACACATCAAACTGCATTATGATTCATCGAAAGGAAGGCACACTGCAGTCTCTTGTAGCCTAATTACCTTGGGGATTTTCCCCTGTCAAAAAGGCATAAGATCTTGATGATCTTGACACACCACGCAAGCACAGTTCACTGTCGAATAATATGCAATACCATTTTTTCGCTTTACTGACTGACTGTTCGAAGTCGTTAAAAAGGCGAAGAAGGTACGCCGCCGGTAGCGCCGCCATTCACCGGACATTTGCCGGCCGCCAAATATGGTAAGCACATGTACAATTTTTGGTCCACGCCTCGCTCCAAATACAGAGCCAAACCTCGTAATGGCTGGTACTGTTTTGCAGACACCGTGTGGGTGCTTCGGAACGAACGACAGGAAAAGCTGGAATTCGAGAAGAAATGGCGGACAAAACTTTAGTGTTTCGTTTTCTCGGAAGCTCCATTTAGAAGGGGTGCCACACCCACATATGGCAGTACGGTACCATTTTGGGTTTCTTGTACTTTTCTGAAGGAATTTCGGGAGAGTGGAGTAGAAAGAGAGAGACTATCGAGATAGTGATCGTACAGCCAGAAAGTAGGAACAATATCAAATGTTACCATCGTATCATTAGCGAAAGATTTATACAATTTCCCAAACGCATCGTGCACCGGCCAGCGAGTTTGTTATTCAACACGATCACTAACGATCAGCGAGTGCAGCCATGTATGGCGACTTGTTTTCGGACAGCATGGCAACGCGAGCAGTACAACAAAATAATACATTAACAAAGCTTTAGAAACAAGCTCACCAAATGCTTCGAATGATGTACATACCGACCGGTGTGGAAAACGGGCTCGATCTTCGATGATCAAGTCCAACAACGTGTACCACCGCAGTACTCACCGAACGTTTGTGGAACGATTGTGCGAATTACAATATGCTGGACGGAGGACGGAGCACTCGTTCGACCACTGTTCGCTACCCAACAACTTTGGGGTCTATGTGTTTCGATTGCTCGAGCGGTTTATCGCTCTCTCTCTCGCTCTCTCCCTTTGCCGATCGATTGGCCTCTTCAGACGGTTGTTATTTGCGCACACATAACTCGCCGTCTCAAAGTCAAGGTCATACCTTGGGAGTCGCTGTACTGTTGCTGGTACGCACGCTTGGAAAGTGTTTGCAGGTGGAATGCGTGATAGTACACCGACGACTAGCGATGGCAAACCTGGCTGTAGGTCATAGCACTCCTGTATTGGAGCTGCCGGATGAAATTGATGAGGACACGGCGTGGCTAACTTACTACGATACCGGTTTCAAAATGGTTGGCAAACCTGGCTGTAGGTCATAGCACTCCTGTATTGGAGCTGCCGGATGAAATTGATGAGGACACGGGGTGGCTAACTTACTACGATACCGGTTTCAAAATGGTTGAACAACAACAACAAGCCCGAACTCGAAGTGACGTAGCCGAGACGCAGAAGTTACTAATGGATGCTCAGCAGGGGGAACTTCACGCGCATCTGGCAACAAGAACTGGAGCGACAACTGAACGAACTTCAGACCTGTTCGATTGGTTTTTAGGTGAAGCGTAGCTAATCCTTTTTCTTTTGCGTCTCCCCATAATTTTGCCCCTAGGATGCGGTACAGCTCGTTTGTACATATTTTTTATCTTATCATCCAATGCGGCGAAGCTAGCGGACGAAAAAACGTGCTCCATGTGGACCCGGGCGGATCGAGAACCGGTGGTGGAGGCTTCTTAATATATATAATTTTTAAGATAAAAAAACAGCAGCTCTACCTGCCCAACTTCGCGTAACCTCTGCGTGATACACACCTTCGAGCCTCTCTGGTGTGTGCTGTTTTTTTTTATTGGTGACTGCATCATACTTTTTGGGGTGAACTTTGTTTGCCCGAATACGGACGTTCACGTTGGTGGCGTTGTGTGCCGTTAACTCGCGTCACACGGAAGTCGTGCGTAACCGATATCCCATGACTGCTACCGGTTTGGGCAACAGGTAGTGGCTTTTCGGAATATTGATTCGATCGATGGGCTACTCAAATCAAAGCCAAGAGTGAAATAAGCTTAGCAGTCATACATCAAACTGCATTATGATTCATCGAAAAGAAGGCACACTGCAGTATCTTGTAGCCTAATTACCTTGGGAATTTTCCCCTGTCAAAAAGGCACAAGATCTTGACGATCTTGACACTCCACGCAAGCACAGCTCACTGTCGAATAATATGCAATACCATTTTTTCGTTTTACTGACTGACTGTTCGAAGTCGTTAAAAAAGTAACAGTCGAAGAAGGTACGCGCCGGTAGCGCCGCCATTCACCGGACATTTGCCGGCCGCCAAATATGGTAAGCACATGTACAATTTTTGGTCCACGCCTCGCTCCAAAAACAGAGCTAAACCTCGTAATGGCTGGTACTGTTTTGCAGACATCGTGTGGGTGCTACGGAACGAACGACAGGAAAAGCTGGAATTCGAGAAGAAATGGCGGACAAAACTATAGTGTTTCGTTTTCTCGGAAGCTCCATTTAGAAGGGGTGCCACACCCACATATGGCAGTGCGGTATCATTTTGGGTTTCTTGTACTTTTCTGAAGGAATTTCGAGAGATTGTATCGAGATAGTGATCGTACAGCCACAAAGTTGGAACAATATCAAATGTTACCATCGTATCATTAGCGAAAGATATATACAATTTCCCAAACGCATCGTGCACCGGCCACCGAGTTTGTTATTCAACACGATCACTAACGATCAGCGAGTGCAGCCATGTATGGCGACTTGTTTTCGGACAGCATGGCAACGCGAGCAGTACAACAAAATAATACATTAACAAAGCTTTAGAAACAAGCTCACCAAATGCTTCGAATGATGTACATACCGACCGGTGTGGAAAACGGGCTCGATCTTCGATGATCAAGTCCAACAACGTGTACCACCGCAGCACCCACCGAACGTTTGTGGAACGATTGTGCGAATTACAATATGCTGGACGGAGGACGGAGCACTCGTTCGACCACTGTTCGCTACCCAACAACTTTGGGGTCTATGTGTTTCGATTGCTCGAGCGGTTTATCGCTCTCTCTCTCGCTCTCTCCCTTTGCCGATCGATTGGCCTCTTCAGACGGTT
This sequence comes from Anopheles maculatus, assembly GCA_002091835.1. Lineage (NCBI taxonomy): Eukaryota > Metazoa > Arthropoda > Insecta > Diptera > Culicidae > Anopheles > Anopheles maculatus. The sequence goes on along the minus strand of KZ061571.1, from coordinate 613,283 downwards.
GTTATTTGCGCACACATAACTCGCCGTCTCAAAGTCAAGGTCATACCTTGGGAGTCGCTGTACTGTTGCTGGTACGCACGCTTGGAAAGTGTTTGCAGGTGGAATGCGTGATAGTACACCGACGACTAGCGATGGCAAACCTGGCTGTAGGTCATAGCACTCCTGTATTGGAGCTGCCGGATGAAATTGATGAGGACACGGGGTGGCTAACTTACTACGATACCGGTTTCAAAATGGTTGAACAACAACAACAAGCCCGAACTCGAAGTGACGTAGCCGAGACGCAGAAGTTACTAATGGATGCTCAGCAGGGGGAACTTCACGCGCATCTGGCAACAAGAACTGGAGCGACAACTGAACGAACTTCAGACCTGTTCGATTGGTTTTTAGGTGAAGCGTAGCTAATCCTTCTTTTTTTTGAGGGTCGACATTTGCTTAGCCAATTAATCCGCTGACATGTGAATGTTCTGGAATGTGTGCGCCCTCTCGAGGAAAATGCGATCGAGGAGGACAAGATTATCAATGTTTGGAGTATATTAAATGGTGCACCATTAACACTCGCTAATGATTATTGCTGCAGAATCGTTGCACGGATAGCAACGTGGTGCGTCGATGCAGCGGTAGAACCTGAATCGAAGGAAAAGGGGTGCAACACACATACCATTATCAGCATCAGTGTGTGTTTTTTTTTTTTTGAGGGAGCGCCACTAACACGCTCGCTTATCACTGATCAATATCGGTTACGTGGTACATAGTGCAAGACACAAAACGTGCCCTAGCATCTCAGTACTACACGGTGAACTGCTGACCTCTACTGCTACTGAGCTGTCGATTCACCACCTGCCAGCAAAGCGAAAGTGAAGCTCACGGTCTAGGTCTCGATGAGGCGCCTCACATCGTACCCAGAAGGCCGAACCGAAATGTTATGCTGCACGCGAGGGAAGTAACATTCATGAACGCTACTACACCAATTGTCTAGCGATCCGGAGCCCTAACGTCGGCTTTGGATGTTCTAGATGCAGTGGAGCTGTATTTTACGGAAAATTTAATCCAATAGCTCTAATTAGCTAAGAATAAAAGCGTGGATTAAATTAGTTACAGTATTTTGCTTTTCATAAACTTTGAATCTGTTCAATGCGATTCTTTCAGAAACCTTCAAAAAAAAACGACCTCTACTTCCCAGTAATCTTCGCTTTGAACAGCTGCACTGCACTGTACCAAAGCCCTGACTGACATTATGTTTGGAGCGACGCGCCATTGCTCCACTTTAAACCCTGTTTTTTTGTAAATACACAAACCCGAAACGAGACATTTTCGGAAAGAATGTCAAAATCGGTTCGGTACACAAACACCAACACCCGTACAATCCCATACGATCACACAATACGTCTCATTGTGTTGGAGTTTTTTGTCACCAGTGTCTTTACGGCTTCGAACATCCATTAAACATCCATCTGCCCTGTTTTCGAACCCTACACCACGCATCCATCTAATGTCGGCATGCGAACACATATCACACGTTTCTCGCATCCCGTAGGAGACGATTTACGCACGTGGTAGAAATCTTGCATCCAAAACGTCCCAAAAAACACACACGCACACACCCTCGAAAAGTAACGAAAAACACACACCCATTGTACCCATTCGGCCCACCCAGCATATGGTAAATAAACTTACCACGCTGCTGTATCAGCAAAAGTGGCTGCTTCTGACGATCGTTCGTAAGCCGGCGTAAAGTTTGGCGCTACGGCGTGTAGCGTTGTGGGGGTTTCGTTTTTTTTTCAAAAGGTTACCCCCCTCGAACGTCGAACTTTCTGGAGGGTTAAACTTTCGCCTTCGCCAAAAATCGACACGATCGACACGAAAGAAAAACTAAAATTCCGGATTTTACAAAAAACTATCGTGTAGGTGTGTAGATCGCACGATCACAACACTACGAATAACTGCGGCTGTTTCCACTGTGGGTGAGAAAATATCGGTTGTGCTGCTTTGAATTTTAAATGCACTGGTGTGTTTTTTTTTTATTTGTGTAATGGTGTTTTAATCCTAAAAGCTACAGTTTTGGTGTGGAATGTTGATGCGACTAACTGCTACGCGCGATCGCTAACCGTTTCGTGAAGTCTAGCATTGGACTGAAGACTGAGGCAAGACCGATCAGTGAACGCGCGATGATGAGAAGAAGGAATTTAGATCTTCCTTTTGTCACCCAGCCCAAAACACGTTTCCGAACCGTTGCGTTTAACGTTCGTATTGGTTTCGGTACATGTCTGCTGCATTCGTACGTTTAGGGTTACGATTTATGCGTCCGCTCTAAATCCACACAACACTAAACTTGATATAAATTCACCAATCCAGAAATTTGAAACAACATAAAATGTTCAGTAATTTGTAAAACTGAAACCCCCTTTACATGTTGCACTTTTAGCACAAGCAATATCAGTGTGGTGTAGTGGCAATCGTTTATTAAGAGTACAATTATTTCACGCATTCCGTACGATAAGCAAAACCACCGAAAGGCACTCGATCCTTGGCGTTGATAAAACATTCACAAAGTGGCATATGTAGATCGCTGTGATTTACTGCTTTTAATTTTAAATTTATTCCAATTCTAACTACTGATAATGCTCAAGGCTGAATTTTGCATCATAACGATTTGAAATTTTAATGCTTTTTATTCCAAAAAACACCAAAAAAAAAAAAACACTCAAGATCGTACACGATCTACGAAACACGAAAGCAACAGTTTCATGTGCACTATGGGTTCTGTCGGTGGACACAAGTCACACAATTCACTGACACAACATTTGAACTACACACTAAACTATATTATTTTGTACAATATATAATTTACGGATACACACACACACACACCTTTTTCAACAGAGAAAACAAGTTCGCGATCGGAAACACGGTACACGAAGAAACAAAAGCTCAAAAGCAAACGGGAAAACTGGTCCGACTCGCGGAGCACAAAACGCAGACGGCAGCGATGTTGCTTCGCTGGCGGCCAAAACCGAAGTGCGGCAACGGTCTGATCTGCCCATTCTAAAATGGTTACACAGTGAGATTAACAGTGAGTTCGATGGGCTGACCGCGCACGCACGCACACACACCGATCCTTGCCGGGCCCTGGTGGTGGTGGTGGTGGTGGTGCCGTGAGGCGTCGTGCGTATGGGGGGCTCTTGCAAATGTGCGCTATGTTGAATTAATCAACCAACTTTACTTATGTTGTTTTCTTCGCATTCGGCTTTTCCCCATTTTTGTTTTGCGGTCGGTGGTGGTGTTTGATTATGATCGGTGTGCATCGGTTGTGCGGTTGTTTTGTTTCTTGGCGTTTCTTGTTGTGTTTTTGTTTCGATTTCTTTCATTCGCATCTAAATTAAATGGTTTTGTTTTACTGTCGTTTGTAACGTTGTGTGTTTTTTATAGTTTTTTTTTGTTTTATCATTGATTTAGATATGTTACAACGCATGTTTTAAACCTTTTTTTCGCCACTCGCTACAGTGGCCACATGTGACGCTATTTGCGCAATGGTATTATTAGTGTTGTAGCATTACAGATTAGGCGGTGAGTAGATGAGTGTATATGAACAAACATTTTAATTTATTCACCGAAAGAAATGGACGCCACGTACAACTATGGTATCAAAACCATATAATGAGACCGGAAAATCCCTATTCTATACATACTAACATCGTTTTTTCCTTATTTAAGTTTAAGGTTATCTTAAAATTCTTCTGCTGTGATTGAAAAGATGAGCTTGAGGATAAAATTAAACAAAATAAACGCTCCTATTAAGCGAAGGTGCAAATTGTGGATCGCCCTTCGACAACAGGAAGCGTGCAAGATTTAGCCAAAATCATTATTGCAAATCGAAAGAGGAATCGTTTTGCACACCCAACCGTATGCTTGCAAATAATCATCACGATCATCAACACAACAGCCCGGCATTAGAGGAATGCGGCTCCGGGGACGCGACCGACGAACGAAAAACAGGAAAGTGCCACACGAGACAGCGAGAAATGTGACCACGGAGGAGAGGAAAACGGAAAATTGAAGATAGCGAACGCAAAAAGCGTTTGCGGGGCACACAAGAAATTGGACAAACGCGAACGGGCGAAGCAAGAATGTTACAAGTTCTGTGCTGTCAATATGTATATCCTCTGTGTGTACACGCTTCGAAGCTGAAGGAATGACGACCGTAGAAGAAAGATGAACGAGCGGCGTGCCTTGAATGGGAATGCAAGGAATCGAAACCTGCGACCGCCCGTTCCTGGAAGAGCCCGAACTGGACGGGCGGTGTAAGTGAGTAAGTGAACAGGCGGTAAAGAAAAGCTGCAAAAGATGTGCAAAAGAAACCGGCCGGCAGAGAAAAACACAGCGGAAGATAAAAGCGATAAAAGCTGCAAGAAAAAGGCACGAGCGGATCAAAACAGAGAGAGCGAGAAGGAGCGAGAAATGAAAAGGGAAAACGAAACCGAAGCGGACAAACAAATCTTACGCAAACGGCTTTCCGAAGCTTTAGTAGCTCAAACTTTGCCGGCCGGGTGGTGATGATGCTGTTAGTTATTTACTTTATTGGCGCAATGTTACGTGTTGCACAATGTCTTCCCCGGCATTCATTCAGAATTCGTGTTGCGTTAGTGGCTAGAATGTCCCACATGCTTTGTTTTACGAACGGTGGACGTGTCACTTTTGTTACTTATAGCACATTTGCTATTATTCTGTTCGGTGCGTAATTAATTTACAAAATTTCACAAACAAATATTCCAACAACGCAACACAAGAAGCATCTGGAATAATCTTCCCAGCAGGCCATCAGTACGCAAACAATGATCCTCGCCGGCGCCGTCCACACCGACCTCATTCATACGCAGTTTGTGCAAATTGTATCTTGTATACCACGGCGCTTCTTCAACGGTTCAATCCCTTTTTGTGCTTCTTATCCTTCCATCGTTCTGCTCTCTCGGCCCTCGGCACGGAAGGTACTGCAAATTGTGGATCGCCCTTCGACAACAGGAAGCGTGCAAGATTTAGCCAAAATCATTATTGCAAATCGAAAGAGGAATCGTTTTGCACACCCAACCGTATGCTTGCAAATAATCATCACGATCATCAACACAACAGCCCGGCATTAGAGGAATGCGGCTCCGGGGACGCGACCGACGAACGAAAAACAGGAAAGTGCCACACGAGACAGCGAGAAATGTGACCACGGAGGAGAGGAAAACGGAAAATTGAAGATAGCGAACGCAAAAAGCGTTTGCGGGGCACACAAGAAATTGGACAAACGCGAACGGGCGAAGCAAGAATGTTACAAGTTCTGTGCTGTCAATATGTATATCCTCTGTGTGTACACGCTTCGAAGCTGAAGGAATGACGACCGTAGAAGAAAGATGAACGAGCGGCGTGCCTTGAATGGGAATGCAAGGAATCGAAACCTGCGACCGCCCGTTCCTGGAAGAGCCCGAACTGGACGGGCGGTGTAAGTGAGTAAGTGAACAGGCGGTAAAGAAAAGCTGCAAAAGATGTGCAAAAGAAACCGGCCGGCAGAGAAAAACACAGCGGAAGATAAAAGCGATAAAAGCTGCAAGAAAAAGGCACGAGCGGATCAAAACAGAGAGAGCGAGAAGGAGCGAGAAATGAAAAGGGAAAACGAAACCGAAGCGGACAAACAAATCTTACGCAAACGGCTTTCCGAAGCTTTAGTAGCTCAAACTTTGCCGGCCGGGTGGTGATGATGCTGTTAGTTATTTACTTTATTGGCGCAATGTTACGTGTTGCACAATGTCTTCCCCGGCATTCATTCAGAATTCGTGTTGCGTTAGTGGCTAGAATGTCCCACATGCTTTGTTTTACGAACGGTGGACGTGTCACTTTTGTTACTTATAGCACATTTGCTATTATTCTGTTCGGTGCGTAATTAATTTACAAAATTTCACAAACAAATATTCCAACAACGCAACACAAGAAGCATCTGGAATAATCTTCCCAGCAGGCCATCAGTACGCAAACAATGATCCTCGCCGGCGCCGTCCACACCGACCTCATTCATACGCAGTTTGTGCAAATTGTATCTTGTATACCACGGCGCTTCTTCAACGGTTCAATCCCTTTTTGTGCTTCTTATCCTTCCATCGTTCTGCTCTCTCGGCCCTCGGCACGGAAGGTACTGGCAGGCAAATACCCAGAATCGGAACTCATCTATTTTTAAGTGTCCCTTTTTTTTCCTTCGTTGCCTTGCGTATCATCTCGAACCTGTCATGGAAAAGTACCCGGATACCATTCCAATCGGCAGGTTCTTCTCGGTCTGGCTTGGGCAGGATAGAACGAGGCCCGAAACAAATCCCACACACTAAACAGCACATGCAGTTTTTCCTGTGTATGTTTTGGTTTTTTGTTCCTGTTGTTGATGCTTGGTTTGCTTTTGTAACGGACCACATGTGTTTCATTCGTTTTTTGCTAATGGTGAAGAGTCTTCGGTGTTGCCTTAGCTGCAGTGATGCCCTGGGTGCCCTGGGTGCAGCTGCACTGGTGGTTTTGGTTTCCGCGCGTGATGCGTTTGTTGCAGTCTTCAGACACGGCATCTATTTTTGGTTACGAACGTGTGGCACGCCTATGCGTGGCGATGCGTAGTGTGTCGCTGGGGAATGAGATTTAGTGTTAGCACTATATTTAGAAAAATGCGACCAAAGGAATTGGGAGTGTACTGCTTGAGCTGGGGATTTAGAAAGGGAAAGTATGTATGAGGGTTTTCACCCTGAATGATAGTACTGTACAGATTTGAACAATTGTGTTAAAAGAGTTATTATAAAGCAGTTTTGCTATAAAAAACTATATAATAGTTGAAGATTTACTACCTCTGTGAGGGCGCCTTCCGAGACTCGGAGGTGGAAATTTCGGGGACCACCATCTTCTATATGTCACTCCAGATCTTGGCATACGCTGATGACACATAGACATTATTGGTTTGAAGCTCTCCTATGTAGCAGAAACTTACCAAAGGATCAAGCATTGCCGCACTGAACCTCGGAACCAAAACCCAAAATGTTGGTGGCACCACCAGCAGGGCCCTGCTCACAAACACTGATTTACGCAGATGGTGATGTACAAATAAGCGATCGCACCTACGAAATCCTCCAAAACTTCATGCTATCTGGGGTCAAAAGTCAGCATCGATGGAGGAAATTTCTCCACTCAAAATACCTGTCGTGACGGAAGAAGCTGGGAGTACTCACATACGCCTCTGAGACATGGATGCTGTTCAAAAACTGACAAAACTCTCTTAGACGCGTTCCAGAGGAATATGCTAAGAAAGATTTCTGGCCCGTATGTGTGGAAGGACTACAATGACGAGCTTTATGAGTTGTACGGTGATCTCACCATCGTGCGCGAATGAGGCTCGCCAGGCTCCGGTGGGCTGGTTATGTCATGTGAGAATAGCAGCCCGTAAAGTCCTTTTAGGGTAGGCCCAAATTGAGATAGAGTTTATGCGTCCACCAGAACGACCGGGATATAGGATTGGCGGACGCTTGGCGCTAGACCGTGACCGTGTTCGAGGATTGTTGCAGCATTCCAAGACCGCGAAGTAAGTAAGTGAGTTTTTATTTATAGTGCGAAGTAATTATCGCACTTGAAAAGGTACAAAATAAATCAACCCCTGCTGATGGTGACACGATGCAGTATGTTCCCGGCTAATTACTTTCGTTGGTTCAGAAATCTGTTTCATTGCATTGCAATCGAAACGACGCTTAATGCCTAATTGGTACTTTTATGTGGTGTTTATACTATTGGCTATAGGCACAAAGAAGGAAATCGCTACAAATTGTGGGCCTGGATGGGAATATCTTTAACGGAAGAAGAAGGAAAACCCATATAAAACAGAACACCTTTAAATCCGATAGGATTGGATTGAGGATCAATGTGACGAAGACAAAGTACCTGCTTGCCAGAGGCTCTGACCTCGATGGAGCACGACTCGGAAGCAGAGTATTGGTTGATGACGACGATCTTGAGGTAGTAGAGGAGTTTTGATACCTTGGTACGATCGTAACACTTGGATAATAACGTAAGCAGCGAAATCGGGGAATTGTGCCTACTACGGGCTTCACAAACTACAGAGATTCAAAAGACTCCAACGCCATTTTCGAGCAGCGGGTGCTACGGACTATCTTTGGCGGTGTGTGCGAGCAGGGCGTATGGAGAAGGAGAATGAACCACGAGCTCTAGCTGAGCTGTTTGGCGACGCAGACATCCTGACGGTTGCCAAAGTCTGAAGGATATGCTGGTTGAGGCACGTGATGAGGATGCCGGACTCATGCTCTGACAGGAAGGTGCTTTTCAGCGACCTGTTCGGCACGAGGCGTAAAGAATCACAGCAAGCTCGTTGGCTAGATCAAGTGGAGTATGGACCGTGTTTTCTGTAGAATTATTTGACACCAAGTCATGTCTATTAGACGTACTCCCTCGGAGCAGGCCAAGAAAAAAGAAGAAGACCTTTATTCCATACAATTATTTTGTGCCGCTGTATCAAGCTACGTTTCATCTTAATTGACCATGAACGTGTGCTCTTAAGGTGTGAAACAAATATATCTTCGAATGTTTAATGGAACTATTAATCCATGAATTTACATCGTAAACTTGTTTAATGTAGTAATTGCTAAAGCACAAAATCTGATCTTAAATGTTCATTTTTCGTTGAAGGAGTCGGGATAACCTTGAATAAAAAACCACACAACACAGATTGTTAATTTTAATTCACATGCAAACATAAATCACTAAGTAAAATAGACGCACCAGAGCATCTTTTTGAAACCCATGAATGTGAAACCCAGTAACGGCGGAAGCAGACATTCCTTCCACAATTAACCGGAAGCTGTGAGACACGCCGCTCGGTTGGCTCGGTCTAATGTGTATGTGTAAAACAAATGTTTCGTCGTGCTTTTCGGTGGCACGGTGGCAAAATTTGGCATATGCGAGTCATCGACAGAGTACCGTATAGTTGGGTTTGTGCTGAGCTATTGGTACTAATTTGACAAACAAACAAATGGGTCGCGCATGTGTCACCAACGGTGGGTAAGTAACGATCGGTTTGTGTTCTATCTTGCACGATCGTGATTGTTTTGAAATGTTGTATTAAGTATTAACAACCTATTTTTTTGTGAAACATTATTAAGAAAACCATTATGAAAAAAGTGTTCTTAATTCACAAAAGTGTACGTCCACTAAATGCGTGCTCGCGATGTACTAGTGACACTACGCTCACTGAAACTGTGACGTTCAGTGCAGTTGCAACTTATTAGTGCTGTACACAAACCTGGTACGCAAAGATCTTGATCCAAATCTTGTACCGTACGCTTCTATGTCAAGTTTATTAAAATAAAGCTGATAATAGCCCGGGTCGGGTGTTTCCCTATCACCGTGTCCTATCTTTCGACTACCCTAAATGATTTATGAGTGAAATCAAACAAAAACGAAAGTAACACGCTCAGCGACTGAATGCATCACACAAGCTGCTACTAAGAAGTTGATCCGGGGCAAACCTTTAGTGGGGCCATTGCCTGCCATCATCTCAGGGGGAGGTCTACGAGGGTGCACAAACAGCGCACAACAATATCAGTGTGCTTACAACAGCACCCGGTACGGTTACTGTGACTTTTACCACAGTACCAACACAGCATTGTCTAGCGGGGCACAAAAGGCATCCCGAGCCAACGTATGGTTGATAACGGGCATCGTTAAACGAATCTGAACTCATCCCTTATCACACTATCACTATAACCGGGGCGATCTTTCCGCATCGACGAATCGGGTCAGCTGATCACCGGCTTATGCCTTGCGCCCAAAACACATCCTGCTTAGTTGGACACATTCCACCGTTCGTGCGAAGTATATACTGAGCCGGTACATACAGAACCATGGCGGAAGTGGACCGGTTCGGGCTGATTAGGTCCGAAAAATAAAAGTCCGCGGCGCTTAGCAGACGGATGAGTTCGTACCAATCGTCCCTGTATAAGTCGATTAGGTTAGCGCAACGCAAGTGCTGCCACTTTTCCATCAATCTTATCAACTACCGGGGGCCGATAGAAAGGAAATCATAAGTAAACAACGATCACCAGCGTTCCATGCGCATACAAACGAGAGGAAAACGAACGAGCGGAATGATCATGGCCAGGTTGTATTAGAACGTGGCGATAAGAAAGTGGGCAAGTAGGAAAATATGTTTACCACACTTTCGGCCGGTGATTGGTGATCGATTTGCTGACGGTTTAAGAGATTGTGTACTAATTTTAGAGCAAAATACAGACGCCAAGACATTATTGCAAGACTTAACTGTCACGTTAAAACAAATTTACTTCAAACAATGTCTTTTGGAACTTTATAACACTAACTAACAAATGACTTGAACAGATATTAGTACATTTCATGTACTGAAACGCTAGCAGATTATCTTGAGTGAACCGTGACGTTAGTGACGACACGGTCATTCTGCAACGACTTTCACTCCATTTTTCTTGCTATTCCTTTGAAGTAACTGAAGAAGTCGTGCCAGTTGTGAACGGGACCACATCAACGTCAATTGCCATATTTTGGTAAGGTGTGCCGTGAGCCGTTTCTGTCCACCCTGCCAAGGTAATCCAGAGTGGGGCACCTCTCGTTTGCTACAGTTATTAGCAGTTATCCTCGTATGCTTTTGTACACGAGCGTGTATTTCCAATCAACGGCAGCAGGCTCACAACACAAGAGAAAGAGAAGGACCACCAACTTCCTTAACACGAGTGCTTCGTATCCGTCGCAACTCATTACGATTCCTAGTTTCGTTCCGCTGAATTTTGAAACAAGAACAAGAAGCGAGCAGAGAAACGAACAGACCGTACCGCCTATAGCATCGTAAGGTTAGTGTTACTCCCAAGCACCAGAGCATCTTTTTGAAACCCATGAATGTGAAACCCAGTAACGGCGGAAGCAGACATTCCTTCCACAATTAACCGGAAGCTGTGAGACACGCCGCTCGGTTAGCTCGGTCTAATGTGTATGTGTAAAACAAATGTTTCGTCATGCTTTTCGGTGGCACGGTGGCAAAATTCGGCATATGCGAGTCATCGACAGAGTACCGTATAGTTGGGTTTTGTGCTGAGCTATTGGTACTAATTTGACAAACAAACAAATGGGTCGCGCATGTGTCACCAACGGTGGGTAAGTAATGATCGGTTTGTGTTCTATCTTGCACGATCGTGGTTGTTTTGAAATGTTGTATTAAGTATTAGTAACCTATTTTTTGGTGAAACCATATTAAGAAAACCATTATGAAAAAGAGGTTCTTAATTCACAAAAGTGTACGTCCACTAAATGCGTGCTCGCGATGTACTAGTGACACTACGCTCACTGAAACTGTGACGTTCAGTTCAGTTGCAACTTATTAGTGCTGTACACAAACCTGGTACGCAAAGATCTTGATCCAAATCTTGTACCGTACGCTTCTATGTCAAGTTTATTAAAATAAAGCTGATAATAGCCCGGGTCGGGTGTTTCCCTATCACCGTGTCCTATCTTTCGACTACCCTAAATGATTTATGAGTGAAATCAAACAAAAACGAAAGTAACACGCTCAGCGACTGAATGCATCACACAAGCTGCTACTAAGAAGTTGATCCGGGGCAAACCTTTAGTGGGGCCATTGCCTGCCATCATCTCAGGGGGAGGTCTACGAGGGTGCACAAACAGCGCACAACAATATCAGTGTGCTTACAACAGCACCCGGTACGGTTACTGTGACTTTTACCACAGTACCAACACAGCATTGTCTAGCGGGGCACAAAAGGCATCCCGAGCCAACGTATGGTTGATAACGGGCATCGTTAAACGAATCTGAACTCATCCCTTATCACACTATCACTATAACCGGGGCGATCTTTCCGCATCGACGAATCGGGTCAGCTGATCACCGGCTTATGCCTTGCGCCCAAAACACATCCTGCTTAGTTGGACACATTCCACCGTTCGTGCGAAGTATATACTGAGCCGGTACATACAGAACCATGGCGGAAGTGGACCGGTTCGGGCTGATTAGGTCCGAAAAATAAAAGTCCGCGGCGCTTAGCAGACGGATGAGTTCGTACCAATCGTCCCTGTATAAGTCGATTAGGTTAGCGCAACGCAAGTGCTGCCACTTTTCCATCAATCTTATCAACTACCGGGGGCCGATAGAAAGGAAATCATAAGTAAACAACGATCACCAGCGTTCCATGCGCATACAAACGAGAGGAAAACGAACGAGCGGAATGATCATGGCCAGGTTGTATTAGAACGTGGCGATAAGAAAGTGGGCAAGTAGGAAAATATGTTTACCACACTTTCGGCCGGTGATTGGTGATCGATTTGCTGACGGTTTAAGAGATTGTGTACTAATTTTAGAGCAAAATACAGACGCCAAGACATTATTGCAAGACTTAACTGTCACGTTAAAACAAATTTACTTCAAACAATGTCTTTTGGAACTTTATAACACTAACTAACAAATGACTTGAACAGATATTAGTACATTTCATGTACTGAAACGCTAGCAGATTATCTTGAGTGAACCGTGACGTTAGTGACGACACGGTCATTCTGCAACGACTTTCACTCCATTTTTCTTGCTATTCCTTTGAAGTAACTGAAGAAGTCGTGCCAGTTGTGAACGGGACCACATCAACGTCAATTGCCATATTTTGGTAAGGTGTGCCGTGAGCCGTTTCTGTCCACCCTGCCAAGGTAATCCAGAGTGGGGCACCTCTCGTTTGCTACAGTTATTAGCAGTTATCCTCGTATGCTTTTGTACACGAGCGTGTATTTCCAATCAACGGCAGCAGGCTCACAACACAAGAGAAAGAGAAGGACCACCAACTTCCTTAACACGAGTGCTTCGTATCCGTCGCAACTCATTACGATTCCTAGTTTCGTTCCGCTGAATTTTGAAACAAGAACAAGAAGCGAGCAGAGAAACGAACAGACCGTACCGCCTATAGCATCGTAAGGTTAGTGTTACTCCCAAAAAACTAAAGCTCACCACGGACCCGGGCGGCACGTTACGTAATGCCGCCATGACAGTGTTGCGTCCATGACCGGCCATGACTGCGGGAGAATCGAAAATGGTGCTTGGCAAAAAGTTTCGAGTAGTTTTGCGGGCACGTGACGGTCTGATTGAGGGAAGCTTTATTCTTTTACCGCCCTACTGCTTCATCACTGAAGGATTCAGAGGGACTCATGGCAAAAACAAAACAAAACTCACTAACGATTGCGTTTGGGCTTTTAGTTTTGAAGTTTAGCGTTTTAGCAGGCATTCGATTTTGAAGGTGCAGTTGTTTTGGTTGTTTTGGTTTTGGCGAATGGCCTATCCCCGCATTCACTGGCCGTTAGTGTGTGTGCGTTGTGAGTAATAAAAATTCGACGCAATAAATTTCGACACGTTCACTTTACGCCCCAGTCCGTTACTGATTTTTTTTTGGTTTTGTTTTCCCTTTTTATGCCATCGTTTGCCGTTTCGCCTTTAACAATATATCCGTCAAGGTTTTTTTTTTTTGATTTTGTGTTTTTTATTTTTCCTCCGTTGATCTAGGTGGACAGGTCCACTCCTGGAAAGTCCGTAACCTCAGGCTCAGGCTTCAACCAGTTCGGCGCCGCTGGGAACAAACAGCAAATGTGCGATCGTCATCATCGGCCGTTGCGAACGGCCGGTGCAATTAATCCTACGATCGATCTGCTGGTACTGCACTTTCGAACAACCAAGCGGCCCGTTGAAGAGCAAGTCAGCTTGCCTAAACAAAAGAAATATATATGTAGCAAACAAAACAAAAAAAAGCTGCTGTCTAAAGTGGCACGAAAAAGGGCAAAGCCCTCCTAGGTGCGATAAAGCGTCAGCCAGGTTGAGTAAAACGAAATGTGCTCAACCCGTTCGAATGTCGTTCGCCTCAAGACTGGGTTAATCTTAACAACTAGCTGCCGTCTGAAGTGTGGTAAAATATGGTTTAAAAAATATAGCCTCTTCGTAAAAGATCGTCTTGTGCACCTGCACAAACTTGTGATGATTTACCGATCGTTATGCTCACCAACACAGCCCCGGTGCCGGACGGCAAGCACACAAACAAGCGCACACCTCGCTATTCTAGCGCTGTTATCTTATCGTGCCAAGTTCAAAGATCCTGTCGTGTGTTAAAGACTGGTAAAACAGCTGTGTTTGTGCTGAGTTTGGCGCTTAAACACACCCTAAAACTTTTTCCGACCCCTTGATTCTGACTTCTGAACAGAGTTCTGTTTCTGGTGATGATAAGTCTTGCCTTCTTTTCCTTTGGGTTACACAATTTAACGTCTAAAGTGAATGTTTTTTGCTTGTAAACAGTTTAACCTAATCGGTTTATTAGTTTTTGTTATTTAAAACAATCCAAAAAGCTTTTATGAGTCCTTCATACATTACAACATCGTATTTTGAGATCAAACACCCGTTTCGTGCGTAGATATTTGAAAGCTTGACCAGCTGAATGGTATACCGCCTGAAAGTATGCAATGGGAATACATGTTCGAAATATTGTTTCATTTTCATGTTAACCCTTGTGCCGTTGCCTAGTTGCAATAAATATTTAAAAAAACATTCTCGAAAATCCTTTAATAATGTTAATATATATGTTATGGAACCAAAAACTGCTTCGGCTCTTGTTCGGCTTGCAGGAAGTGAGTTTATCTATAATAAAATTTAAACGGAAATTGTAAATCGAGAGTGCAACAGAACAATCGGCCTCATTGGCTCATTGGTCTTTCGCATTGTTTGAAGTAATTAAACACTTAACAAATTCCACGTGTCATCAAAACTCATCGTTAACCGATACACAACATTCGAAGGGGGCCTTCTGGAGACCGGGTGTTGCAAATGCATTTATAATCAACTTTATTTCAATAACATTGTTGTTTGTCTCCTGTGTTCGCCTGTACGGATACGGATGATGCAGTAGAGTTGTCTTCCTTAAATCGTTTAGCTAATTGTTGTCTGCTTCCACCTGCTTCTTGTACTGGACATGTCGAAACGGTAAACCTTCTCTGCTATTACTAACATATGTAAGGAAAGAGCTGGAACTAGCCCGATTTCGGTGTACGGTTTGAGCAGCTAACTTTTGTAAGTGAACGTTTCGTAAGAAAAAAATGGTATTTCATTGCAATTATTCTTATTGATATCGATGGAAAGGGAGACAATGGGAGAGAGAGAGAGAGAGGGAGCGAGAATACAATTAATAGGTGCACAAAAATGCATCTCATTGTAATAAGTAAGCTCTCTGAAAAAATGATATTTTGTCTAGTTTTATCTCTGATATGTAATAACTTGAAGTGTTAACGACGACTGCGTTCACCGCCACCTATCATAACGCATTTCAATGTGGGAAAATTACGGCTTCCTTAAGAGTAGCACAAGACTGTTATTCTCGCCCGGTAACCAGGCACGAAAAAGTTATACAAAGTCAGAAAAGTTTGTAAACTCAAACCAAATCTTTTTCCCATCGATTTTTCTTTACCAGAATAAACTTTCCAAGGAAAAATGATATCGGCGGTTTGTGGGTCGGCACGATCGCGAAGTGCTGTTGATGATGTGCTCAACATTTTAGTCTTAACAGTTATCTTATTACTATAATAGAAACAAATAAATCCATCATGCCCTCGCTTTCATACCGAACCGAACAAAAGTTTGTTGCTCAAACCGTGTCACCGCGTATCTACTACCCCGTCGACAATGTTTACACATTTACGCGCAGCACATTATAAACAAAATTACGGCTTTTTCGACTCAATGCATGATTCTGTCGTTAAATGATAATTTCTGCCACAAATCTCCGGCATCTGTTCGCGAACGTTCTAAGTCAGTTGGTTGATTTACGCTTTCTGTTTCTTTTTTGTTTTGTGTATATAGTGTGTGCAATAACTGCATTTTCTTTATGTGAAGCAAAAGCTCGTTTTATGTACCGGTGTGCGTGTGTGAGTGAGAGAGTATGTTCTATAGCAGAACGTAAAACGATTTATTGAAAACAGGATGTGTCTCCCTTTGTAGCTAAGCAACCGTTCGATATAATCAGCCTACTGTTTCTTGTTCCACCATGTTCAGCCCTTTTTGTAAGTCTGTTATTATTGATTCCTATTACATTAGAATTGTTTTTGTTTTTTTGTTTTTGCTCTCATATACACGCTACACATGTATTCTTTCCTTTCGTTTTTTTTTGTTACGCAGCAGGCTTATCTAATATGGCCTTTTTGTTATGCGGCAACAGGTAGGACGACGACTAATTGCCCTGAACGATACAATGTAGACGAGAACGTATCTGGGACCCACCTGCTTATGCCACATTCTTTCCATTCGTTCATTTCCTATATATGTTTATGTATATACAACTCATAAGAAGCTAATACTCATTTGTTTTCTGTTTTATTACACATTTCACAACACTACCTTAGGGACTGGTTGAGTTTCGGCGCTAGCATTTACATGGTAGATGGACAGTTTGTTTTGTTCTGTTTTAAATTTTCTTAAAACGTCTGTCCCGCGGGAAGCTTCCACTGTTCATTCTTGTATATCTGCATGTGTTTGTATCTGTCTGTGTGTGTGTTTGAGTGAATGTAGATGAGCTTCATTAGTAAATAGAGGTTGGCTGGCATGTTGCTTCTACTTTCTTTCCATTAAGCACTGTACTGTTCTGCTGCTACTGCTGCTGCTGCTGCTGCTGCTGCTGCTGCTGTTATGACTTTTCTACTACTGGCTAAGCAAATTGGTAGAGATTTGTTACATCATTTGTTATACCTTTTACTTTAAGAAGAGTCTGCCTTTGTATCGCATCGCACGGTGCTATTACACACTATTTTAACATGGCTTCTCCAATATTCTCCATTTTGCAGTTCGCAGCTCCTAAGTACCCTCCTGTACTACCAACAATTCACTAACAATATAAGAAAATCAGTAAGGATATGGCTTGAAAAACTTAGAAAAAAAAAACATCCTAACTGAGAATTAAGTACGATCGACCCATCGTACAAGCGTGTGTTCGTGTAACAAATTAACAATGGTGACAGAATGTTCCGATAGTAAAAGAAAGCAAATAACAAAACTAAACAAAAAACATCATTTAAGCAAAAGGTTAAAAGTAAATAGTTACTTGCCGCCGCCTTCACCGTTTTTGCGCCATGTGCTACACGCGATACTCGTGCTTTGTTTGCCATTTTAAATGTTTTAACACCTATGCTTTGCACACATTTTAACACATCCATTCACATCGTTCGCAATCTTACTATGAAACTAACGTTTTCAGCTTTGTTTTCTGTTTTGTTTCTTTTCTCGATTATGTTTCTATTCCCTTTTTTTTTTGTTTTTTCGTTTTTGTTTTGAAAGTTTCTTGTCGTCCATTTTGCACTGCAAATTGTTTCTTACTTCCATTCGATGTGCTACACTACTACGGTTCCGTTTTCTTTGTTTTTGTTCTCACACTCGCCCAAGTCACGATAAAAACTCGTTTGTTTTAATTAAAAATAACATAATCAAAACAAATCTCCTTCATTTGGATATAATTAGGTAAGCCTAACACCTAGCTAGCTAGAAACATTGGCGCCGGTAGCGGCCATTTGTCCACGCAGACGTGCACTACCCCTCCCTTCCCCATTTCCCCCGCTCCTGCCAATCATTCAAGTTCTCGTTTCCGATTCGCCTTCGATTACCAGTATTGTATCATCCAGATTGGGCGTAATTGGTTTCTTTTTTTGTTTTTCGCTGCTTGTCTTTAAGCAAGTGGATGAGCAGAGAATGAGGTTCATCGGCAACGTTTACTGTGAGCATCCTCTGGACATTGGGTATTAGCCACAACACACTATCCACCAACAGGTTCAAGTATCCTCGTTACACCACCGATTCCATCTGGCTCACTTCTTTATCGGTGTCCTTCGTGCCACCATTCGACTGCGGTTGCTTGCGGTCATCGTTGTTGATGGTGGTAGTGGAGGTAATATTCGAAGTCACTGGCTGCTCCGTGGACGGGCTGGGGGCAGTTTGAATGATCTTTGGTACCATCGTGATCGGTTGGTCGTCATCCGCCAAATCCTCCGACGGTTCCTCATCGATCGGTGTTAAAACTTCGACGTGCACGGGTGCTTCCGATTGTTTGCGGAATCTAAAAAAAAACGTAAACATTTGCAGTTAATTACTCCACTTCTGATGTTCAATCACAGAATATGATACTCTACCTCTTCATGGCCGGTGCCGCAAAGCTAGTAATGGCCGACAGGGCAAACAATCCACCAGCAACGAAGAACGGTATGGAGTAGGACTGTGTAGCGTCATACAACGCTCCGGCCAGCGGTGAACCGACAATCGTAGCGGCACCACGGAAAAGAATCAGCAGCCCGAATGCATTCGTGAGCTTATCCAGTCCGAGCAGATCGACCAAAATAATTGACGTCAGTGAAATGTAACCAGCTAAACATGGGTGAGCGAAATTGATAAAAGGAACCGATCAGTGAATGAATTTACTCCCAGTGAAAAGATAAAGCTGGGTGATCTCTTACCGATGGCAATGCCGAATGCGATGGCCATTGCTACGTACGCTGCGTAACTGTGACAGAAAGGCGTCAGGGCGACCGCTACGGTGGAGATGACTAGACAGATGTTATTCAGAAACAGGGCGTCCACTTGTGGGAAGTCCGCCACGTAACCGCACACAATACGGCCGACCGTGTTCGTAATGCCAATGATGGAGATAAGGAATGAAGCAGAATTTTGTTCAATTCCCTGCAAACCAAAAAACAAAGAACAAACGGGATGAGTTTGATATGAAGATCGGTTTTTCCTAGCATGGAGATATGGAATATTACATCTAAAACAGCTGCATCGACCAGGTACACGAACGGAACGTACAGACCGGCCATGCCGAAGATGTTTGAAACACCAATCATCATAAAGACAGGATCGCGCAGCAAACTGACGTCCATCATGGCACCGATCGCATTTTTGAAGGATTCTGGCAACGCCAAACAAGGACAAAGGTCGTATTCTGTAAAGGAAAGTTGGAAATAAAACTGTATAAAATAAACGTCTTTATCCTGCAAAACGCTCCTTGCAAACACTTACGCTCTTCTCTGCCTTTCTCCACGTCGTCCCGCACATCATTCCGATGCTCCTTCTCAAACTTGGTCAACGAAACGACGGAATTGCGATAGTTGGTAAGCGATTTCTGTGACTGAAACTCTTTTAGGTTGGTAACGGAGCCGGAGTAGAAAATGTCCTTACGAGACAGCGGACGGACCATGACCGGACGATCCGCCTTCAGCGAGGCTTTTGAGGTAAACATGCTTGCATCGTCCTGTGTGTGTGTGCGAGATCATTGTACGGCGACGACGATGCGTTTTTACAAAGGAAAACAAAAAGAAAGGGAGCATTATTTTAAAGAAATCGAGAGGACACAACGGAGGGGATGTGAAATGAAGATGTGTCATGTTTTGCTATCTGTGAAGTGTGAGAAAATGGCAAAAAGCGCGCGATATGGGTGTGCCGCTACTAGCGAAGCTGTCAAGCGTATTCTTTAGGCTGCAAACGGCAAACGGTAATTGCACTAATTTTTTGTTGAATGTTCATCCAATTATAATGACAAGCTAACCGCAACATAACTATGCTCCAAGTTATGAAATCAGCTAATTGTTTGTAATTGAAATTCGTGGCGTTCGTTAAGCAATGCATGATGACAGGTGCAGCACTAAATGCAATGGAGGAGGAGTGAATGACCAAAAAACTCTACGCGTGGGCGAGGTAATGAGAGCTCTATAATAGCGCTGATTTGCATTTCTTTTTGTTTTCCTTCCTCGCTGGTTACTTGTTACTAAGGTCCACGAAACTGTCTAGCATCCCAGGAAAGAGCAGGAAGATAGAGATACAGGTTTAACACATGTACGCGAGAAAGCTCATACTGCTCGCACCGCACCACGATGCTTCTACACGGCACGGCGTCATCCTCAAGCTTGCCGTTTGGTTACCGTCCAAGAGTGCATATCTAAATTTAACAACCATTCTCCATTCGAACGTGAAAGAGGTGTGTAAAAATTATAAACTTTTTGTTTTGCTTTTTTTTCCTATTCCACTGTTAATTTTAGGCAATTACTTCACACACATACGCCGCCAATTCGCACATACAATGTAAGAGCAGTTAGTAAGAGCATTTCAACAAGATGCTACCGGTTGTTGTTAGCCAGATTAATGTCATTCAGCTAGTATTAGAACACTACTAACGGATGCAAAGAAAACTACTGAAAGATCAATCAAGAACATTACAGGTAGCGATCGCCGAGCTTTGCAAAACACTGTAATGCCACAACTCGACCAATCCGATTACACTAAACACCCGAAACACCCGAATCGATCAAACCACAATTCTGTGCCAATCTGTTGTTACTTGTTGTGTGTTGTAAGGGATTAAAGAAAGTGAAACAAAAGTTAAAACTGGACTACTAACGAATTCCTCAGCGTTATTATTTTTGCTGCCATTGACTGAGCCGCGCGAGAGTCTGAGATGCATGGATTTACGTACGTCACCGTTGCTACCGACATCACCCCGCGAGCTAGCCTTGATGGCCGCTAGCGACGGTTTGAGTGTTTGCGGACGCGATCGAACGTCGGTACGGAACCATTCTTCGGAATACCTAAAATTGCACCCCACACAACAAACACATTGGTTAGTGATACGCTTTTGGGGTGCTTTGATGCCCAGGAACAGGAAGGAAGGACACTATACCCGACTGATGGCTGGTAAAGGCAGGCTGTGAGGCATTGCGGGGCAAATTGTCCCCACTGTAGTCGGCCGCATCCGACTCCGAGTTGGTGTTGCGCTTCTTGTTCAACGGTTTTTTCATCTCGATTTGACTCGACTCGGACGATGAGCCGCTGCTACCGTTCTGTTCCTGCGTCTTAAACTCCGAAATTGTGGGCAGCGTAGCAACGGGATGCATTCCGCCCTGTTGGGCCGCCAGCTGGTCCAGCGCAAGGCTCGAGTGTACGCCCGGATCAGCGTTCAGTGGTGCTTTCAGTCTTTTCTCCATCGTGCCATCGGGCAGCTGAACCATAAAGTATGAACCACCGATCGAGCCA
This sequence comes from Anopheles maculatus, assembly GCA_002091835.1. Taxonomy (NCBI): domain Eukaryota; kingdom Metazoa; phylum Arthropoda; class Insecta; order Diptera; family Culicidae; genus Anopheles; species Anopheles maculatus. Next base: position 592,150 of record KZ061571.1, on the reverse strand, counting down.
CGCTCCATCTGGAGACGCTTCTCCTCGTACATACGCTGCATCAGTGGTTTCACTTTGTCCTCTTTCGGATAGCTGGAGGTTCAAAATGAAAACTATTACAATCATCCACGATCGGGTGTGATGCTCTACACTTACGTAAGTGGCCGCATCATCGCGCCAAAGACGGCACAGTTTAGGATCAATCCTGCCAGTATCAGGTTCGCGTTCTTCCAGTCGAAGTTCTCCAGCAGCATGTTGGCGAGCGGTGCAAACGCAAACGTGCCAAAACCGGACCCACACACGGCAATACCGGTGGCCAACGAGCGTTTCGTTTCGAAGTAATAACCTACGGCAACGACTGCCGGCAGATAGATGAGACCGAACCCGATGCCACCCATCACACCGTACGTCAGCATCAGCATTGTCACCGAGGTACTGAGCGTACTAAGCGCAAATGCCGTACAGGAGATGATACTGCCAGCAATACAGACTGCCCGACAACCGAACTTGTTCGCCAGGGCCGATACGACCGGTCCAGCACTTAAGTACATACCGCTGAGCAAACTACCTACCCAGGCCACTGTGCCTTTGCCCTCGCCAAAGTACACCACAAACTCGTTCAGAAACACACCGAACGTGTAGGCAATACCGTCCACGATCATGTTGCACATAAAGGACGCAAATACGATTACCCAGCCGTACCTTAAAAGAAAGTAAACATATCCTTCGTTTAGTGGTGTGTTTAAGTGTGATATGGGAATAGCAAAAAATTAAAGCATATACTAACCCACCGTCCGGTGGAGGTGGCATGTCATGGTACTCGCACCCTGCCTCATCATCGTCCGGCGATGGATCTTTCCGCTGTCAATCGTGCCGCTTCCTCGCACGCAATGTCACTGTCCGTCTGGAAGAAGAAAATATTGGGGAAATTAAAACAAGCAATGTTTGTTTGAGCTATATACTATATTCAAAAAAAAAACAAACTAACAAATCGATTAGCTGTGCGCGGTTGTCATTATGGTAATGTGTTTTCAATTTCTTCTCCCTCTTCTGTGTCCTGGGGAGGTTAATCAACTACCCGAAAAGACAATTCGCAACTTGGGAAGAACGTTTCGGTAAAAAAAACGCAGCCGACTATCAAATGTCGCGATTGTTTTTTAATCCATCCATCATCTGCCTTGACACATATGGCGCTGGAACAAGGGCACCTAAAACTGAGTCTTTCTACGCCCATCCTACGCCTGTTGTTTCTCGCTCCAGTAGCCCAGTAGTAGTAGTAGTAGTAGCGTCTAAAATACTCGTAACTGTGACATAACAAGTCAAATAACGCTCTATCTAGCTTGTTTTTTGTCAACACATCTCGATAACCACTACATCACCAGAATGTCTCTTTAATGAATTTGTACGCCTGAGAGTGTTATTAGGATCAACAGTGGCTATTGCTTCCAATTTGCTCTCAACAACAGTTATACTGCTCTTCATCATCACGGCGGTTCGGAATCGTTAGTGGTTAAGGTTTTGTGGTTACAAATGAGAGAAATGGTGTATATTAAACTCCATGATGGCCGAGGCGACAAAACTCCAGTCAGAAACAGAAACAAATGTGTCTCCCTTTTCCAGATCCATCGGCCATAATGGTAGCCGTTACGCTGTTTCGTAACTTTTATCGTGCGTCGTTAGCGTGTTAAACGATTTCGCCACCGCAGTTCAATTAAGGGGAATTGTTTACGAACGCAGATGCATTTGCCGGCATGCATGTGGGCTTAGTTGGGCCCGAGACGTTGATGGAATTTACGAATACGAAATCTGAAACATTGTAAATAATAAATGGAAATACTGTATCCATTTCTTGAACTTAACTTTTTATTGCAAATGTTGTAAAAATCTGTTTTCATTCAGAAAACCATAAGGACCATATAATTATGACAAATCTAGAACTACTGCTACTAACAACTCGTAGCGACACTGTTGAGTGTTAAAAATCGATCAACTTGTTCAACTACATAACCACTTCCAAAGGAAATAGCAGAACACCTTCACCATTCGTCAGATAGCTTCGCTATTATCCTGTCTTCCCTCGCCCAGATGATAGCATGCACTGAAGCATAACGTCAATTTGTCACCGGTCCCAGTACTCATCACTAGTAAATTGGCCGGTAAGATAAATCAAACCGCGTCCCAAAAAAGAGATCGAAACCCCGTCGCTGCGCCACATTGTCTACCGTGTGCGACGGAAGTGAAGGCCATGTGTGTGCCAGACAGCAAGCAGGGAGAACGCTTCCGTTGTTCCGATTGACGTTTGTGCCGATTGTGGCACGCGACACTCGGTGACAGGTACCTACGAGAGAGAGAGCCGAGACTTTTTGCGATGGCACAACCTATTTTTAGACACAAAAAACCATCCGTAAAACCAGAAACGCAACAACAACAACAATGAACGTTTTTTAGTGTTGGACGTCACATGTTGAAGGGATGTTGCCTGTGCTTTCCTTTCAATTTTCTGTCGTTTCATTTCGTATATTCCTGCTTCCTCGTAATCTGTCAACAGGTGGGTTTTTAGGGATGGAACTGAACTAGAGAGATTTCAAGTGCATACCCACACAAACATGATTTGAGAACGGACGAGAAAAGGTTGTCTACTTCAATGGCACACAGCGATGAGCACTAGACAAACGAACATTATCTGCAATGGATTTTGCTGTAGCAGGGGTGTGCTGTTGTTTAGATATCGAGCTGACGAATAATAATTTCCCTCCCAGGTGTATGTCCTAATTTGCAGAGGAATTACCATTAGTTTTATTCTATTCACAATTAAAACATAAGTCCATAGAATGTGTTTTTACTCTGACAGTGAATAACAAAAATCCCTCGAATATATCAAAGCTTCTTATGTTCCTTCTTGTTCTTCTTATGTTAATAGATATGAGCCCTTCCAGGAACTTCCAGGAACATAGCTCAACCACATAGTTGAAAACAAGAAATTTCCTACTACATTCAATATGTGGTCCATTTGAACAAGTGACCTACATGGTCAGTTACAGTCAAGAATCTTTTATTATCTATATTAGCTTAGTACGATCGATTGCATGCTTTTCTTTTCCGTTTGGCAGTAGTCAATGACCACACTGGACGTTGAACTATTTCTTCTTTCCCTCACACACTACACCAGATGCGTTTTGAAATGTGACGCGTTTTATCGCAGCTCCAGGGTCGTGTGTCACAGCCTCACCATCGAAGCATCGTTCCATTGCTTCACCAATCTGGCAATCTGGATCGAGGAAGAAGCCGTTCTTCCGGCAACACATATGATTTTATTTTTTATTGTTTCTCGACGACAGTCAAATAAAGAATAAATGCAACTGTGAACGAACAAAAGCACATCGAACACTTTCGTAGAGAGCACTGCAGTTGCACAAATAACGACACACAGTACACTGGCCCGTGTCATGTTATATACCGCCTTGGAACGTTTTGCTTGCGGCGAAGCATTTCCTTTATGAGCGGAAAACGGGTGTCGGCTGATAGAGTTCGCAGTGAGTCACTAAGAAACAACGCACCAAAGGATGGTGCTGAAGCAAAGCAATACTTAATTGTTTATAGCACTGCTGCATGTGTTTAATGGGGACAAAAGAAGACTAATCATTTCCAACGCTGTTTTAGAATACTATTTTGGAGTAGAGTTTTTCTCGGTAGGTACAAAAACAAAATTAAATTCAACATTGTTTCGCACAGCGTAATTGTGGAACAGTATTCCCATACGCTAGTTGTTATTCCCCTTTCTATCAAAGCACAGCAGCAGCAGCAGCAGTGTGTCTATATGACACATATGATTTTATTTTTTATTGTTTCTCGACGACAGTCAAATAAAGAATAAATGCAACTGTGAACGAACAAAAGCACATCGAACACTTTCGTAGAGAGCACTGCAGTTGCACAAATAACGACACACAGTACACTGGCCCGTGTCATGTTATATACCGCCTTGGAACGTTTTGCTTGCGGCGAAGCATTTCCTTTATGAGCGGAAAACGGGTGTCGGCTGATAGAGTTCGCAGTGAGTCACTAAGAAACAACGCACCAAAGGATGGTGCTGAAGCAAAGCAATACTTAATTGTTTATAGCACTGCTGCATGTGTTTAATGGGGACAAAAGAAGACTAATCATTTCCAACGCTGTTTTAGAATACTATTTTGGAGTAGAGTTTTTCTCGGTAGGTACAAAAACAAAATTAAATTCAACATTGTTTCGCACAGCGTAATTGTGGAACAGTATTCCCATACGCTAGTTGTTATTCCCCTTTCTATCAAAGCACAGCAGCAGCAGCAGCAGTGTGTCTATATGTCAATTTTCTATCTACCGTCCACTAGAATGCGCACGTCCGAAGGGATTTACCGTCAAACGGGTCACAACACCGTCACGTCGTACATGCGGAAATGCACTGCAGAGGGATGGGTAGATAGATGATCGTGATGAAAAATGGAACGTAATCAAACGTCAAATCATATCGAATGCTGTATTATTGTGCACCGGAGAAGAAAAGATTGAAAACTCGGCACAAAATAAATTGTCATTCAGCTGCCCACACATGTCGGTGACAGGTGGCGAAGGCAGAGATGAATGTTGACGTATCACGTGTACGCAATTATCGTCTCTTGAAAGGGTTATTACACTATCAGCTTCCATTCCCTCTTCAGTTCCACCAGCATTGAAGCCATTGAGATGAGTAAAGGGAGCATTGAATTTAAAGAAAAAACACAGCACTCAGCGAATAGAATTCCAGCGGTGCTCCAAGAAATGCAACGCACCTCTTCCTCTCCCATAGTAACGTGCAACATACTTCCACAAACCCACTGGTCCCCGCTGGTCATAACAAATTCCGATGTTCCTAACAGATTAGCGTCCGAGTGGGCAATAGTAGTAAAGCATCGAAGAACACACACTCCAGATAAGATACGCACGAGATGAATGGACGAATAATGTCCGATCCATTTTCCAATGCTGTCAGGCATGGATACTGGCAAAGGCATTGCAGTACCGGCCGCCAGCTCACCACTGATTGCTATTATCGGGTTTATCATTATTGTTAGCACATTCGAAAACCCGCAGGGGTGGTGGGATCGCAACAACGATGCGATCTGAAGTACTCCTATTATTACGTATCTCTTGTCAAATCGACGGTCATCCATCTAGCGAAGGGCAGACCACTCGACACACGCGTTAGATTTATTGGACGTTGAACGAATTGAATTGGACATATTTATTATACAGGTATTGTTGTCGCATTGGAACGAAATTAACTCCTTGCTTCATGCTGATAGAACACTGTTAGTTATATTGAATTTGTCCTGAAGAAAAAATCAAACCCTAAGCTCTTACGAAACTTGACTTGAAACAGCGACAATTCTTCAATAACCCATTTACCCATGAAGCCTACGATTTTAACGATCTTACATAACTTTCAAGCATGAACGCCTGTGTCCAACAATGTATGATCATCACACTACAGACCGAACGCTGCTTCCCTTAGCTCAACCACATAAAATTTGGTTTGCATCCATCAAAACAGCTCAATTAATACCAATTAAACAGTATCCACCAACACTTTCGCTCGATTGCTGTTTGGGTGCATGATCGACATGTGAGGATCGTGAGAGAAAATAATACACTTGGTCAGCTCACCGTGGTTTTGTTCGCTTTACTAGTCATGGTTCACAGAACGCTTTGGCACGCTGTTAGTTAAAATAATACCGAAGCTGTAGCAGAGCAGAGCTAGGAAATTATCACCACTATGAAACGTCACTAGAACAAGCTTCACATAACTTTGACACCCCACTGATCTCGATCTCGTAGTTCAAACGCTTAAACACGCGCTGTTCTTTAACCCCGAAAGGGGATACCCGGTAGCTCACACGCGTTTATGTTACAAAGTTCAGACAGACCGACCGACCGACCGACCAACCGACCGCGTGTTGAAAGTATCGGCACGCAACTAACACCGAGCGCGGAATGGTGCGATTTTTGTACTGGAAATTGTTTTAAAGCCAATTAAACGATGCTGTCCCGGTGATGTTGTTGCCACTGCTGGTAATGCCACTATCTCTGTAGGAGTGTAGATCGTGCGCCTGTCTATCCCTTCTATCGGAATCGGCTGATTCTCGTCGGTATATGTGGCGCACACCACAAATCGAAACGGGTGAACCGATACCACTAATACTGCAGGCGGAGATATGTGCACTTCAATGAGGACAACACACGACCACCATCGACGGTGGTGGACTCTTAGTGGGGGGGTTACAGATATCGTCCCGAGGGAAACAGTCCAATAACCTCCCAAAGAGGGTTGGTTGGTTCTCTCTATCGCATCTCATGCGGTCAGTACGTTGCAAAACTTCCCGGCAACTTGACTCATCAGCCATTAACATTAACTTCGTCTGAACCGTCAAAGAAGAAACCATCTTGCTACAGTTTCTATCCACCGCTAAGAAACGTTACAATCGATGTTTGAACAGTGATATTGGACACAGAGATGAGCATAACATCGAATGGCAATTGATAGTCCAGCAGTAAGTAAGCGCTGTTAATTGTCAATAAATTTAAACTCTCTCTCCTCTTATCGTGAAACAAACAAAGATTTTAGGGTTTCACGATATTGTACCGGATGTTTAATGATTCTAATTCCTCTCAGATGGCAGATTTTTGAGAAACGCTGGTTTCTATGGATGCTCATTACACATCCAACATCATTCTTCCATTTCCCTATAGCTATTCAATACTTTCCGGATATCCGGAAGCATTCAACCAAGCACTCATATCTCATCGTTCATGTTTGTTTCCATTCTACCAGCTCCAAACTGGCGCCATCCGAATGTCCCTAGGATCGATTATTATCATTCTCTGTTTCTTACCTTTCACACCATGGCAAACCATAAAAAAGAAGCTATCATAAGCAAAACACGAACGTCTGTTCGTACGCACCATCCACATATGACAGAGCTGCGCTGTATGCGAAATGCCAACATCCTCGATATCGACGTCTCGACGTCAAGGTTGAAGAATGCACATGCATGCAACGGGCACGGACGGATGTACGGATAACTGCGCCATGCCGGTTCGTCACCAGCGAGCGCGACATTGGCTCCAACGCATTTACCCGCTCTCATGTACGGTGAAACGAAACACAGTTGGAACAGTAAAACGGCACGAAATCCAGGTCAATGTTAGCAACGTTACGCTACGCACACGGACATACTCCAGACGTTGGCTTTTGTGGTGGTAGGATAAAGTCTGCAAGCTGCAGACCGACTCATTCGACCGCTCATGCTATTTGGGTACGAGGCGAAGAAGTCAGTAGATAGGATAGTTCTATCGCGCGCAAAACAAAAACGACCTAGCAACATTGATGTTGTTGGCCGACGAGAAATTTAGCACCATCTGTCCTTTTTCGCAACGATCCAATCATTCTTGACGATCATTATTCAAACGTTACATACATATATGCAGCGGCGCATGCATGTCAGCACCAACAGCCTGTAAGGCGGTGGCGATATGATGGTGGGTGGAAGAAACGGGTTCCGCGTGTTTGCCATCAATTAATGATAGAACGTATGACAGGTCACGCACCTATCAAAAGTAGGGATAGAAAACAAAGCGGAAAGCTGGCGACACCTACCCGTCGGGCCTTTTTACTGGCCATGATGCTTTATGTTACTACACTGCTGCACTGATAGTCTCGATGGCACGGGCGAGGGGGCGGAATCGGTGGGTTTTGTCTCACAGGTGGTGTAAAGGTTCCACCCTCAACACGTGAGGAAAGAACGTTTGCTTTTAATCTGCTCACAGCGCGTGTCGTAATGTGCTGTATCTCCAATCATTCGGTGTTTGCCATCGACAGGCAGGACAGGACACTATTAAAGTAACGTAAGCACTTAAACACTTAAAGACACTATTTGGTGATTTTGTTTTGTTCACACTGTGATGTACACCTAATGCACCAAATATTTTTCAAAATTTCCTTTCAGACACTTCCTCGTACAGCATCTAACTATTTAAAATTCATCTCCAATCACTAACCGGTGGAAAAAAACACTATAAAAGCAATTGCTTGAAGAAATCAAACTTTGAAACGATCATGTAATCGCCTCCTTGACACACTGCGTTCGGCAACTTCAATCGAGCGTATTATGATCGGAGAATTCCACAAAATTTTGAAGGATTCTTCAATTCAGAGAAGGTATATAAAGGTGTTTAAGGCTCCTCTGGATTAAAACAACTAGCTTTCCAGGACTATACCATCCGAATAAATTAATCTATTCTAGAAGCGGAAGATTAAGCTATACAGCTAGCCAAATTATTACATCACTATTGTCGTCATCGTCGTCATCGCTGTTGCTGTCGCTGTGCCCCAGGCCATGCGTTCAGTACGAGTTTATTTTTGACAGCAGCTTACACCATTAATGGCACAATTATTCGCTCTATCTTATCATTCCCGGCTGGCAATCCCCAAGCCGTAGTACCACAAACTGCACTGATAAACGGACGGCAGTCCTAAGACGTTACTTTTCACCTCCATGTTACCAATTGGGGTACAACACTTGAGGAACCTTACCAAACCACTCTAAGGTAGAACATACGCACTATCTACGCCTTCGCATACCATCTTCCGATTAATCTACGCTTCCCCTTCTATTCAACTGTCTCCGTTGAATGATGAGCCTAAACAGCGTGTATACACAAACCACTTCAAGGTGAAGGAAATTGGTAAATAGGAATGTTTCCAGCTCTTCGGCTAACTTGCTGCTATCGTCAGGTGTTCGAGGACATCTTAAATGCTACTATGGCAATAGACAAATATGTCTCACGCTTTTCAAGGCACTTCTGTGCACCTTGAAAGATTCCATTCGAAGGTCACACGACACATAGTTTTGTGCATTAAAAAATATGCAAAACTCTACACAATATTGAATGCACAGCTGCCGTCAGCTTACTAAGTACAGCAGCACATTGGTCCTCACTATATGAGTCGCAAAAAAAAACACTAAGCGCCACAACACCACACAACCAAGCGCTCTCGATCGCTACGGAATACTGTTTACTATTTTACGAACCATGATCGTGAATCGCAGAGACGCGATCGTCGTTGTTTTGTATTTTGATTTTGTGTTTTGCGCCCAGAGCCCATTCATGAAAGCATGGACAAGCGATTGTCTCCATGCCGCCCTTCCTTTCCGTTTCATGCTTTACATATACACGTAAAGCCAATAAAGTAGGTTCCGAGTGAGCCAGGTGAGCCGCATGGCCGCCATAACAACAGCCTTCCCTTCTCCGTTCAACGCATATTCATTAGCATTGACCGTGCGCGCGGCAACAAAAAAATGTGAAAAAACTAGTGTACGACCGGTTTTGGCGCCATAACCTTCAACGGCCAGCATTGTGATACAACCCGCCTGCTAAACCACCCTAACGGATAACTGCGATCGAGCGCATATTCCGATCGTCGTTTATGTCACGTCATGATTTGCTGAAGTTATGGGTGGAGTTCTTGAGATGACGCTTAACGCTTGCATTGGTAAGTGGGTGTGATTGTGTGAGTGTTAGTGTTTTAACATTGACAAGCTCGGCTTTATAAAGCAAACGCCCTCACACATCAAGGACGACTTTGGTTGGCCGATCGATACCTGATATCAGAATTCTGTTTTTCGTTTAATGATGACACTGTGACCTACATTACTTTATACAGAAATTGCATTTTCTATTGAACGTTAAAGCATGTTGAAAGCATCTCCAACAGAATCGTAGGGAGAGCAAAAAAGGAGATGGGGAACCCTCATTAATTCTCCATCGGTTTGCAAGCGCTTTATCGGCAAGACACAGACGTCACGCTTATCCCGAGGTATATAATGTAGAGGGGTTAACAGAACCTGTATACCTGGAATGATTTATGGTCCATGTTATAAACATCTTCGATTATACCTTCCTTTCAACGAGAAAGAATTGAAATATGTTCAAAGAACACTAAAATTTTTAAAACATGTCTCGCTTTGGACTTCTCCGCTTCTGCCATTTCTCAGCATCCAGCTGATTTTGATTGCAACCCGTGCTTGAGTGTATGTTTCCACCAAGGTAAAATATTTCACAGCTAAAATAAAGTGTTATATTCCGAAATACAACACAGCCGAGTACCATTGTCACGTACTTTATCACAGTCAGCTTAGGGCAGAAGTAAATAAACCGACGTGTACGCCACCGTTAACAATCGCAACACTAACTGGCCCTTATCACCAGAACGGCACGCATGCAGGGCGAGCAATTGTACATCGTTAGGCACTCGGCGTAAGCAAACAATCATTTTCACACACCAAACCGTACTGTTACAAAGGCTCGATCGATTGGCATTATCTATTGCGCGGGCCCGTGATAGATCCATAGATTTAGGAGCCCCAGGTCTGGTAAATTAGTTCAGCCAGAAAGTGAAAACAAGAAGTCCGAGCGTACGTTCAAGTACAAAACAGTTGTGCAGCACAAAGAACCGCGGATGGGGCCGTCACACACAAACGAAACGAGGCCAGTTAGCCGATGACTAAACATGACGCGGTGCAAAATGCATATATGCGCACAAGGTTAATACGGTTACAGCTACACACCGGACGTGGAACGCACATCGATAGATGCATTGCAGCAGTGGATGGGAGCGCTTCAATTTCCCAAAAACAATATTAATAAAATTTGGGTGTCACCCAAACAAAGGCGACACAATTGCGCCAATTTTTCACGACCAATTATCAACAACGGCAGGAGCATCGAAGTCGAAAGCCGCCTGTGAATGCGATAAAGACGCAAATTAGTAGTGAGTTGCATCGCGACACTCGGTGTTTCTGGTCGGTTTTATAGCCATTTGTAGTGGTGTAAGGTTTCTGTGTCCTTTCTTTTTAACTCGTATACACACACACACATCTTAATGCAAGCGGAACTGAATAATTAGGGTAACGCGTAACGAGGACAGGGGGCCAAGCCAAGCTAACGCTTTGTGATGCACGCTTGCGTTATGTTTTGATGCCGTTTGCCGTTAGTATAATGTGCACCAACACACAACTGGCAAACGTTCTACCTACACAACGCAAACTCAGAAACAGCTGTTTTGCTGTGATAGTGTGCAACCATTCAGTCAAACACAACCACCAAACCAAAATAAACTGTGTGTGGGGATTTTTTGGTCGCTAAATTCGCTCGGGCGTTAGTTTGGCTGTGATACGTTTGTTTGAAGATCATGCGATTCTCTCTTGTGATGACTGTGTTTTGGAATGCTTTCAGATTGCACACCACAGAAGACGAACAGTTTTAACAATTTTTTCAATCATATTTTCTGATTCACTCGTTCTACAGTTCATTATTTAGCACGCATTACCATACTCGTCTCGTATATAAACAATCGAACAGCGCGCAGCTACGAATCCATCTTTCGTGAGAGAACCTCATCTTCATCTCACATTGCCCGGTTGTATGTGACCGGCGCAGTGATCAGTATTGCGCTGTCGATTGTCGGGGGTTGGCTCACAACCACCAAACTACGATATTCTTGTCAATCGGCGCACACCAAGCCACAAGGTCCCTTTTCCACCTTTTCTCCCCTAAAGCTTAACAGTTCCTCTTCTCGATCCCGCAGTGTGATGCACAGTACTTCCCAATACGAGATCTTTTTTTATCCGCTTTTTTATAAACGCACGTCCGCGGTAACCTCCTTCACGATGGCCGATACCCGGAGCGATAAAAACACCCGACAAGACCCGGTCGGTAATCCGCAGCATCAACTCCCAAACATTAGCTTGGCCAGGTTGTTTGGCGCAAAACCGTGAATCACAGACTCTCGCGAGAGATACTCACTCGCAAAACTGTTGCTTTCACACGGATGCACGGCAGTCAAAACACTAACAGACTTAAGAGAGCATTACTGAGCATGGACCCCACCGACGGGGGTGGATAGTATCGCTCTGTGAGAGAACTGTTCCCAACATTTGCTGAACACCTAGAGTATTCAGAGGGTAGACCCGACCCTAGTCGCGTTTAGTGGGAATGTATTTCCGAACAGAGGAAGATGGTCCCATCTTTTGTCTTCTGGTTGTGCATGATGATATCGGTACACATGGAATCGGTAAAGTTTTGCATCAGGTTTAAGATGTTTGGGATTATAAAAGAAACACCTAAACAGACACATTATTTGGATTGATTATGAAATAATATATTAACACACAGGCGCGTTGTTGTTACGGCAATGTACACATTAGCTGAACGGGGATTAAAACCACACAGTCACAGCACCCTAACTAAGCACCGAAAATTGTTGATAGCGCAAAAGCAACGAGCGACAACGAGGACGACAGTGACAACCTGGAGTATAATACGATCGATTTGTTCTAAGCCCTTACGACCCGCTGGGTGTTACTGCCTCTGCGCAGCAACAACACCAGCCGGATGCAAAATTCGCAGGCAAGAAGGAAACTCTGCTCATAATTTGTGCACGTTCAGTCGCACTTTACAGACACGTTAGGTAAACTGCCTAAGACACGGCTCACTAGTAAACACTGCGAACACAAGCCTCGTGTTCCACAAACCTCTCTACAAACGATTAAACACTTTTTGTCGACAACTTCATCAACCGTTTTTTTTGGTCTTCCCACCCGTGAAAACTGGGAATTGCTCGACACACGACGATCAGTGTGGACGGTGGGCGAAAAACTGATTTAGCGGAAAATTCACCATCAGCTCGGTCGCAGAATCGCGATCGGGTTTTTGACGGTCCGATGGACTGACCCACAGCCGACGGAGGTTAGAGGGTGCCCTACCCCGTTGGGTGTGTATGCGTGTGTAGAGTATGGGCTGCAACCGTATGGGGACTGTCCCGATAGAGTAGCTACTACTACCGTTCCACCGCACACAACGCTTACTCTCAGAGTGCGCAGAACAACAACGGAAGAGTAGTAGTATGTAGTGTGTTTGAATGTACGAATGTGGTCTACATTTTCTTACTCTGTCTTTTACACACTTGCTCAACTAAGCTCGGTTTAGGGTACGGCTTGACTGTAGTCTTCGGTATAAATAACAACACCAATCGCACCAGCATACAACGGCACACACACACAGCAAGACGCGATTCAACTGCCACCCTCACGGTAAGGGTAGGTGATAATACGAACGCATTTTTACTTGGGGTAGCGTGTACGATGATGGTGGGGTTTTGGAGTAGACACAACGGATTGCAACAGTGCGTCTATCTTGTTCTCTCTCTCTCTCTCTCTCTCTCTCTCTCTCTCTCTCTCTCTCTCTCTCTCTCTCTCTCTCTCTCTCTCTCTCTCTCTCTCTCTCTCTCTCTCTCTCTCTCTCTCTCTCTCTCTCTCTCTCTCTCTCTCTCTCTCTCTCTCTCTCTCTCTCTCTCTCTCTCTCTCTCTCTCTCTCTCTCTTGACCCTCTCTCGGTGGGTGGTGTGAGAATCTTTCGCATATGATGTGTTTGGCGCCCCTGTAACAAACATGCTCTCGATTCTTGTCTCCCCGTGCGAAGTGATCATGACGTCGTCAACTCGGACGTGTTCATAACTGTGACACGCTTTAGTGTAAAGAGAATTGAAAAGTGCACGGAACAAAATGGTTGGAGATCATTGTTAGTTGGGAAAAGTAAATTTAGCGATCGCTGAACAAAATATATTAAGTATATCTGCTCACAATGTTATTTGGATATTGTCAATATCAATTTGGAGATCAATTGATTTGGATCGCTATCAATTGATTTACTAAGAGTGTGATCTCATATTACTAAACTACTAAAGTATTATAAAATAACTTAAATTTAGACCCATTCCTGAGAGAGGATGTAAAACTTTACCTTTGAAGGGCATATTTATATGTAAATAAAAATATGTACAGAAAAAAACTGAGCTCCACAAGCAAGAAGCAATAGAAAAATCTTCTCCTCAAGTAAATAAAACATAAATGAGGTATAAGTCGAAGTATAATTATTATTCAATCGTTACGACAACAACCAATCCACGATCTCAGTAATTGTGTTAAGAGAAACTTTCAAAAATTTCGACAAAATCGCATAACGCTCAATAATCCTTTTCTAGGTTGTCCTGCACTGTTTAAGATTTTTTTCTATTCTAATACACCTGCTCCTGCGCCAACGAGCTTATCAACCAACGTCTCTAAACCATGGCGTTCATGACGACTTGAATTTTTCCCTATACAACACAAGCAAGCAACCCTTGCGTGTAGTGAGCAATAATCACTAATAGTGGTGTTAACTATTGAACCACTCACAACTATATATGTTTCACACCAAAGGTTCGTCACTCCTCATAGTAACGCATCGTAACGTAACGTAAAAGTACAAAGTAGAAGTAACGTACTTCTTGCCCGCACATATCAGCACGATCGCAACAAGGAGGTGTGAAATTTGAATAAACAAAAGTGATACAATTATCCGGACGATAGCTTGCTAAAAATAATCACCAAGAATTGGAATTAATTTTGCCTACGTCTTAGTATGGGCACGTCTCAGCTAAGCAGGATGTTATGTTTGTTGTATTCATTTTGTTTTTGGAGCTTATCTGTTAGTGTTTAAAAACCAACACTCACTAGTATGAGCTGGTGATGGTTGCTTACCACTAGAACTTGACAACAAACAATCGCGTATAGTTCGTTATTTAACGATTCCGCATTAAAAACGGCACGTGCCTAATGTATAAAATTTGTAATCGATGTTGAGTGGAACTTAACAAACGTTATAGGCGAAATCTTGAGAATTAACCGCCCATAAAGGCTTCGAAATTACAACATTAACATATTATAAAGAGTACTTTAACATAAAGAGCACATAAAATCGGTTCATTAGCACACTATATCTACTTTATTTGTTGCTCGGCAGCTCCGAACTCAGAAAAAAATGTGGAACAAGAAGACAACCTGGACGACACTTTAACTGTGTCCCAGGAACGACGTATATTAGGTCTGATGATAACACTCTCGTCACCGATAGCTAATGATGTTGGTCAACATTAGTAGGGTGCCAGAAAAAGTAGAAGCAGATTAACAAATTTGCACATCTTTTGCAAAGTAAATGCGGCCAGCAACACAGATCCTCAATTGAAGCAAAACGTCTCTAATAGAGGCTAATAGAGAAACGGATAGAGAAAACATAGCGAAGAATGATTATATAATTTCATCAATTCATTTCATTTATATCAATCTCGAACTATTCCCATGAAAATTATTCGCACATCGTAAAGGGATTGGCCACAATTTCGTTTATTGCAAACGATTACTATCTCGCCCTCTCTCTCCGTTACCGTGCCAAAAACATTCGTCTAGCCGCGCAAACCGAAAGTCGTAGCAACACGAAACAAGTTGATGCAACCATTTAGCACGCTAAATGGATTTTCGCTTCCTTTGGCCTCAGCAATAAGCGGTTCCCTGTAGGCTATTAATTTACACGCTAAACAGCCACACGCTTGGCCGCTTTTCGGTGATCGCACCTGAGCGGAAAAGGATCGAAATGTTCACAGTGATAACGTGTATGAGCGTGCCTCATCCCCTTTGGGAACACTGTCGCGTCCCCCTTGTGTCGCATATAAACAAGGCTAGTTTTATCGTTCACTGTAACCGACGGATCAACGGTTTCGGTGTCCGGTGTGCTGTTGATCCTGGTGGGGAAGCTACGTGCTAAATACACATAACCCGTACATCAAGCAAACACTTGATTTGTGTATCCCAATGTTCACCTGATCGATAGCCTATAAAAATAAGTACAAATTGCAAATGTACATTCAAACTTTTAGCTTCTCCCGGTTTCAGGAGCAGAACATACGTCAGCAGCGAACAATCAAACTTTGATACGTCCTCAACAAGTAGACCAGCCCAACATAGACTGGCCGCTACTATTGTAGCCAGCTCTGTTGATGAAAAGAAGGCGAACTGTGCTCGATAACTACACACAGCTCGTCACTTGCACAAACATATGTATCAAGCAGATAATTAGTTGTGGATATATAAACTTATCACATCGATCGCATCATGGAAACAGTATGTACACTTTGGCATCACTCTTTTCTTGTACCACATTGCACACATTGGAACTCGGTCATTTGTTGAGCGAGCTTTAGCTTCATCGCAGATCTTTGCTTTCCTACCCATATTCAAATTGTTGTTGTTGGTTTTTGGATCGGTGGGAATTGAGGGTTTGTTTAAGTGTGCAATTTAGCATGCGCTTTTGATAAAAATATTTACATTTCGCATTCTAGCATCGAACAAAAGGACGAGGACGCACACAAACGCCACTAACGTCATTGGCAACCGTTTAGGGATTCGCTTTCGGGAAGGTCTAGGCGATTATGTGAGCAGGTTTTCTACTACAGCCTGAGGAAACTTTTCCACTCACAATACCTGTCGCGACGGACACAGCTGTATAGAAACTTTATAATCCCACATTACTCACATACGCCTTTCAGACATGGAGGCTGTCCAAAAACTGACGAAACCCTCTTATCTGCGTTCGAGAGGAAGATGCTCAGAAGGATTTCTGGCCCCGTATGTGTGGAAGGACAATGGAGGGGCCGCTACTAATGACGAGCCTTTATGAGCTGTACGGAGACTCACCATCGTGCAGCGAATTAGGCTCGCCAGGCTCCGGAGAGTAGCACCGAACGATCCAGCCCCTAAAGTCCTTTTAGATTGTTTAAGTAAAGTATAACATTTTTTAAGGTTAAGATTTAAATGCCCGACATATTTTGATACATAAAAACAAAGAAAACACGCTTTTTATGTCCACATAAATTTAATTGTATTAGTTTTCCTGATCTTTTTTAGTGATACGGCCAGGGTATTCCATATGTTCAACAAATTCTACTTATTTACAGTAAAGGCATGCTAAAAGTGGGGGCGGCCCGGTGGTGATGCGACAGCGGCGCCGGTCTTCACACGGCAGGACCGGGGTTCAAGTCTCATCTGGGCCGTTCCCCCATAGTGAGGATTGACTAACCAACTATGCGGTATCAATTAGTCTAGTAAGCCAGAAATGGCAGGCATGACCTTAAGAGGTCGTTAGGCCAAGAAAGAAGAAGAAAGAAGCATGCTAAAAGTACAGGAATTCATTAGGAGACCTTATTTGACCTGTACGCTGTATCGACACAAAATAGCCATTCCCATTCCCGGAAAAGGTACTTTTCATTTGCTATAATTCGCTATGTTACTGGTTGCATTGTTCCCAACACGATCCTCCCCACGATAAGTTATCCAGCTGAGACCAACGTAAGGGATCATATTGTCAGCGAGTTCTCACTGGATGCAAAGTATTTGTTTAATAATTCAACTCCAATCGTAAAACGTTATTATGATGATGAAGGGAAGTCGTCACCCGATGCCACATGATTCTAAACAGGCAACTGAGTGGTTTGTATCTCTGTGTCCAGGTCACGTCGTAACGTTGCGTTCGCATAGGAGAGGCTATTAAATTTCCGTTCCATGCCAAAGTTTCAACCAGACGACTGGTCAGTTAGTTGCGTGACAAAGAAGAAGGATGTATGACGGCAGCTATTTGTGTGCAGCAGTGTGTGGTGTTGTCACTGCCTGGTGAGGCCATCGTGTACAATAAGGTACAGTACCGTTTTGCAATGCAATATTTAATAAGCTTTAAATTAAACATATTTTTAAAGGTACGATAGAATATTGCTTGGTATTTGTACTAAATTTGATATCTATTTGACATAGTTAGAAGAATGGAGTATTTTATAAACCATTCAGGGAAAAGGATATTTATTGATCATCTTTATAATACAACCTAGAAGGCAAGACTAAAAAAGGTTCAAGATGCGACAACATTGAGCTGCCATGTTTGAGAAGGAACTGATAATCCATGGAGAACATTAGTTAACCACTCAAAAACCAAAGCCAGATTAAATCTGAACGTTTGAACACCAGGCAAAGGATGTTTTACCATTGACATAAGCATCGCATAGCATCAACCAAGTAAGGGATTGATGACTTTGAATGGAGTGATAAGTAGACTGGCGAGCGATCTCGATTTTTTTGTTGAGAAAGTTTACCTCTATAAATCATTCATATTGATTTATGCTCGTCCATTCTATTTAATGGCAAAAAGGACAAATTGTAAGGCTTTAGCTTTCGTATTCGGAGGATATTGGGTTGTGATCGACGTACGTGGTCTGCTATAACAGCAGATATTCTACAATGGATGTCTGTAGAGCAAAGGATAGTGTAACAGACCATGATTTTTATGTGTCGATTGTTGAACGGTCTATTATTGCCTGGGTATCTGGGAGAGAAAATAGTGTGGAGATTTGACGTTCATAGGTACTGCTGCACATGCAGAGCAGATGAGCCTAGAGTTCCAAACATACATTCTAATAGTGCTAGAAACTGTTTGTATTTCAAGGGAACCCAACGGTACAACAGACTGCCCAGAGAAACTTGCAGGGATTCAAGCGCGGGTGTGCCGAGTATGTTAAACAAACTGTGTAACGTAATACATGTGTAGATGCTGTAGAACCAAGCCACTATACAATGTTTAACTGCAGTTGTCGGCAGGACAACACAACACAAGAGACAACACAAGTTTGAGACACGTGTGCGTAAAGTGGTCAAGTTGATGTCATTTGCAAGTTTCACTGTATGAGCACAGTCATGGGAAGCCACATCAAGATTCGTACATCGATGATTGTGCGTGGATAATTTCAGTTACATTAGATTTCCATACCTGGGAAGGTACTCCATAAATCCATACGTTAAGATTAGGGGAACTGGCCATATTGCAAGTTGCAGCGGTGTTCTTTAAAATAGTGAATCTTGGTTTGTTATGCAAAGAATACCAGAAATACCATTTTTATGAAGACCCGTTTTCCTCATGTGGAATCATGTTGGTTATCTTAGAAGCGTGAATCGGTGTACTCTTCAGAATCTCTCGTCGATGCCACCACTTACTTTTTTAAGCTCAAATTATCAGAGTAAAAAAATCGTAAAGATAATTCCGTCCTTCTCAAATCTGTGTCGGAGTAAGTGCTGGGACTTATCATAATATCATTATTTTAACGTTAAAATAAAGCTAAAAGGGCTTCGCATTTTAAGGGGCCTCGAAAAAAGTAGGTCTTTGCACCACCACCCTCCGGTCAAGTACTTTGAAAGAAGCATTTTGTAAGGGGTCTCCTGATTACTAATAACCTGGTGGTGCGTCGGGTACCGGGTCGCCTTTTCTAGGGGGGCCCGTTTCTACACTAGGGGCCCCTTTACTACACAAAAATGTAATCAATGTCAGAACTAAACCGGACTCGAGATACATTTTTGGGGTCCCAACTTCCTTACCGCCCAGGAGGGTCCAAAGGGTTGATCTGCCACTGAGTAGTACCACCGCTTTGTACAATGTATAATAACTTCTTCTTCTTTCGTGGCATAACAGCCACTTGTTCATACCTGCCATTTTTGGCTTATTAGACTTACTGTTACCGCATAGTTGGATTATCAGTCCTCACTGACAGAATTTCATCCAAGATCGCGTCAAAATTGAAGTCGAAATGCGTAAAGAATGTGCTAAATCATGATTTTTTGGAGATTTTTTAATTCTTGAGAAGTCATGAATGTTTGGTAACCCACGGATCTTTGGGATTGACGTATTTTTGAGGATTAATGATTTTTTGGGATTTACGAATCTTTGAAGATTCATGATTTTTTGGGACTCACGAATCTTTGAGGATGCATGAATTTTCGGAATTCATGAATCTTTGAAATACAGATTCAGAATCATTCATTCAGTTAAAATATTCATTCAGATTCAGGAATTCGAATCAGATTTACCCAACACTAGTCAAGACGTGATTCGAAAACCGATCCTCTGCCAAAAAAAAAAAACTACCATATCAGGAAAAATAAAACGCTTTCAGTTACGCTGCACAGATCTAGCAGAATAGCAAAACAGTGAGCCAAGAGAGCGAAAAGCAACATCAAGTCGCCTATAAATCCAAGCAACAGTATAATATCATTATCATCATCTCCATTTAATATGTCTCGCTCGCCTAGCAAGGCGGCACACTGTTGCACGTGCAGCCAGCGAACCGATTACTGTTGCGTTGCGTTGTGATGGAAGGAAAAGAAAGATCAACGAAAATAAAACTACGCGTGATAGCTACGACTTCTGACGAGTGGCTTTCCCAGAAAAAGACGCAAATGTTTTGAACTGCTTCTTTTTCTTCGCTTATTATTGTTGAGACAATCGTAAGCATGAACACGAAAAACGCAGTCCACATTTGCATTCCCATCGTCCACGCGTCGGATAACACACACACACCCGACCATGACTCCGCGCGTTCTCGCCCGCCCGGTTAGTGAAACTGATATGTTGAGTAAGCCTCCTATAACCCTCCCGCTCCAACCCCTCCCCATTTTCTTTCTTATTATCGTCTTCCTCACAGCCTACTAGGCGTCGTTTTTCGAACACTTGTTCAACTGTTCCGACTGCACAGGACATTTGTTTCGTCGCACATCGCTGTCTTTCTACGCCATCCCTGTCGTTTTCCTAGCGCGCACATGACGTATGCGCAAAATAAAAACGCAAATAACAACAATCCCTGCTGTCCGCGTGCACCAATAATGGGGTAGCCACAGCATAGAATAGCGGGAGACAGAAGGAATAAAAGAAAAGAAAAAAAAACAAACGACTAACCGGAACAAACCACGCGACGCAGCAGCACGTCTTAACTTATGAATGAATGAATGACGGCGGAGGCAAGAACCGCTCTTTTCGCTCTACTCAGCATATACTCACCACCAGGAAACGGTCCGACCGCATCGGGATGATACCTCCGTCGTCGTCCTCCTCCTCACCACCGGCTTCTTGACCACCCTGTTCCGCATCTTCCTGGCTCGCAGCTTGACCCATTTTTCTTCCCGCTCACACGCACCAATGAAGAATTCACTTTCCAGAGGCTAGGAGGAACTGGAGTGAAGCGTTTTGGGTGTATTGGCGCGGCGGGGGGAATGGGTCCTGAAATGGCACAATTTCCTTGCGAGCTGCTTTCTTCGCTCCTGCTTCCTACCACTGCTGCACGTAAACACCACCGAAGGACATGGTTCCGCCGCTGTAGCAGTAGTAGAACTTGCAACAAAACACAAATATACAAACACTTTTCCGCAAGGATGCACTACGATTTCTTATTTTCGCGCGATGTTGCGTAAATTACCTCGACGGAATCGGGCGAAGGAAAACAAAACCGTCGAAGAGACAACTAGTTTCAATCACATTTATTTCGGTGGCCACGTTCCGTCGAGATGCACTTGTGTTATGCTGCTACTACCAGTGCACGGAGCAAAGAAAATGATGAACAAACGAACCAAACACGGACAGAAGGCGAAACATAATTGCATCCCGTCACGGATCCCCACGGTTTGGTGGTGTGGACTTGTTGTGCCTTATACCGTTTGGGGTGTTTTCTTTGTCAGCAAGGGAAAACTTTTCGATTTTCCACGACGAGATGCACACGCAGCCAAGCTAACACACCAAACTAGTTACCTACTCTACTCACTCACTGAACCTTCAAACCGACAAGGATAACAACACACACACACACTCATTATTGTGTAGAACGGTGGGCGGTATATCCTCCAATTTTGACACACTCATACACTTACCTAATCAACAGCACCGTTTTGAAAAAGGGAATGTGGCGCGCACACTAATAAACACACGCACATACACCTGCAGCGTGCGGATATCCTTAACAGCTTACATGCACTAACCTAAGCTCTCTTTCGCTCCTGCCTATGGGTATGATGGGGAAGGACAACGAAAAAAGGGAGATGTGATAGCGCTCGGGCGAATTCTGTTTACCACGGCCAACTCGGATTTTTGCATTCACGCTCCAGCACGCTTTTCGAACGGGCCGCCGTACACACTTGCGAACCGCAGCTGTCTAGAGGAAGCTTCCGCTGTACGATGCAACCGATCGATTATCCTTCACAATTATTTATTTCAACCTGTGTCTGTGTGTACCGCACTCGCTTTGATTTCTCCGATGCTTTTTCTGCTACTGTTTGCGACACGATAAAATGCGCTAGGCGCTCCTATACACACGGGTACGCACAGCTGCAATCGGTTCACCGTCCATGCAGCTACTACTGCATTACCGCATGGGCACACCGAAAGGGCAATATAAAACGAATACCAACCCGGGGATGGAGCAGCCCTGGAAGAAACCCGTAACTCGACACTCGCCACTAAAACGTGCACTGTTTAGATGGCTCTGAGGTTTCGACCCTTTGCTTCTGGATGTCGCTGTTTTCCTTTTCTTATTCCAAGAAGTTTTTTTTTTCTTTCATTGACTCTCCTGCGTTATCACCTGGTTTTGGCAACTGATGTTTTACCTTTCCCTTTGCACGGTCAGTCCGCTTAATTGCCGCCTGCCGATAGCTTTGATAACGGGCCCGGTCGGTCGAGCGATCTGGCGCCCCGGGGGGAGGGGTACTACGGGGGCACACACTAGCTCGGCGACAACGAAATTTATGAGTGGTACCCGCTGATTAAAAGGATTAAGACGACGGAAACGCGAACACGACCGCTGGAAAACGTTGCGCCACTCGCGTCATTTTTGCCCAAATTGTAGGCTCCGCTCTACAAAACATAAACAAGAGAGCTGAAGCGGACAGAGAGAGAGAGAGAGCGCGAAAGAGCAATCGTTGTTTCGTTCCTTGTTTTTTTTCGTGCTCGTGCTTATTATAGCACCCTGTGCGTGTGGTGTATGTATCTTGAGAATGGAACTAAATGCCACCTTGCATACAGCAACCTTGGCTGCTATAGATGTCAAAAGTGCTCGAAGTAGGTTGAGCTGTTTTTTCTCGAGCTGTATTTTTGTAAATTTACGGTTTTTTTTCATGCGTACGCGTGTTGTTACCATTTTAATTCGAAAAACATCACAACGCTCTAGGTTTTGTACGTAACATTTACCTTATCAAAGCTCGTAATTCGCTTTGGAATAGAAGCAGAATTAAGTTTGTCTATCCACTCCACCCATCGTTTAAACCGCCACTGGCTACCAACATGTATCCAGCGCAACAAGAAACAACAAAATTCGAGAATTGTGAAACAATGGGTTCCAACAAACAGTAAAGTAATGAAATGATTGTTTGGACTCACGCTCTAGATTGGTGATTGGTAAAATATCCGAAAATGGAATTGTACTGGTTATCCGACCGGTTTTTTAAACAGCCATTACCGGCTATGGTCGTGAGTAGAATTAGGTTTGAAATTCTGTTACGAATGATACATTTTGCTAATCATGAACCAGCAGATACAGTCACCCAGTAAAGACTTCTACTGAAACAATTGTACCCCAACTTTACTACACGGAAATAATTTCCATCAATACACTTCATACTACGGTACCAATAACGAAACAGGAAGGTATGGAGGAAATGTGTGGTCTTGACCTGCTGAAACAATCCATGCGGACGGCCTAAAAGTACTTTACGGTTTGGATCGTTCGGTGCCATTCTCACTACGTGACCATGACACCAAACATCGCAACACGTCATCATCAATTAAAAACCATTCTCCAACACTGTTGTTGCGGATTATTTTTTGGAAAAATTAAAAGTTATATTTCTTTTCACTATTATTAACAGTACTTTTGATTATAGAATAAAATATATATATAAAGTATACATTCGAGACGGGCAGAGATAGGAAATGATACCTCAAAAACAAAAAAAACAAAAATCATATTAATAAAAGAAAGAATTATCACATTATGCATATCGAAGTGTTCGGGTTTTTGTCATACACACATACACTTTTGCGAACTTGAGTCGGAGAACACAAAGAAAGCATTTTCACGCAGTTACATTATCTGGCTACGACGAGAAGGATGATAATACACGATGTGTGTACGTGAGCTGGATGAAATGGATGAAACGATACAAAAATGGGTTTGCAATGATTTGCAACTTTTCCTTTTGTTTGCTTGCCTCACAGGAGCAACGGTAGCTGAACGTGGATCAACCACGCCGAGCAGTGCTTGTTAAAACGGTGTATGTGTATTTGCACTTCCATCTTGAATTGGATTTTCCGTTTCTTTTCCGCCGTCAGTCAGCGGCCAGAGAGCTGAATTGAATGAATCGCGTTTTACAAACTTTCAATTATGTGTGTTATGAAGAGAGATGCGGCATCTACTAGGTACGTAAGCCGCATGTGACAATTGTTTACCATACCAGCAAATAGAAAGCAGTTATGTGGGAGAAATTTTGCAATGGATTTGTGAATACGGTAAAGATTCACTATCAAATTGTTGTGAACCCATGCTCGGTCGTAACAAAAGATACGTGAAAGCAGGCAGTATCATTTGGCCATACAGTAAATAATGCTCAAGCATCAAAGCTATGTACGCCATAGTAGTAATCATCTCAATGTAGCTCGTTGGGTGGAATATTAAGATCAGAAATAGAGAGAAAAGTATAAATGCGCTAGTTTGGAGAAATTTCAAAAATCGGCGCACAAAAAGGACACACACGCTGTAGAGAGAGTGAGAGTAACTGAGTGGCAAGCCAACGAAAAAAAAAAACACGTGCACTGCACTGCCGCAACGACGTCATTTGCCGTATCATAATAATATTACGTTTGCACGCGCAACGAGGAGCGACCAAGAAGATGCAAAATTAGATGTAATCCTACAGCCTACTTTCGGTACATTAGCGCGGAGCAGCAGCATATGCGCACATTGACGCGCGCGCCGTTTCTCTCCAGACCCCTCAACATTTTTGATTTGAATGTTTTTTTGTTGCGTTTTCTGCTTCCGCTTCACGCATCTGAAAACACACATACAAACACACAAACGACTCTACTAATTCCCTAACGCCTAATCACATTCAAATATTGTTAAACTACCTTAAATGATTCATCGGTCGTGCCATGCGTTTTATGCGTTCCCTTTGCACGTTAATCCTATCCACAATCTAAACCAACACGCACGACGACCATTCATTTTGCCCGGGGGATGTGTAACCCCGAGATGTACATTAGCTGACCGAGCAGTGTTGAGGGGAGGTGTGTGTGTGTGTGCTAGAAAAGGGATACTTTGTTCAAATTTTGTTCGTTTGTTACGCACAGACAGCAGACGGTTGCACCAACGCAACCGCCATTTGCAATTTCGCGGTACCCCCAGGCCCGCCGCCCTAATACGGTTTTGTTGCAAACATAATTGCAGTAGTTCTTCCGCCTATCCATTACACTATATCCGCCTTGTGTAGAGTTAGTTGCACTTAATACTATGTTGTTTTTTTTTGCGTACAGAGCTGATTGTTGATGATTTTCGTCGTCCGCGGAGAGCATTTGTGTTGTGGTTTATACCTCGAGCTGCTTCGACGCTTGCTGGATGATGAACGGTTCACTCCACATGCGCCGCAGATCACCCTTGGGAAGCGAAGAGAGCAGAGACGTTAGCATCGGAATGGTAATAGTACGAGTGCTTCTTACCTTCAGATATGCCATCGTAAGCAGAGGTAGCAGTGTAAACGGTACGAGATAAAGCAACGCAGGTTGTGCCGCTTTGAATACTTCAGAACTGACAGTCGCGGTTAACAATCCAAGGAAGTAACTGCAAAACGTGCAAGAAAGAGGTTGTTTTTCACAATTATTATAAATCCATGAATGACATGAAGCATATGTGACACGCTCACCCTAATAAGGAACAATGGAAATAAGTAAGCTTCGAGCCAACTCCTTTCGGTGGTGGTACGCCAGTTTCGGCCGTCTGTGTGGACTGTGACTTTTTGTACGCATCGTACCGCAGCACGAAGCACAGCAGCAGCCCCGGCATCACGATATCACCCAGGCCAAGCATCGAAAAGTGACCGCTGTTATGGATGCTTGGAAATACCAGCTTGCCCGGGAGGTTCAGTTTTGGCGGTTCCTTCACGATACCGCCGAGGTTTAGCTTGCGCGCCACAATACCGACCGGATTGTCGGCTGGCCGGGTGGCCACCTTCACCATCACGTTCGTGCTGAAGATGTACGAGGAAAAGAATACCCAGAACACGTCGTAAATGAGCAGCCCGGTCAGCAGCAGCGTGGACACTTTCAGGCTCGGAAGTCGCACAAATGCGATGAAGGCTACGCACAGCCCCATGCCCATCGCATCCATCAGCAACCAGTGCCCGGTCAGTACCCAGATACAGACGATCGATACGGCAAGCGAAAAGCTAAACAGTTCCGCCGCCGTGAAGCGTCCACAAACGCCGAACGATATCCGATTGCCGTCCGTGCATGGCCGAATAATGTACTGGCACATCGGGAGCAGAAGAAACGCTAATGCAACGGTGGCGATTACTGTAAAAAATGGGTAAAGGGAGAAAGAAAGGGTTGATTAGAACTGTGGGGTAATTTTTCCGAATTTTTAACCACTGCACTTACTCGCTGTACATACGGCAAACAGCATTTGCATCGAATCGAAGAAGAAAAACATTACCAGCAATGAGATCGATGCTCCGAGCGGAAGACACAGTGCGTGCATTGTGTCCAATGTGGCAAATTTATCTGTAAAGCAAAAAACAAAACCAATTAATTTAGGTGATCAAGTTAGTTGCTGGAAGGTGGTAATGCATGGATTGCGTGAACTCACTCTGTTCTGGCTGGACAGGTTCACCGGTAAGAAGATTGTTCATGCTTTCACTCTGTCGTTTCTTTTCCTTTTCCCTTTGTTCCTGCTCCATGTTCAAACTCCGAAAGCTGCCGTAAACGATCAGCAACATTGAGATGAGACAGGTCGAGACGCGGGATGAGTCCATGATCGTGCCGTACGCCCACTGATATTCGTTGCCGTCACCACCGTGTCCGAGAAGGTTATCGTCCACTACTAGCTGTCCTGCTGCCGCATCTGCTCCTGCTGCTGCCGCCGCTGCTGCTGCTGCTCCTTCCTGTTGGCCGTTGCCAAATCCTTCCGACATGGCGGTACGGCCGAGCCAGGTAAGAGAGCTGTTGATACGCGGCGGGGCGTCGTTTACGTGCGTATTATCTTGCTCGAGTGCCGATAGTTACAACCAATCAACACACACACAATCACTGACGACTAAGAGGTGGAATGATGTGATTGTCCTTATGCAGCTACCCGCCTACCCTAAAGCTCGCCCTCCGGTGCTCGTTCCAAGCAGGAGCAAACGTACCGGACAACGAGAATTTATTGCACCAGCTTCATAATGAAAACATTGGCGGAGTATCTTGAACCTTCGTTGAATCACCGATGGCAGATGTTGAACGGACGTTCTTCAGAGTGGGGACTGATTTCTTATCTACACGAAAGGTGAGAGAAATGAAAAAAAAACAGGTAAGTGAAAGCATAAACATGAAGCCCTGTGTTTGCGTATGCACGGATACGGCACCATCGAAAATTATGTTCTGCCCACCCAAAATGGCACCATGGAGATTACCGCAACGTTGTGCACATACCCGCAGTGAAGGATTTGGTGTATCGAACTCATTTTATCATTATGCAAACAATATCGGGGTAAATAGTTCGGTCGCCATCGGTACACTTTCTTCCCAGAGAGAGCTTTTTCACATCACAAACAATCCAGCTGATGGTGAAAACACCATTTGCTGCTGTCAACAAATGGCACAGCGCGATGAGGTAAAATGCATTGAAAGGTTGTGAAATCTATTTAGTTTAAATTATCTTTCTTGCACAACTTTGAAACCTAGTGATCAAACACATTATTTTAAAGGAAATGTTGAACAACAACGAATTACATTTGGTACAAAGAAAACGAGATAAACAAATAAACTTAATCAATAAAAAGACAGTTTTCATTCGCTGCAACGGCTCGCATTAGCTATTTCACAACTACGGAATGTTGATCATACCTTAAATTTTATACAAATCATCAATATCACTTATATTACAAGCAATAAAACATAAAAAGTTAAGGAATCATGAAATAAAATTCGTATTTTTCGATTGACTACACACACTGTGCGTTCCAAACATTTGCATCAAGCATGCTATAAAAATTATAGCACCTTCTCTGTTGACTGACAATTGACAGCACTTTGAAACCGAATAAAAGAGACGACAAGAGTCGCGAAGGTTCATCTCTTTCGCACTCGACGTCAGCTGTCACATTGATTGTTTTTTCTGCATATTTTCAACACACAAAATCATAAAAAGTTTTCTCCTTCGTTTCGAGTGGAATTTCGAAGCAAAGACGACGGATTTGTTTAGTGAATATTGCGTTCATATGAGCAGAATGAAGAACAGTAGTTTTTACCGGTGCAACAATTCAAAGGCGAAGTGGCTCACTTCCTGCTAGTGCCCGATGATGCTGGCTTGTTAAAAAGATTGGGAAGTTCATACTTTTCGAGGACTTTTCCATGCCATGAAGGGCACTGGAGAACGACGAAGGCGTTGTAGTGCAAAACGAAGGTAAGCAAGTTAAGGATGTGACTTCCGCCTGTATTACACGGGCAATGAATAAGCGAAACATTTATGTGCGTTTTGCGAAACGAGAAAGTATGCGTTGTGCGTTGTGCTGTTGCAAGCATAAGAAAGAGCGAAAAAGCACCTACGAATCGTTCGCTGAAAGAACACCCTCGCTTCATAACATTACATAAACAGTGGCGCTGAGACGAACCCAACACACTTGACCATCATCGTGTGTATTGTGATGAGCGTGTGGATGGTGGTGATAGGGGCTACCGTCAAATTAATGTTACTGATAATACGGAACTAAAAGGGAAAACGTAACTTGATAATCGTGAATAATTTTCGCTTTCTTTGTACAGGATTATTGGCTCGGGCATTAATCGATTAAAGCAACGGTGAACCAACGCACAAGCGAACTCAACAAAGCTTTTGACACAACCAGTTGACCTGTCCTGACACCAGGGGACTAGCCGCCACTGCCACACCACACCAAGGTTAACCGCGGCCGGCAGGTTGCTTCTGTTCGTGATGCACTACATGCAACATATTTCACCATCTGGTCAACCACTGGTGTGACGTCACTGTCACCGCGTGAAGGATTTACATCATACAACGGCAAACACGCACACTGACAGCAAACAGCCGATTATCAGCTAGATAAGTCCCTGGAGCCGTGCCGCCGCAGCATCAGCTGTTAATAGCCGTGATTTAGAAAAAAGGAGGTTAAAGCAGTAGCGAAACCCATAAAAACACACACACATACCCACAGTAGCAAAAATGGCCGACGGAGGGACGGGCGGAACATTTCTGCGCACCATCGAGTGGGATATGATGGACAAGCGCAAATTCTTCCCGCTCTCGATGCTCAGTTCGTTCTCGGTCCGCTGTGCGCTATACCCGCTGACCGTGATCAAAACGCAGCTGCAGGTACAGTTCCGGAACGATATCTACAAGGGCATGATAGACGCCGGCATCAAGATCTATCGGGCAGAGGGAGTGCCGGGACTGTACCGTGGATTCTGGATCTCCTCGGTGCAAATTGTGAGCGGTGTGTTCTACATCAGCACGTACGAAGGTGTGCGTCACGTGCTGGGTCAGTACGGTGCAAACCAGCGCGTAAAATCGCTTGTAGCCGGCGGGTGCGCTTCGCTCGTTGGCCAAACCATTATCGTGCCATTTGATGTGATCTCGCAACACGCGATGGTACTCGGCATGGGAGCACACGGCGGCAAGCATGGTGCGGTCAACCCGCTCGGTATTAATTTTGACAAGGGCAGCAGCCGGTTACGAATTACGCGTGACATTGCACGGGAAATTCTTCGCCGGGACGGTGTGGGTGGATTTTATCGGGGATATACCGCGAGCCTGATGGCGTACGTACCAAATTCGGCCATGTGGTGGGCATTCTATCATCTGTACCAGGATGAGCTGTTAAAAATCGTCCCGCCCTGGGTGTCGCATCTGTTTGTGCAGTGTGTGGCCGGTAGCTTCGGAGGTTTCACCACCACCATCATCACGAACCCGCTCGATATTGTGCGGGCACGATTACAGGTACAGCGGCTCGATTCGATGAGTGTCGCCTTTCGGGAACTGTGGCACGAGGAACACTTTCACATGTTTTTCAAGGGACTGACGGCACGGTTGGTGCAATCGGCCGCGTTTTCCTTCAGCATCATTCTCGGCTACGAAACGATCAAGCGGGTATCGGTGAACGAGCAGTACCGGCACATGATCAAGTGGTAACGACGGATGTTCATGCACTACTAGAAAGGACGTTTCGTTTTGTGTACAGCAAGCAGCAGAGCAGTTTGTAGGATGTATCATCGTCGTAATAATGTTCATTCGTTTGTAGATTCGTTTACACCAGTGTGTATATCTCACCAATTGATCGTAGCATCAGGGGGAAACCAATGTTAAAAGTAGGACTGTGTTCCCTAGAAATCCCGTGAACCATAACAATAAGTGAACAATGATAAAAGTAAGCTAAGGTAAAAGAAAAACAAAAACAATAGGACTTAAGATGAATGTGCAATACACTAAGGCATTCGAGAAAAATAGAGTAAAAACACTCGCGTGAAACTAAAAGTTGCACAAAAAAACGGAGCAAAATCAGTTCCCAAAAGGTACGAAACTGTACACGACAATATCGCATATAGAATCTAGTACAGCGCATACGTTCGCATATGAGGCCACCATCAAGCAGCTCTTTCTCAAATTTCTTTCCACTCGATGCTAAAATGCCTTCCCGATTGGGAACCGTGTAGATCGCGAACTTAAGTTCAGTGTAGTGTAGCAAATATATGTAAATTATATATGTTTTTACCATGTGAGTTGCTCTCAAAAAAAAGCAAATTAAAACCCAATTTATTTCTTGACCACTTTGCCAAAACACACACAGTATCACATTTACTTTTATTTCTAACCCACGAAAAAAAAGGAATGTTTTTATTTTTCCGCCTGTTTGTAAAACACGATAAAAACTGACAATAGAAGCACGAAAGAGAGAAAACTAACCCGCGTGTCAATGCGTGGGAAAAATTAAACCAAAAAATTATATAAACAAAACAGCTTTAATAAAGCAAACCATGTTTAAAAATCGTTACCTAACACAAGGTTGCATTTGGCCAGCCGATGAATTTGCTGATGTTCTTACTCCGAACTGATTCGAATGGTTAGAACATATTATACGAATTGTACGAAAATTGTATTAAAAAACACTATAAATTGTAGCACTAAAGTACACACGTTAATTTGGTGGGCTGGTGGTGGTATCTGGAGACAGTCGGCGTTAAATAGCCAACAAATTGTGAACGATGGCAGAGAGAATGCTCACAAACAGGGGTACACGTGTTGGGAAGCAGAACTGTGAGAGTGGCAAATCGGCGGAGAAGAGAATGGTGGATTATTGAAATGTTATATGGCCTCACCGCACACCGTCTACAGCGTGACACGATTTTGTGGTAATTATTTATGTTTAAATACTCTTCATGCGGAATTTCTCCCACGTTTTCACAGTAACTGGGCAGAGTCCTCGGCGTTGTTTTTTTTAATCAAACAATAGAAAGAGAAGCAGGAAAATAAACAAAACCCGTGGGGATGAGATGAGCACTGTTTGTGCCACCGTGTGCTAGTGCGTTCGTTGTGCTACCACCAATGCTGTTGCAACCAATGGCGAAAGATCTGTACAAAAAGGGGCCAGAGAGACGTGCATTCTTTACGCCGAGATCGGGGTACCGGTTAACATGGTGCTTACCATTGTAAATGCGCATATCTCTTCTGCTCTCTTGCAAAGGTAAGATTCTTAGACCCACTGTTGGGAAGTTCTTCGACCCGGTTCTTCAACACGCGATCGTGATGAATACATTTGGACATGGATTGCGTTTCGTTCTGGGTTCGGCTTGGGCTTTAATTGCCAGCCCTACAGTCTAACGTTTGGAACTGCGGATATTGGGTTAGTATCGTAGATCCCGTAACGATAACTACTAAACGGATGGAGTCTGTTGGAAATGGTTGCATGCTTCATAACCGAATCATAAATCGAGAGCATCCGAGCAATGATGTGGAGCTCGAGCGGGAAAATCCAACCGACCTAACCCGCCACAGCGTCACGTAGATGGAAAACAGAAGATTAGCTTTAAACGGTTGAAGCGAGAGCTCCAGTTTACGATTGGAGACAGCCGAATTCTCACGACGATGATTTTCTTTACTCAGTTTTTGTTGCTGTAGCGATCGTCACGAACCGGGCTCTTTCTTTTTTTCTCTTCTTCTTAGCAATTTGGAACGGTTTGGGTCACGAGGCCATGCAGGGCGTTTCTCGATCAGCATGGGACGGGGATGATGTCGCCTGGGAGGGATAGAGCAGGCACCTCTTTTTTCTGGACGGAAACCTCACCTAAAACAAGTTCCAGATCCATAGCAATGAGTAATGAGTCATGGGGTGGGGGTGTAGAAGTGGGAATAATGGTGGCTCTATCTCAAGAGGCGTGGAAATTGGATGAGGCTTTCGATAAGGTCTAGTTTATGAGGTTCCCTCACTTTCCTAACAGCTAGAAATGGTGGGTTTGGTCGAGAGCTAAGCACTGTTATCATTTATTGCAGTTGACTTGAAATCACGAGACCTTTAGTAACTGCAATCGATTGATCGATGAACATTATCGTGCTTGTAGTCGCTAATCAAAGCTGAAGTTGGAGTTCCATGTTCTAGCGCTAGAACGGAACGGGTGACTCAAGGTGACGAACCCAACCATTTTCATTTTCTTGAACTCCAAAGTTTTCCTACTTTATAAACTGATGCTTTATATTAACTAGGAAACTAATTATAGCATGACATTTAGTGAATGAACATGGAACTAGTTATAGTTTGAAATTTTTTTGCAACTAATATCTACGAAGTGCACATATTTTGGTGATAGCATGTTTAAACTTTGGTTAATTTTTAACCCTATAATTAGAAATTAGCACGTTTAATAAACACGAATAAAAAGCTAGTTTCGTAACAAACACTCATCAATAAGGTGAACTATTCATCAATTTTGAACCGTTCATTGCTGTGAAAGAAATCACAAATCGCTCACAGTGCACGTCTATGCAAACTCGTTTATCACCATTAAGGCAAATATCTGGTGGATTTAGCTTTTACGTGCAGTGACGGATCGCTTGCTCTTCTACCATGGAAAGAGGTTAGAGGTTGCAGAAAAAAGGTTAAAAGTTTAGCCAAGATGTTTGCTGCGCTACACAGCGCTGATGGTAACACCGGCTTGGACGACGTGCTGTTTGCCGCCTGCCTGTTGCTACAATCGGATTCGCGTGCGACCTGTTATAAAAACAAACACAATTGCGGCTTTATTTTTGTGGTCGGGTCGGTGTGCCAGTTTCTATCTTTTCCCTCCTTTTTGTCTTAGCTTTTATGAGTAAGGAAATCTATGCCAGCTGCAACAGCAGCAGCTCCGGCTCTTTGCCCCACACAGTGGGCATTGAAAACAATGGAATTACATTCATAAATACACGTGTCCTGTCCTACCCACGATTGCCACATTCGTCAGAATCGGTGGCAGAGAATTGTCGGTGCCGTGCGAGGGAAAATTGGACCAGCAACGACCAACCGGAGGGGGGATGAAACAATAGACTAATGCCGCCCACTATCTGCAAGATTCGTACTTGCAATGATGAAGCGCCAGACAGCCGGAGCATAAAAAGAAGCAAAGAAAATATTATGAAAGAACTAAAGGTTCGCTGGACCAACCACACTACCAATGGCACTACCGGGGACGCGATGGTTAGCAAATATTCCGAAAAAACACGAGCCGAGGAACCACAATGCACAACAATTGGCAAATGGAAAACAAGTGAAACCAACGCCAACACACTAACACACAGACACACACATCGGATGAAGCAATAGCTATTCCGCCATCGATGATCGAGTGTGGGGAGCGAAAAATGCCGAAACGTATGACATAGTTTTTGGCAACTTCCTGCTTCGAATCACTCTGAGAGATGCCTTTGCTCTTATTTATTTTCACCATCCGGCTAGTTTCTATAAAGGAAAGGAAAAACTGTTGGACAAGTAGTGAAATGATGAGATCTTTAGGTGTAGACTCCTGGTTCAAGGGTGATAATGGACAGGGATAGGAGTTAGAGTTTTATTGCAATTCGTATCCTATTGCTTCATAGGTCTGGTCTGTGCCAGTTTTTCGTTGATGATTTACGAAAATGTAGCTAGTCATTAACGTCATTATTAGGATATGTTGGTAGCATCGAATGAGGGGAGTTACTCCTTTTTTATCAGTATTTATAGCCGTTGTACTGTCCCGGTTGTATGGTATTCTTTTGCAGTATTGTCCAAATAAGCTAGGTTAACTCATTTATGCAACCCTTCACAGCTTTATATTCTACTTCTTCGGCTCTATAACTTCGAGAGGTTTTGGCCTGCCATTTCTGGCTTCCGAAACTTGAGTGTATTCGTAGTACCTAGCATAGTCAGTCCATAACGACACAGATGGGATGCGATAACCGGCAATTTAAAGATATAATACTACAAATTTCGAACTTGCTTGTCTCCTATTCAATCTGGTGCTAGTGAGGCCAGATCCGACACTCGGAGCTGGAAAATTTGGGGACCATCTTGGCACGCTGATGACATTGACATCATTAGTTTGAGGCTCTTTTATGTAGCAGAAGCTTACCAAAGGATCGAGCATGCGGCACTGAACCTCGGGTTGGTGATCAACGAGGCAAAAACCCAAAATGTTAGTTAGTGGCACTACCAGCGGGACCCTGCTAACAAACACTGATTAAAGCAGATGGTGATGTACAGATAGGTGATCGTACCTTCGAAGTCGTCCAAAACTTCCCCCGTCCCCCAGTACTCACATACGGCTCTGAGACATGGCCTTTGTCCAAAACTCAGAAGGATTTTTGGCCCCGTTTGTGTGGAAGGACAATGGAGGAGTCGCTACAACGAGGAGCTCTACGCGCTGTACGGTGATCTCACCATCGTGCAGCGAATTAGGCTCGCCAGGCTCCCGTGGGCTGGTCATGTTATGAGAACCGCACCGGACGACCCAGCCCATAAAGTCCTTTTAGATCGTTCACATGCACAGAGAAGGCAGTATGCTAGGCCCAAATTGAGCGTGGAGTGATGGCGTTAACGGCCGGGATATAGGATTGGCAAACGACGGCGCTAGACCGTGAGCGGTATCGAGGAATGTTGCAGCAGGCCAAGACAGCGGTTTTAGCGCCTGATAAGTAAGTAAGTAAGTATACTACAAATTACGCTGTTAAATCAATTCAAAATCAAGGGAAATATTTTCATTTTCAAACCATTTCCAAATACGCCACGATCGTAACCAATCAAAGTTGGTCACAAATCACATTATGTTATATCATATACCCGGTTACGTTACAGGGAACACACACCGTTTGTCCTACCAGTCTAACAGTACCGTCTAGCGTCTACGGTCTGCTAAACACAGTACTACGGTTTCGTTCCATTGCGATTGTTTTAAGCTCATTGTTGTGGTCGGTGACATGCCCATCGCCCAACAAAAAAAAACGAGCAGCAACACTCTTCCATGCTTCGTCCGTCACTTTGTGACACCTGTGGAGCGCAAAGAAATCAAGTTAAAAATAAAATTTCACACTTGTGAGCATAAATTGCTTTGCGGTTCACAGCCGGTTCATTTCATTCTCGCCAAGTGATGTATTCCAGTTTGTTTGAATGAAGCGCTTAAGGTTATTGGCTTTGGCGCAATACAAAATATGACTGAAGGCAGTTCATGATCTTGCTTTCCATCGATTCAGTTAGGTAGGAAGTGCAAAGGTTCACAGAGAGAGGCAGTTATTTTCCACCGTGTTATTGTTTTAACACATTAACTTGCTCTACTGGTGGGTATTAACAAGAGGCATAACCCGCATTCTACTCCAGTGCCTTTCGGTGCGCAGGAAGAAGTACGAACAATTATCGTACCAAAAAAATTACCAAATTGGAAATGACATAAACACACACACACAGGGCAAATCGACAAGCAATTCGACTTCGGCAGCAACTTCAAACAGCAGTAGCCAGCGCATCCAACTGTGCCATAAAATGCACACTCTTCCATTTGAAGCGTTTTCCGCGGAGGAAAATGGAAGCAGATTTTACGCTTCATGCCACCGGTTATGCACAACCGGGCGGGCATTTGACCGGTTTGTGTACTTCCTGCTTTGTTGGTCTGATGCAATGTAAGTGTGTGCCCGGTGCCGAACCACCACCATACCACCATTTTCAATATCGTTCCGAAAAAAAGGTGCAAAACGATACCTCTTCTTTCTTTTTCCTTTTTGGTTTAACGAACCAAGCTAATGTTTCCTGGTGAGCAACGCGTGCGTCTTCCTGTTGCACACTTATGTCATGGAGATGTTGAATTTTCGGTAACCATCACACTCGTTGCTTGACTTTTCGGTTTCTATATTGGTTGCTTTCCCATGCTTTAGGTCCCAGAAACAGTCATTTTAGTGCAGATCATTTCACACAGTTCATGCTGGTAATAAAAGTGACATTTTTCATTTGTATATTTGTAAAAAGCACAGCCTTGAGCATTTGGCTGTCTGGCTGACCGTTCCAAGCATACACCAACTCAATTCAATTGGTTTCATCGGTGGTGTAGAGTTAGTAATATACTTCCTGGTGCTTAAATTAGCAATTACCCTTCCGACTCACTTCCGATTCCTAACCTCGGCCAATGTGTAACACACGTGTGGGAAGTTTTTACAAATTGCATTTAGTAAAGGTTATGCTACCATGACCTAGAATTAATAGGACGCGCTATGTTCCATGAGTAATTCTTCATTCCGAATGAAATTTATTTCTCCAAAATAGGTTCCATATTTGGGTAAAAAAACACTTTTACAAACTTAATATTTTATTAACGTTTATCTTCCCATCTTGGTCTCTGGATGGAAATGTTGCAACCTAAATTGTCTAATAAAGAAAAAGACGGTTACTTCAAGCAGCAACCATTTATCGAACGAACACAGCATGTGAAAATTTTTGTCTCCATATT
The DNA here is from genome assembly GCA_002091835.1 of Anopheles maculatus. Lineage (NCBI taxonomy): Eukaryota > Metazoa > Arthropoda > Insecta > Diptera > Culicidae > Anopheles > Anopheles maculatus. Next base: position 555,173 of record KZ061571.1, on the reverse strand, counting down.
GACCACTCGCAAGACTCGGTGGCCACACACTGCAATTACTTAATCCTCTGCACAACATACACTTTCTTTCCACTCGAAACCGCACAGAGGGTACACCAGAGGACGACCAGCAACTTGATGCTAACCAGTTCGAAATTAAAACGGAACCGGGTTTTCTTGCCCCGGCGCGAGTTCGAGTGTGTTGTACGGCATTCGGTTGGTTAGTACGCACCACTGTTGTGTCGAGCAGACTACTTTCTCTTTCAACTGCTCTCACTACAGCGATCGCTCCGCGTATGCGTGTGCAGAATTGAAGTTTATCGCAGGCTAGGCCTGGGGTGAGCGGTCAGTACATGATGATGATCGTGATGATGCATGTTTCCCTTCTGACCTCTCGATGTAGTCGAAAGTGATCTGATTTAAGCGCCATTGTTTTGCAGGCATGGGAAAGAAATCGTTACAGTTTGCCACGCTGGTATCGAGGTTAATGTCATGTCATGGGAATGTACACTGTACGTGGCAAATGGGAAATGTTTTAGAGATGCATCATAGTATGGAAATTACACACATTATTGTGGTTTTTTAATGTATGATACATGTTTCAATTAAACTTTTAATGTTTCTTATGATTTGGGAACTAAGCAAGAAAGCTAATTAAGTATTCTTTTAAGCTGGATGACTAGATGACTAGCTAGTTGGGGCGGCCCGGTGGTGTATACGACAGCAGCGCCGGTCTTCACACGACAGGACCGGGGTTCGAATCCCGGCGGACCGCCTCCCCGTACGCAGGACTGACTATCCAGCTACGGGTGTAACTAAATCACAGAGAGCTAGCAATTGCTAGCAGGCCAAGACGTACAGAGGTTGTAGTGCCAGAGAAGAAGAAGAAGACTAGCTAGGTTAATGTTTTACTAATATTATTATTACTAAGTAGTTGAAGGGTCAATCCTTACTAGGAGGGAAGAATTCGGGTACTACGAGACAACGGCTAATAATATAGCTACTGAATACTATAGCTAATTATTTATTAAGTAGTATAATACTATTCATAGCCGATGGTGAACAGCAATTTAAAAACAAAATAAATAAAACAGGATTTTTAACCCTCTTAAATCTTTCACCCAACCACCGGTATGACATAACAGTCAATTGGAAGTGGAATTATTCAATCAGGATCTTAAATTCCTGCGACTTGACATTCATCATGCACACTCGTTCGTCTAGCATCTGCACACATTCAGCTCACATACAAAAAAAAAAACCATAGCCGTGGTGGAGCAGTTTCGCGGGAATCGTTTAGCGACCAGCCCGACCAAACGGGCAAGCACCGGCGTAAGGGCGGAAAACGTGATACGGTTTCCACGTTCGACTGCCTGTCGCTGTGACGCTGCCGCACGGCAGTTGAGGCCGTGCCCTTCTCTCCTTTGAGGTGATCAAATTTCATCACCAATCGCACAGGATGCTGTGAATATCCGCCATGGCTTTGCATCGTGCAGTAACAAAAACAAAGCTCGGGTCTCTAGCCCCCTAAAGGGTAGACCTCCACCGACAAGAAAGAAAGAAAGAAATGTAGCTATTTGAGTCAGCCCAGTTCAGTCCACCCCATCGGACCAATCCCTTCCTGTTGCTGTTAAGTAGGGACAGCTATTTGACTCCAACGTCTGTGAGGGGGGTACGTTTTACAGTGGAAAAGAAGTGACGAAAAAAAGCCCAGACCAATAGAAGGTGTGTGTGTGTGTTTCAGTGAGCGTGTGTTGTCGCTTGTGGTAGACGGAAATAACGCTCGAAATATGTGTATAGCAGCACAAGTTGCATAATGGTAAGCTTCAAACAGCGAGTCAAAAGGCTTAGAGGAACGCAGGAAAACTCAACGAAAGAATTCCACAGTCAATGGATTGAAATGTTTCGGGAAATACTAATTGCAACCGGTCGAGTCCATTAAATGCGATATTTTTACAACTAAGATAAGCACGAGGATCGCACAGGTGTAGAATCATAGATAACATAATGCATCTACTAATGTTGATTGCTATAAACTGCTTTATGGTGACGACTTGAAAATATTTATGCTTGCTTCTGATCCTGACACCTGTGCTGTCCTTCAAAACTATCTGTCTACAGAATTCTACAGAATTAGAATTAAGCGACTATAAACTAGACGGAATTTCAATTCCTCGAACTAATCTTCTTCTTCTTTCTTGGCCTAACGACCTCTAAGGTCATGCCTGCCATTTCTGGCTTTACTAGACTTATTGTTACCGCATAGTTGGGTAGTCAGTCCTCACTATGGGAGAACGGCCCAGATGAGACTTGAACCCTTGAACACTGCACAGATGCACTGCGAGTCAACTGTGAATTAAATCGTTCCGTTTATCAGGGTTTGTTTTACGTGTAGACAAAGATTTTAAGGACCCTTACAGCTTAAAATCTCTTTTTTGCACAATAGTTAGACTGACACTTGAATTCGCCAGCATTAGTTGGACTCCTGCACAGCAATATTGTATCGACGGACTATTTAACCTGCCAGCGTGGTCCCATGAGGCATCATACCCTTCCGTGCTAGGTGCCTTCTATTCGAACTAGAATCTCTTCAATATAGACGAATGACGGCTCAGGGTATTGTCTTTATAAGCCGACCACCGGATTAATCGACGCGTCGTACATTCTTGTTAAAATCAATTATCAGGCTTCTAGCAGGTACTTAACGCCCCTTCCACTTTTCTATATAGTATTTAGATTAACAGAATTTGGTGCGAATGAACCTCCTCTCATACTGATTAAGGCGTACAACACTATCAATCACTCCATAGATTCCAGTATCTAGTGTCAGTAATCTTAAAACAATTCCGCGTGACATCTTCTAAAACGAAACTATTTTCTGCAAATGTCTTTTTATATTCTGGATGTTTTCTGTGTTTTGTTATGTATTGTTATGTTATGTATATTTAGGGGAAGCCACAGGTGGCAGGATCAACATGACGGTTTAAGTGGCTTACATGTGATGCAGATTACACGATGTCTTTAAAATCTGCTTAGTTGACTTCAATTACGCAGGAAACAGCTCCTCCGTCCCTGTAATGTGGATTTTCAAGAGAGCAACTAGCTCTGAAAAACAGACCACAAAACAAAATTTGATCATTTTTAATTGCTACTTTTAAAGCAATCAACGACACTTTTCAATCACTCGTTCTGCTAAGCGGTGTTAGTGGCAATCCCTACTATTCTGGTACACTAAATGGCTTCCTCAATGGGTTCCATCCAGTAACCGCTACCAACGGCGAACGCGTGACCCCAAAGGAGAAAATGAACCGACCGTTGAAACTAAACCAATTCACCATCAATACCTAAACCGTCACCCATTTTCCCCACTCTCACCCTTCAGCACAAAACGTGCAACAGCCACCCGCTTACCCTCCGCGATCAAAAGGGCTGGAAAAGTCACCAGCGAGTGACCAATTTGACAGTGATTGATTGTGGAACATCGTGGAGAGGATTGGACGGTAGAGAGTGTGTGTGTGTGGGAATAAGCGAGACCGCTGCTAGCTGGATTGATTCAGCAACACAAGCTGGCCTCAAAACGCGAGACCAAAGACAGACAAAACGGTTCTAAAAATGCAAATCGTGAGTTACGCTACACATTTTCCGGCGCAAACCAAACGCAACTTTTGTGGTACGTACACGACAGTTTCGGTGTCTCACTTTCGTTTGGCCGTTGATTGTTTTGGATTTTTATGGTTGACCATTTCATGTTGTTTGAGGACCGTCGAATGGAACGCGCCGTCCGATATGGAAATTGCCAATGGATTGGGAAAGAATGAAAACAGAAATTTACGCAGACAGTCCACGTGCCATGCTGTTGATGGCCTGAATGATATGGAGTAAGTGCCGTATGTGGAGCCGTTGACCTACGGCCTTATGCGCTACAATTGCACTCATTAAAGATGATGGGCCATTTTCATTTTTCACTGGAAGGTTAAAAGTTGATCGATAGTCTAACTGTTTTGTTTACTAGAAGATACGATTACGATATGAATTCAAATTGGTCGTATTTATTATAAAATCCATAAAAAAATGAATATAATTGGTTTAATTTTGGAGCACGATCCTGTTCCTTATGTTCTTTATGACTTCCGAGCCAGAATCATTCGCAAAAAAAGTATGTGTGTTGCCAGATTATTCCCAACAAATCTCAGAATATAGTGAGCAAACATTCAATTGAGAATTTGGCGCAAATCTGTGTCAAATCCGGCTCCAAACAAGTACACGCCTTCTCTTTACTCATCACCAGAAATCCTAATTCCCGCCTAATTCCTCATCCCAACCCTCGTTCACTTTCTACCACACCTAGTATTGCGCGGACGCACTGTGGGGGGCAAAGGTTTCTTATCTTATCGTCGTCCCCCCTCTGTCCAGTACTGGATTTACTCGAGTTCGAGAATAAACAAAGCAGGGCAAACAACAGCCGCTCACAAATCAACAAAAACTAGAACGGCTATCATTTAATCATCGACATCCAGCATACAGTGCTCCCCGTGGCCGTGGTGGTTAAAAATTCGAGCGTCAGTAAACATTCAGCGGCCGGAAGGTCATCATCATTGCTGAAGCGCGTTGCTGTTTGCGTCGACTGGCAGACAGTGCAACGAGCAGCACGAGATTCAAGATGGAACTGAACGTTACGGGCACAAGTTACCTACAGCAACGATGGGACGCATTCTTGGACGTTGTCGGTAATAATTGCTCGTCTGTTGACTGTGTTGACGATCTGACGATAGTAAATTGATCTGTTTAAAAGTGATGGTTTAATCTGTCTGTCTGTCTCGTTTATTGATGGCATTGTTACTCGTTATGTGCCGCCCTATTCGCAGGAGATGACCCAGAACGGTTGTACGTGTGGGGGCTCTCGCTGTATACGCACGGGCTTTACTGGGTGCTCGGATCGTTCTTCGTCTTTATGGACGTTTTCCAGTGGCCTCCGGTGTTAAGAAAATTTAAAAATCAACCAGGCCTTAACGAACCGCTCAAGTGGAATGATCTGCGTAAGGTAAGGCCAGTGCGAAGGATGTTGTACAGCGAGAAAGTGCCATTATCGCGATTGATCTTCCTTGATACCTTGTAGATCATTCGCACGGTACTGATCAATCAGCTGCTGATCAGCGTACCGATAACGTTGTTCGGCTTCCGTGCATTGCTGGCTAGTGGCGCTGTTGTGAATGTGCGCACCCTGCCGTCCCTGTACGAGGTGGTGCGTGATCTGCTGATCAGTGCGGCGGGCTGGGAGCTCGGCTTTTACTACAGCCACCGTTTGCTACACTCCAAGCATCTGTACAAGCTGATACACAAGCAGCACCACGAGTTCACTGCACCGGTTGCTTGGGCCGCGATCTATGCCCATCCGATCGAGCATATCTTCAGCAATCTGCTGCCACCGTTGATCGGCATCCAGCTGATGCGCAGTCACGTACTAACGTCAGCGCTGTGGTTAACGTTTGTCATTCAGGACACCATCACCGGACACTCGGGGTACCACGTGCCGTTCCTGAGCAGCAACGAAGCGCACGACTACCATCACATGAAGTAAGCAAAGGCTTCGAATCAAACCTCTCCGATTCGTATCCTAATCGGATTATCCGATCGCAAGAATCAAGAAACGTTTTGGAAAATGATTTCGTTTTGCTTTACTCTCAACAGATTCAACCAGTGTTATGGTGTGTTCGGTTGGCTCGACTGGCTACACGGTTCCGATGCTCAATTCCGTGCGTCACGATACTATGAGCGGCACCAGATGCTGCTCGGCACACAATCCGCCCGAGAGTTAGTACCGGATGACAAGAAAAAACAACACAGCAAGTGAGCTGTGGAGAGAAGTTTTGTAAATAAAAAGTGCACTAGCTTTACATATGCGAGATCGTATATATTATCGGGAATTAATAAAATGAAAGAAAACAAGATGATTTTTTGCTGGATTTTTTCGTGTCAAACTTAAGTCAAGCGTAATTTATAAATAGAAGAGCACTTCTACTTGACATTCTTTGGTGTATTACGATTGCTTCAAGCATGTCAACGTATAAACGAAGCCTTGTCTTATCGTTTCCCAATGCGATAAGAATCAATCGATTTACAGCACCAAATTCTGCATGTTCATAGCCTACACTGTGGCTCAAGATATTTGTTTGCAATCGATAAATCCATGAAATATTTCTCAAATATCGCATAATCGTTAAATACCACTTAAACATTTAACTATCTACTGCCTGAGTAGGTTTAACTTGTGTTTGAGTGAAGTGGACAAGGTTTTGAATAAGAATAGCACGATCCAATTTGCAAGTCTTAGAGAACATATTTCGCTAAAGCTATAAGCACACACATAATTGTGCTAAAAGTGGCTTACTTATCAGGTGTATGAATAAGTTTTGATGGTTTTTTGATACGGAGTTCCAAAGCCTCATAGGCCCGAATGTGCATCGATTTTATTCAGAAAAGTCATTTCCGTCACTTTGTACAACCTTTTCCCATCTTTGGGGCAGATTGTGGATTCTTTCATTCCAATTTGTCAGTTTGGCGCAATCCGGAAAGTGTCAAGCCATTCACTATCGACCGGAACAGATGGTAGTGGGAGGGCGCAATATATGGGCTCTATATGACGAGTGGGGTCTTCTTCTTCTTTCTTGGCCTAACGACCTTTTAGGTCATGCCTGCCATTTTTATAGACTTATTGTTACCGCGTAGTTGGATAGTCAGTCCTCACTATGGGAGAACGGCCCAGATGAGACTTAAACCCCGGTTCTGCCGTGTGAAGACCGGCGCCGCTGTCGCATCTACTACTAGGCCGCCCCAACGGGTGGGGTAAACCATACCGTTTTAGTGTCTGCACACTTTAGTGTCGTCGATAAACGTCACCCGTAATGGTTTCGTTTGGTTCCAGCACTTCGTGGTACACGACACCTAGCTGGTCCCACCAAATGCACAGCATTACCTTGTCACCATGAATGTCCCGCTTGAGTGTCGAAGAGGAAGCATGTTCCGTCCGGGAAGTGTCAAGCCATTCACTATCGACCGGAACATATGGTAGTCGGAGGGCACAATATATGGGCTATATGACGAGTGGGGTCTTCTTCTTCTTTCTTGGCCTAACGATCTCTTAGTTGGATAGTCAGTCCTCACTATGGGGGAACGGGCCAGATGAGGCTTGAACCCCGGTCCTGCCGTGTGAAGACCGCTGTCGCATCTACTACTGGGCCACCCCAACGGGTGGGGTAAACCATACCGTTTTAGTGTCTGCACCCTTTAGTGTCGTCGATAAACGTCACCCGTAATGGTTTCGTTTGGTTCCAGCACTTCGTGGTACACGACACCTAGCTGGTCCCACCAAATGCACAGCATTACCTTGTCACCATGCATGTTCCGCTTGAGTGTCGAAGAGGAAGCATGTTCCGTCCGGGAAGTGTCAAGCCATTCACTATCGACCGGAACATATGGTAGTCGGAGGGCACAATATATGGGCTATATGACGAGTGGGGTCTTCTTCTTCTTTCTTGGCCTAACGATCTCTTAGTTGGATAGTCAGTCCTCACTATGGGGGAACGGGCCAGATGAGGCTTGAACCCCGGTCCTGCCGTGTGAAGACCGCTGTCGCATCTACTACTGGGCCACCCCAACGGGTGGGGTAAACCATACCGTTTTAGTGTCTGCACCCTTTAGTGTCGTCGATAAACGTCACCCGTAATGGTTTCGTTTGGTTCCAGCACTTCGTGGTACACGACACCTAGCTGGTCCCACCAAATGCACAGCATTACCTTGTCACCATGCATGTTCCGCTTGAGTGTCGAAGAGGAAGCATGTTCCGTCCGGGAAGTGTCAAGCCATTCACTATCGACCGGAACATATGGTAGTCGGAGGGCACAATATATGGGCTATATGACGAGTGGGGTCTTCTTCTTCTTTCTTGGCCTAACGATCTCTTAGTTGGATAGTCAGTCCTCACTATGGGGGAACGGGCCAGATGAGGCTTGAACCCCGGTCCTGCCGTGTGAAGACCGCTGTCGCATCTACTACTGGGCCACCCCAACGGGTGGGGTAAACCATACCGTTTTAGTGTCTGCACCCTTTAGTGTCGTCGATAAACGTCACCCGTAATGGTTTCGTTTGGTTCCAGCACTTCGTGGTACACGACACCTAGCTGGTCCCACCAAATGCACAGCATTACCTTGTCACCATGCATGTTCCGCTTGAGTGTCGAAGAGGAAGCATGTTCCGTCCGGGAAGTGTCAAGCCATTCACTATCGACCGGAACATATGGTAGTCGGAGGGCACAATATATGGGCTATATGACGAGTGGGGTCTTCTTCTTCTTTCTTGGCCTAACGATCTCTTAGTTGGATAGTCAGTCCTCACTATGGGGGAACGGGCCAGATGAGGCTTGAACCCCGGTCCTGCCGTGTGAAGACCGCTGTCGCATCTACTACTGGGCCACCCCAACGGGTGGGGTAAACCATACCGTTTTAGTGTCTGCACCCTTTAGTGTCGTCGATAAACGTCACCCGTAATGGTTTCGTTTGGTTCCAGCACTTCGTGGTACACGACACCTAGCTGGTCCCACCAAATGCACAGCATTACCTTGTCACCATGCATGTTCCGCTTGAGTGTCGAAGAGGAAGCATGTTCCGTCCGGGAAGTGTCAAGCCATTCACTATCGACCGGAACATATGGTAGTCGGAGGGCACAATATATGGGCTATATGACGAGTGGGGTCTTCTTCTTCTTTCTTGGCCTAACGATCTCTTAGTTGGATAGTCAGTCCTCACTATGGGGGAACGGGCCAGATGAGGCTTGAACCCCGGTCCTGCCGTGTGAAGACCGCTGTCGCATCTACTACTGGGCCACCCCAACGGGTGGGGTAAACCATACCGTTTTAGTGTCTGCACCCTTTAGTGTCGTCGATAAACGTCACCCGTAATGGTTTCGTTTGGTTCCAGCACTTCGTGGTACACGACACCTAGCTGGTCCCACCAAATGCACAGCATTACCTTGTCACCATGCATGTTCCGCTTGAGTGTCGAAGAGGAAGCATGTTCCGTCCGGGAAGTGTCAAGCCATTCACTATCGACCGGAACATATGGTAGTCGGAGGGCACAATATATGGGCTATATGACGAGTGGGGTCTTCTTCTTCTTTCTTGGCCTAACGATCTCTTAGTTGGATAGTCAGTCCTCACTATGGGGGAACGGGCCAGATGAGGCTTGAACCCCGGTCCTGCCGTGTGAAGACCGCTGTCGCATCTACTACTGGGCCACCCCAACGGGTGGGGTAAACCATACCGTTTTAGTGTCTGCACCCTTTAGTGTCGTCGATAAACGTCACCCGTAATGGTTTCGTTTGGTTCCAGCACTTCGTGGTACACGACACCTAGCTGGTCCCACCAAATGCACAGCATTACCTTGTCACCATGCATGTTCCGCTTGAGTGTCGAAGAGGAAGCATGTTCCGTCCGGGAAGTGTCAAGCCATTCACTATCGACCGGAACATATGGTAGTCGGAGGGCACAATATATGGGCTATATGACGAGTGGGGTCTTCTTCTTCTTTCTTGGCCTAACGATCTCTTAGTTGGATAGTCAGTCCTCACTATGGGGGAACGGGCCAGATGAGGCTTGAACCCCGGTCCTGCCGTGTGAAGACCGCTGTCGCATCTACTACTGGGCCACCCCAACGGGTGGGGTAAACCATACCGTTTTAGTGTCTGCACCCTTTAGTGTCGTCGATAAACGTCACCCGTAATGGTTTCGTTTGGTTCCAGCACTTCGTGGTACACGACACCTAGCTGGTCCCACCAAATGCACAGCATTACCTTGTCACCATGCATGTTCCGCTTGAGTGTCGAAGAGGAAGCATGTTCCGTCCGGGAAGTGTCAAGCCATTCACTATCGACCGGAACATATGGTAGTCGGAGGGCACAATATATGGGCTATATGACGAGTGGGGTCTTCTTCTTCTTTCTTGGCCTAACGATCTCTTAGTTGGATAGTCAGTCCTCACTATGGGGGAACGGGCCAGATGAGGCTTGAACCCCGGTCCTGCCGTGTGAAGACCGCTGTCGCATCTACTACTGGGCCACCCCAACGGGTGGGGTAAACCATACCGTTTTAGTGTCTGCACCCTTTAGTGTCGTCGATAAACGTCACCCGTAATGGTTTCGTTTGGTTCCAGCACTTCGTGGTACACGACACCTAGCTGGTCCCACCAAATGCACAGCATTACCTTGTCACCATGCATGTTCCGCTTGAGTGTCGAAGAGGAAGCATGTTCCGTCCGGGAAGTGTCAAGCCATTCACTATCGACCGGAACATATGGTAGTCGGAGGGCACAATATATGGGCTATATGACGAGTGGGGTCTTCTTCTTCTTTCTTGGCCTAACGATCTCTTAGTTGGATAGTCAGTCCTCACTATGGGGGAACGGGCCAGATGAGGCTTGAACCCCGGTCCTGCCGTGTGAAGACCGCTGTCGCATCTACTACTGGGCCACCCCAACGGGTGGGGTAAACCATACCGTTTTAGTGTCTGCACCCTTTAGTGTCGTCGATAAACGTCACCCGTAATGGTTTCGTTTGGTTCCAGCACTTCGTGGTACACGACACCTAGCTGGTCCCACCAAATGCACAGCATTACCTTGTCACCATGCATGTTCCGCTTGAGTGTCGAAGAGGAAGCATGTTCCGTCCGGGAAGTGTCAAGCCATTCACTATCGACCGGAACATATGGTAGTCGGAGGGCACAATATATGGGCTATATGACGAGTGGGGTCTTCTTCTTCTTTCTTGGCCTAACGATCTCTTAGTTGGATAGTCAGTCCTCACTATGGGGGAACGGGCCAGATGAGGCTTGAACCCCGGTCCTGCCGTGTGAAGACCGCTGTCGCATCTACTACTGGGCCACCCCAACGGGTGGGGTAAACCATACCGTTTTAGTGTCTGCACCCTTTAGTGTCGTCGATAAACGTCACCCGTAATGGTTTCGTTTGGTTCCAGCACTTCGTGGTACACGACACCTAGCTGGTCCCACCAAATGCACAGCATTACCTTGTCACCATGCATGTTCCGCTTGAGTGTCGAAGAGGAAGCATGTTCCGTCCGGGAAGTGTCAAGCCATTCACTATCGACCGGAACATATGGTAGTCGGAGGGCACAATATATGGGCTATATGACGAGTGGGGTCTTCTTCTTCTTTCTTGGCCTAACGATCTCTTAGTTGGATAGTCAGTCCTCACTATGGGGGAACGGGCCAGATGAGGCTTGAACCCCGGTCCTGCCGTGTGAAGACCGCTGTCGCATCTACTACTGGGCCACCCCAACGGGTGGGGTAAACCATACCGTTTTAGTGTCTGCACCCTTTAGTGTCGTCGATAAACGTCACCCGTAATGGTTTCGTTTGGTTCCAGCACTTCGTGGTACACGACACCTAGCTGGTCCCACCAAATGCACAGCATTACCTTGTCACCATGCATGTTCCGCTTGAGTGTCGAAGAGGAAGCATGTTCCGTCCGGGAAGTGTCAAGCCATTCACTATCGACCGGAACATATGGTAGTCGGAGGGCACAATATATGGGCTATATGACGAGTGGGGTCTTCTTCTTCTTTCTTGGCCTAACGATCTCTTAGTTGGATAGTCAGTCCTCACTATGGGGGAACGGGCCAGATGAGGCTTGAACCCCGGTCCTGCCGTGTGAAGACCGCTGTCGCATCTACTACTGGGCCACCCCAACGGGTGGGGTAAACCATACCGTTTTAGTGTCTGCACCCTTTAGTGTCGTCGATAAACGTCACCCGTAATGGTTTCGTTTGGTTCCAGCACTTCGTGGTACACGACACCTAGCTGGTCCCACCAAATGCACAGCATTACCTTGTCACCATGCATGTTCCGCTTGAGTGTCGAAGAGGAAGCATGTTCCGTCCGGGAAGTGTCAAGCCATTCACTATCGACCGGAACATATGGTAGTCGGAGGGCACAATATATGGGCTATATGACGAGTGGGGTCTTCTTCTTCTTTCTTGGCCTAACGATCTCTTAGTTGGATAGTCAGTCCTCACTATGGGGGAACGGGCCAGATGAGGCTTGAACCCCGGTCCTGCCGTGTGAAGACCGCTGTCGCATCTACTACTGGGCCACCCCAACGGGTGGGGTAAACCATACCGTTTTAGTGTCTGCACCCTTTAGTGTCGTCGATAAACGTCACCCGTAATGGTTTCGTTTGGTTCCAGCACTTCGTGGTACACGACACCTAGCTGGTCCCACCAAATGCACAGCATTACCTTGTCACCATGCATGTTCCGCTTGAGTGTCGAAGAGGAAGCATGTTCCGTCCGGGAAGTGTCAAGCCATTCACTATCGACCGGAACATATGGTAGTCGGAGGGCACAATATATGGGCTATATGACGAGTGGGGTCTTCTTCTTCTTTCTTGGCCTAACGATCTCTTAGTTGGATAGTCAGTCCTCACTATGGGGGAACGGGCCAGATGAGGCTTGAACCCCGGTCCTGCCGTGTGAAGACCGCTGTCGCATCTACTACTGGGCCACCCCAACGGGTGGGGTAAACCATACCGTTTTAGTGTCTGCACCCTTTAGTGTCGTCGATAAACGTCACCCGTAATGGTTTCGTTTGGTTCCAGCACTTCGTGGTACACGACACCTAGCTGGTCCCACCAAATGCACAGCATTACCTTGTCACCATGCATGTTCCGCTTGAGTGTCGAAGAGGAAGCATGTTCCGTCCGGGAAGTGTCAAGCCATTCACTATCGACCGGAACATATGGTAGTCGGAGGGCACAATATATGGGCTATATGACGAGTGGGGTCTTCTTCTTCTTTCTTGGCCTAACGATCTCTTAGTTGGATAGTCAGTCCTCACTATGGGGGAACGGGCCAGATGAGGCTTGAACCCCGGTCCTGCCGTGTGAAGACCGCTGTCGCATCTACTACTGGGCCACCCCAACGGGTGGGGTAAACCATACCGTTTTAGTGTCTGCACCCTTTAGTGTCGTCGATAAACGTCACCCGTAATGGTTTCTGGTGGTTAAAAATTCGAGCGTCAGTAAACATCCAGCGGCCGGAAGGTCATCATCATTGCTGAAGCGCGTTGCTGTTTGCGCCGACTGGCAGACAGTGTAACGAGCAGCACGAGATTCAAGATGGAACTGAACGTTACGGGCGCAAGTTACCTACAGCAACGATGGGACGCATTCTTGGACGTTGTCGGTAATAATTGCTCGTCTGTTGACTGTGTCGACGATCTGACGATAGTAAATTGATCTGTTTAAAAGTGATGGTTTAATCTGTCTGTCTGTCTCGTTTATTGATGGCATTGTTACTCGTTATGTGCCGCCCTATTCGCAGGAGATGACCCAGAACGGTTGTACGTGTGGGGGCTCTCGCTGTATACGCACGGGCTTTACTGGGTGCTCGGATCGTTCTTCGTCTTTATGGACGTTTTCCAGTGGCCTCCAGTGTTAAGAAAATTTAAAAATCAACCAGGCATTAACGAACCGCTCAAGTGGAATGATCTGCGTAAGGTAAGGCAAGTGCGAAGGATGTTGTTCAGCAAGAAAGTCCCATTATCGCGATTGATCTTCCTTGATACCTTGTAGATCATTCGCACGGTGCTGATCAATCAGCTGCTGATCAGCGTACCGATAACGTTGTTCGGCTTCCGTGCATTGCTGGCTAGTGGCGCTGTTGTGAATGTGCGCACCCTGCCGTCCCTGTACGAGGTGGTGCGTGATCTGCTGATCAGTGCGGCGGGCTGGGAGCTCGGCTTTTACTACAGCCACCGTTTGCTACACTCCAAGCATCTGTACAAGCTGATACACAAGCAGCACCACGAGTTCACTGCACCGGTTGCTTGGGCCGCGATCTATGCCCATCCGATCGAGCATATCTTCAGCAATCTGCTGCCACCGTTGATCGGCATCCAGCTGATGCGCAGTCACGTACTAACGTCAGCGCTGTGGTTAACGTTTGTCATTCAGGACACCATCACCGGACACTCGGGGTACCACGTGCCGTTCCTGAGCAGCAACGAAGCGCACGACTACCATCACATGAAGTAAGCAAAGGCTTCGAATCAAACCTCTCCGATTCGTATCCTAATCGGATTATCCGATCGCAAGAATCAAGAAACGTTTTGGAAAATGATTTCGTTTTGCTTTACTCTCAACAGATTCAACCAGTGTTATGGTGTGTTCGGTTGGCTCGACTGGCTACACGGTTCCGATGCTCAATTCCGTGCGTCACGATACTATGAGCGGCACCAGATGCTGCTCGGCACACAATCCGCCCGAGAGTTAGTACCGGATGACAAGAAAAAACAACACAGCAAGTGAGCTGTGGAGAGAAGTTTTGTAAATAAAAAGTGCACTAGCTTTACATATGCGAGATCGTATATATTATCGGGAATTAATAAAATGAAAGAAAACAAGATGATTTTTTGCTGGATTTTTTCGTGTCAAACTTAAGTCAAGCGTAATTTATAAATAGAAGAGCACTTCTACTTGACATTCTTTGGTGTATTACGATTGCTTCAAGCATGTCAACGTATAAACGAAGCCTTGTCTTATCGTTTCCCAATGCGATAAGAATCAATCGATTTACAGCACCAAATTCTGCATGTTCATAGCCTACACTGTGGCTCAAGATATTTGTTTGCAATCGATAAATCCATGAAATATTTCTCAAATATCGCATAATCGTTAAATACCACTTAAACATTTAACTATCTACTGCCTGAGTAGGTTTAACTTGTGTTTGAGTGAAGTGGACAAGGTTTTGAATAAGAATAGCACGATCCAATTTGCAAGTCTTAGAGAACATATTTCGCTAAAGCTATAAGCACACACATAATTGTGCTAAAAGTGGCTTACTTATCAGGTGTATGAATAAGTTTTGATGGTTTTTTGATACGGAGTTCCAAAGCCTCATAGGCCCGAATGTGCATCGATTTTATTCAGAAAAGTCATTTCCGTCACTTTGTACAACCTTTTCCCATCTTTGGGGCAGATTGTGGATTCTTTCATTCCAATTTGTCAGTTTGGCGCAATCCGGAAAGTGTCAAGCCATTCACTATCGACCGGAACAGATGGTAGTGGGAGGGCGCAATATATGGGCTCTATATGACGAGTGGGGTCTTCTTCTTCTTTCTTGGCCTAACGACCTTTTAGGTCATGCCTGCCATTTTTATAGACTTATTGTTACCGCGTAGTTGGATAGTCAGTCCTCACTATGGGAGAACGGCCCAGATGAGACTTAAACCCCGGTTCTGCCGTGTGAAGACCGGCGCCGCTGTCGCATCTACTACTAGGCCGCCCCAACGGGTGGGGTAAACCATACCGTTTTAGTGTCTGCACACTTTAGTGTCGTCGATAAACGTCACCCGTAATGGTTTCGTTTGGTTCCAGCACTTCGTGGTACACCACACCTAGCTGGTCCCAAAAAATGCACAGCATTACCTTGTCACCATGAATGTCCCGCTTGAGTGTCGAAGAGGAAGCATGTTCGGGGTAATCATACGTTGCTTTACGGTTTGGGTTATCGTAAGAAATCCACTTTTCGTCACCAGTAACAATCCGGTGCAAAAAACCCTTCCGGTTATGCCGTTGGAGCAGTAGTAGCTCACTGGTGACCAAAACGGCGCTCTATGTCACGGGGCTTTAGCTCATGTGGCACCCAATGCCCTGTCTTTGGGTGGCTCGGGTCTTCATCAAGTGTTGTGAGTCCAGTTCTCGATCTTCGTACTTTGTTGGCCGTCCGGAGAAAATTCCACTTGAAAACAGTTGAAACCACCTCTGGCACGTTCTTTCCGATAAAGTGTGATTGCCATAATGTTCCCTCATTGTACGATGGGTCTCGGTGGACAAAGTAATGAAGGAGAATTCCCCGCAAAAACACTTTTTCTGGAACGAATGTATTCATTTTGCATCCACGCGGACAATATTTTGTTTACTAATTGATGAAATGATAGGTAGGTGCAAACAAAACCTGAAGATGACACTTCGAAATAACAGTGTTGCCAGATGTTACTAAAGTAAAAATTTTAAGTAAACGACGCATGTATAAAGACCGTCAAAACTTATTTATAGACCTGATAAAATAAA
This sequence comes from Anopheles maculatus, assembly GCA_002091835.1. Classification (NCBI taxonomy): domain Eukaryota; kingdom Metazoa; phylum Arthropoda; class Insecta; order Diptera; family Culicidae; genus Anopheles; species Anopheles maculatus. The sequence goes on along the minus strand of KZ061571.1, from coordinate 539,055 downwards.
TCAATAATAATTAAGCATAAATAAACCACAGTTACAGGAAAAGGAAACCATGCTTAAGTTTCAATTAAATCATACCAGTAAGCTCAACGTTACCACACACTCAAACGCTGCCAGACAACACATTGCACGCATGAAAAGGTTTTGCCGGGAAAAGAATATCCGGCCTGCGATGGATTGATCTGACCACATTATCATACCCGCATGCCTCCTCCTCGTGCGCGCCATGAAGCAGCGATGAAGATGTAAATAAAAGAAAGCAATTGATTGCGGAGCGAATCACCATTTCGTTCGAAGTCACGCCAAAATTTGTTCCACAATTTCGATCGGAAGTCCGGCAGGTCTTGTTGGCGTGGCCTCTTTTCCACCCCTTGTTTAGTCCTTCAAATGCGATTTATGTACTGCCGCGGCACGGAGTTACCGTGCAAGCACCACTTCAATTCCGGCTCGATAAATTACCACATTCAACGTTCGGTTCGGAACGTATGCAAATGCTTTCCCAAACAGCACCCGACAGCCACACGACAAACAAACCCTTTTCCAGTGAGAGGGTTCATACGTAATTCCGCGTTTAATGCATCCATTCATTAGCTATTATGTAGCACCAGGATAGGAGGGCGATCCTCGATCTACGCACAGTGGCGTTTGCACTTTTCTTTTCCGCATGCTAAATAGAGTGATTGGAAAATGATTTAGATTTTATTACACACTTTTTAGCGGGTAACAGCGGGAGGATGGGATTGTGTGGTTACCATATCGTCGATGGCAACTTTCCAAATCTAAGCCAACCCCCTAACCGAAGCGTTTCACATTCAACGGGAGGGGGGATACATTGACTGCAAATTGGCTGGAAAAGAAAATTTGCATTGCAAAAGGCGCAGGTAAGCAGACAGGCAACACTACTTCACACCTGAAGTAATTCTCCCCGGTGCACAAAACGGTTGTAATGAGCGGTAAGGTACGCTGGTGGTACTTTATTTCGTCTTCTCTTATATTTCCAACGCATTGTTCACTTCGTCAGTATTGGAAGTTTGAGCGCCAACAAGGAAATTGTTTTTTTTTGCTTGCTTCCCCCTAAAAAACCCTAGCGAATCTATGATTGGACGTAAAGAAGTATTGCTGACTGGCCGGGAGAGCTTGATGGGACCACACTCGATCGGTGTTTCATGGTTGCTTCTAACATGTGGCGATTCCCCCGATATTAACACCCGCTTGTTGAAACGATCAGGCAGAAGGCTCGCCAAATTGCATTCAATTTTGTTCAGTAATTGAAATTTAGCACTATAGTCGGAGCGCAAATAATGGTTAATTTTCCGTGAAGTTTGGGATGAGCTTATGCTGTGTGCTGTACGGGAAACGGATCAATGGTGCACATGCACGAGTGAAACCCGCAGCAAATGTTATTACACCTGAGTCAATAAGCACATTAAATATAATTGAAACTGAAGAATATGTATGAGTAGTTTATAGAAAGTAAAAGTAAAAGACAGTGACAGTGATGACATTCGATCACGTCATGCTAGAAAGTCTGGTTTGTTTTATAGTGGCTACTATAATTCGATATAACAGACTTGTATCTATACTGATTTGTTTAATGCGTTTACTTCAACAATATTTGGTCCAACCATTTCGCATTGGGCGCTCATCTCCAGCGTATAGGACGGGTCGACTCCAAAGTTTGTGACGGTGGCCTCGGATACCACAACATAGATCTTCTGAGGTCTTGCGTGGAGTACGAGGCTGCACGACCCGCCTTGCTCGACGTAGTTGAGGGCATTGGAAGGATGCCTAATGTTCCGTTTCGGAATTTGCTGGGAGACGAAGAGACGAGGCCTACCTGAGGGTAATCTTTGATTTTTGCGAACGAATGGCCTCTTAGTATAATCTCCCTTCTCGCCTCCAACTGTTTTCCTACTGTTTGTCTGTCGACAGGCAAGGCAGCGAGAAGGGACAAAGAGGCCTCATACAGCGTCCCAAGCTCCGAACGCATGCAAGCCATGGACTACGGTAGAGACCCTCGCTACAATCTGGACATTGCATACGGATTTTGGAACACTTGGTGGACGCTTCCGATTACATCCGGCATCATAACAATCGAGCACACCCGGGATAAGATGCCCTTTAACGGAGGAGAAAATGTCTCCCAACCTAAGTGAATTGAATATTTCCCTATATCAATAACTTGGTCCAAGCGTATTAGGAGTTGTTATAAAATATAGATTGGTCTGGGCAGTTCAATGGCAGAGTGTTAGAGGTGCCGGTCTTGAACAACGCAAGGCCCGGACTCGAATCCTATACGGATCGCCTGGGACAGATTGTCCAGAAACAGGTATAATCAAGTTAAAAAAAATCAGACATGATCGGCTAAGAGCTCCAAGGATTATGAAGATTAACACTAAGCAGCGATATGAAAGAGCCTTGAAACCATTTATATAAATACACCTTCTATTGCACAAAAAGCTCCTAAATTCGTTTCCTGCATTTCGTTGCTCGATCGCGCGAAGTTAAGACAAGAAACTACTAAAGCTTACCGTGCCAAACGCAGAACTGGTTCCGTGCTGGTCCACTTGTGACCGTCGGTGAATGTCGTCCACCGTTTGCCGTTTACCGCCAGCAGCTAGCCGAACAGTGAAGTTGACCTCGTAGAATTGTGCCACACGCACTATGGTTCGGTCGCCCACAGCACCACAGCACACACACACACACACTTCTGTAGTCGTCCTGAACGATCCTCGCGCGATGAGCCAACCAGTAAGGTTTAAAACATTTATTTTAATTTCAGCTATAAACTAAATCTGACACTAAAGGCTTTTAGTGTTTTGTTGGCAACGATCGAGTGGGGAAGATGATCATTCCCACAATCACCACACACTACCGAGCAACTATTCCGCAACGCACTTGGAAATTGGGAACGAAACGGGCCGCTTGTTTGTGCCACAGCAACACTACCACTACGATCTACAACAACACACCTTTCTGGGGAGCAACGCGCTTCAATGTTGTGCAGGCGCATCGGTGGAAAAGGTCAGCGTAAACACAGCATCGCACGGCCACAATTCCCGGCACATACAGACACACACATACACCCGCACGAAACAACACTTCCTTTGCTATTGTGGAGTACTCGACAGTACGCTTTCTCACGCTTACGCACACGCCGCTAAGCTTACGCACCAGCACTTTGCGAATGGACGCCACCGTCTGCTGTCAAAACGCGCGCTGATACAGCTGATTGAGTAATAATCGAAGCAAGAAAGGGTATTTCTTTTGTCATTAATACGAGGTTCGCAATTCGTATTTAAAGTTAAGTACTGTACATATTAACAAATCCTTTGAAAGAAGGATTATAATTAAACCATTTTATTGAGACTTGTAATAATACTTTAGTAAAAATATACACAAAACTTTGCCCTATTTTTGTTTATAGTATGTAGTGGTGACGTTTTCGTTATGAATGAAATCAATCTGTATTGCAACCTCAATCTCAAATTTATAGGAGGAAGTATATGAACGGAAATGAGCAGGAAAGAGTAGTTTACACTGTCAAGCAAAACAAACAAACGGTGACATAGTTGTAGGGCAAATGGTTTTTTTTGTGAGAGAACAAAACAAACGGGGAGACGGGTTGGGCTTGTGACAAAAAAAAAAAAAACCCCAGCAGGTGACAACCAAACCTTCGGCAAACCCAAATTAAGCTCTATTCTTTGCTTTCTATTCGGGTGATCTTTCAAGGTGTGAAAAATAGCTCCTTACTGTGGAAACAGTTGCAAATGTAACCTAGTTACCATGGTAGTTCCTATGTATAAGGTTTCCCCTGTGTAAGCTTCCCGGCTCACGCGGCTATAGTGAGATGGTTTCGCTCACTATGAAGCAAGGTGAGAAGCAACTGAACAGCAAAAACATCACACCGTGGTTTGGCCGTCCGATGCCTTTCACTTGCCAGGTTCGTAAAGTTGGGCTCCCCAGCGATGTTAACTATTTGTGCTCTAGCTCTTGTGTGAATTTAATTTTCAGCACGTGAAATTCATGCTCACTGCGAGCTGAACTTTACCAGGAAATGGATTGTGCTTCCCACGCGGGGCCAATAAGCAGTGAAGTTTTATTATGAAGCTTCTGGGAAGTGTAACAATATTAGGGATGATGTCGTTTTAAACACTACTTCACTGTACATCGCGGAACATGGAATTATTTTTGTTCCAAATGGACGGAACAACTTCACTTGTTTCTTCTTCACTGCACTACTTGTATGTGGACACTTTTGTTGTTCATTTTAAGAACAAATAGAAGAAAATTTTAACATCTATTTTATCGCGAAACAATTAGTACCGGAATGAGTGTTTGAACTAGGATGCACGGCAATGGTAAAGCAGCAACACCGCAACACTACTAGGCGACACAACACAACAGCAGCAACGCAGCGACTACCACCACCGTCGACATTGTTATGGTGAGTGTTTTGTGTTTCACTACGCGTACAGGTTTCTGGGCCAGCATAGCTTTCATTCAGAGCCCACCACTACTTGGCACATACAGCGCGCATTCGCTTTTCGCCCCATTCCATATTCATTCCTCTTTCTATTCCTGTTTGGTTGTGCTTTTCGTGAGACCTCTTACACACACAGAGACACGTGCACCACCTATGGCTACTATTTCATTCTCATACACATACACAAAGCCAGAAGGTATGTTTTTCACCCACTCGTGGAGAGTGAAAAATCTTCGCCAAAGAGATGCATTCAACTGCATCTAGGGGTTGCCATTGCATTCCTTCACTGCATCACCATCTGTCATCAATTTTGTTTGTGCTTCCCGTTCTGTGTGTACAAAAGTGCATTAGCTTGATAATCAGTACACAGCACACTGAGCTAAAAGCGATGCCCTGTTTTAGTTCTTCAGTGCAGAGGCGGTTGCAAACGTGTGTGTTTTATTTTCACAATTGTTTAACATCTATTTGATGATGATTTGCACGATATTTCTTTCATCAATTATGGCTTGCATTTCCCATTCCCAGCCCGCATCTATCACACTATTGTATCTCTCACATCAAACACAACCACTAAACTAAAGGAAAATTTGTCGACATGTTCACACTTTTCACTTCTAGTATTGGGTAGTAATAGACTCGCGTTGAAGTCCCAACGTGTTTTGTTAGTTTAAGCAAACCAAACGGGAACCATTTTACAATTTGTTTACTTTTCGAGGTCCATAATATGTTTCACTGCACTTCCACAAATGTATGCATAAGCGAAACAAACACACAACACCGAACCGTTCTTTAACGTTAACAACCGTAATCAATTAGCCAATTTCTTGCGAAAAAAAGGTAAATTCGACGAACCGTATTTCATTCACAACAGCAGGCGCCCGAAATATTATTCGTAGAAAAAGGGGTCCACCATAATTGTGTGATACATGAGCTGGGGCGAACGAATGTGTACAATGGTCCCGTTTATCCGGGCTCTTTCATGACAAGTCCCGGACATCCAAATAGCTTTACCCAGGGTATCAACTTGCCAGGTTACCAACAGATGGACTCTAGCACGAGATCACACGAATACATAAGTTTTGCAATGAAACACTTCATTGATGAAGCGCCATTGTTCAAAAAAATTTGCACAGTGAATGAGTTAATGGAGAAACTTCATGGGAATGTTGAGAAACAGGTAAATTTATTCTTAAAAATACCTTCATTATGGCTTCTTAAGTCGTTTAAAGATTACATGTCACCTGGGTGTACGAAAGTTTGTAAACAAGGTAAAATTTGTTTACATGCTCAGATTGAATGCTCAAACTGTGTGTTGTGAGCAGGGTTCGCTAACTTACGACAAAATACGTCACGAAGTTTTCAGTATTCTAATAAATTTTTAAATGTATTGTGCTGAAGATAGAGAGAAAACATCATTAAAATGGTCTTAAAACAATTTTTCCTTGACAATGTAACTATTTTGCATCTGAATTGCACATCTTTACTTTATTTCAAACATCAATGAAGTTGGTCGGTTAACTTGCATGCAATTTTTTAAAACTTGTATTAATTTTATGCCCATTTTAAAAAATTTTCTAGAATAAGTATAATAAACATGAAATTTAGTTGCACACACTGTCGTCAAATGCACCTTTTTGATTTGCTTTATGAAATAAAACTACTTAGTAACACTTTATTACCATTATTTCACACAATTCGTTCTGCATATAACTTGTATTTGTGATATAATGGATACTCACATGGATGGACTCGGTTCAAAATGAACGAAATCCTCTTACGCTGAACTAAAATTTGATCAAGAATGTGTGGAAAGGTAAAGGAGAAGTCACTGCAGCGACGAGCTCTATGAACAGTACTAAAATCTCATTGTTGTGTAGCTAGCTCACTATCAACCAGGTTCTTAGGCTGGTGTCATTGCTTTGTCGTATACGATTTTGTCGTACGACTTTTTCAAATTTTGTATGGAATTTGACAGATAAAGTCGTATGACAGATTTGGTCGTACGACGTGGACAAAGTAATGAAGGAGAATTCCCCGCAAAAACACTTTTTCTGGAACGAATGTATTCATTTTGCATCCACGCGGACAATATTTCAAACATCAATGAAGTTGGTCGGTTAACTTGCATGCAATTTTTTAAAACTTGTATTAATTTTATGCCCATTTTAAAAAATTTTCTAGAATAAGTATAATAAACATGAAATTTAGTTGCACACACTGTCGTCAAATGCACCTTTTTGATTTGCTTTATGAAATAAAACTACTTAGTAACACTTTATTACCATTATTTCACACAATTCGTTCTGCATATAACTTGTATTTGTGATATAATGGATACTCACATGGATGGACTCGGTTCAAAATGAACGAAATCCTCTTACGCTGAACTAAAATTTGATCAAGAATGTGTGGAAAGGTAAAGGAGAAGTCACTGCAGCGACGAGCTCTATGAACAGTACTAAAATCTCATTGTTGTGTAGCTAGCTCACTATCAACCAGGTTCTTAGGCTGGTGTCATTGCTTTGTCGTATACGATTTTGTCGTACGACTTTTTCAAATTTTGTATGGAATTTGACAGATAAAGTCGTATGACAGATTTGGTCGTACGACCAAATCAATCAAATTTGTTCTGGTCGTATACGACAAAATCGTATACGACCGAGCAATGACACCAGCCTTAAGGGATAATCATGTCATGATAATGGTACCAGACGATCCAGACCATAAGGCTGGGCTGTTGGGCAGTCCACATGATAAAATGATGAGAAGGTATGATAAATGATGGTAGGCCATATTTGGGGTGTCCGCCAGAACGGGCCGAGATGTTGTATTGGTAGACGATTGTGCCAGAAATTTGGGGCGGTCTAGTGATAGAGGCGATAGTGGCGCCGGTCTTCACACGTCACGACCTGCATCGAATCCTGATCGATAAGGAATTCCATTTCATTAGTTCAATTGTTATTTGTTTATTTAAATATTGTTTATTAAACCGTTTTGTCTTGCAATCAAATAGTTTCCTTTGCTGTTGTGTGATATCTTTAGTACATTGGCGAAAAAACACTAGCAAACGAACATTATTATTCATTACTAATCACTTTATTTTCTTCAACTATCATTCTTTTCAATAAATATTTACAATAATATCCACGTCGCTGTTATTTGCAAGGAAGTAGTACCGTAACTACGTTTCGATAAACTGATTTAACGAGTTTACAATACACAACAACACACACACCTGTAAACTGCCTGTGTTCATTAGATTTACGAGAGAACGGAAAATGAACAAAAAAAAACAAACAAAATGATATACATCCTTAAAAAAAAAATACCAAAAACAAATCGACCCCAACCTTACATAGGTCCTGTGTTCTTTCTCTCGAGTGAAATTTTCCCTATTTGTTTTCTTGATCACTTTTTTCCGTCCCTCAGTCACTTTTCTTCAAGCCACGTGCATTGTGTGCGTTTTCTTTTTCTACCCTCTACCATTAGCGTCCCAGCAAAACGGGGAACGATTGGAGCAAACAAAACACAAAAAAATACTGTTATCAAGCACAATCACCAAAATATTCATACAGCGGAGATTTGTTTCGTTATTACCGGGAGCTTACATTTAAATCCATCCTAACCTATTACCTTTCTCGTATGGGATGCTCGTGTTCTGGAACCCGGACGGGATCCCGACTGTTATGCGCAGCAGTCCTGGCGCATTGTGTAGTCCTAGCAGCGCAAAGAGAAAGTTTGAAGTTGTGTCATTGTTTAAATTTCTGAACCGTACCGGACATCTCCGTTAAGACTAGTGGAGACGTTCCAACCAACGGTCGAAATTTAAACAGTTATCAATCACACAAAACCCATGCTCTGCACTTGTGATTACACTTCACGAAAACAAATGGTACGGGGAGCCAAGAGCTCCAAAACAAAACAAAAACCAAGCACAATCGTGCGTGAACGATAGGCGATAGAAGAAAAGCGATCGATCACGCAATAGAACACGTGTGTGCGTGTGTGAAAATAGACGGTTGCCTTGTTGAACGAAAAAAAAGGAACGTGGTGACTAAGAAATGTAGGTAGAAAATTAAAGGGAATAAATAAATATTCTTTTGAAGCAAGGA
>KZ061571.1:513387-530333 GCA_002091835.1 Anopheles maculatus | reverse complement strand
AGAAGGTATGATAAATGATGGTAGGCCATATTTGGGGTGTCCGCCAGAACGGGCCGAGATGTTGTATTGGTAGACGATTGTGCCAGAAATTTGGGGCGGTCTAGTGATAGAGGCGATAGTGGCGCCGGTCTTCACACGTCACGACCTGCATCGAATCCTGATCGATAAGGAATTCCATTTCATTAGTTCAATTGTTATTTGTTTATTTAAATATTGTTTATTAAACCGTTTTGTCTTGCAATCAAATAGTTTCCTTTGCTGTTGTGTGATATCTTTAGTACATTGGCGAAAAAACACTAGCAAACGAACATTATTATTCATTACTAATCACTTTATTTTCTTCAACTATCATTCTTTTCAATAAATATTTACAATAATATCCACGTCGCTGTTATTTGCAAGGAAGTAGTACCGTAACTACGTTTCGATAAACTGATTTAACGAGTTTACAATACACAACAACACACACACCTGTAAACTGCCTGTGTTCATTAGATTTACGAGAGAACGGAAAATGAACAAAAAAAAACAAACAAAATGATATACATCCTTAAAAAAAAAATACCAAAAACAAATCGACCCCAACCTTACATAGGTCCTGTGTTCTTTCTCTCGAGTGAAATTTTCCCTATTTGTTTTCTTGATCACTTTTTTCCGTCCCTCAGTCACTTTTCTTCAAGCCACGTGCATTGTGTGCGTTTTCTTTTTCTACCCTCTACCATTAGCGTCCCAGCAAAACGGGGAACGATTGGAGCAAACAAAACACAAAAAAATACTGTTATCAAGCACAATCACCAAAATATTCATACAGCGGAGATTTGTTTCGTTATTACCGGGAGCTTACATTTAAATCCATCCTAACCTATTACCTTTCTCGTATGGGATGCTCGTGTTCTGGAACCCGGACGGGATCCCGACTGTTATGCGCAGCAGTCCTGGCGCATTGTGTAGTCCTAGCAGCGCAAAGAGAAAGTTTGAAGTTGTGTCATTGTTTAAATTTTTGAACCGTGCCGGACATCTCCGTTAAGACTAGTGGAGACGTTCCAACCAACGGTCGAAATTTAATCATTTATCAATCACACAAAACCCATGCTCTGCACATGTGAGTACACTTCACGAAAACAAATGGTACGGGGAGCCAAGAGCTCCAAAACAAAACAAAAACCAAGCACAATCGTGCGTGAACGATAGGCGATAGAAGAAAAGCGATCGATCACGCAATAGAACACGTGTGTGCGTGTGTGAAAATAGACGGTTGCCTTGTTGAACGAAAAAAAAGGAACGTGGTGACTAAGAAATGTAGGTAGAAAATTAAAGGGAATAAATAAATATTCTTTTGAAGCAAAGATACACGTCCTTCATAAGGTCCAATGTGTGCGCATATTGGCGTCCTGGAGGTTGCTCCGTGCACTGGAAGTATCGCCCTGAGTGGATCTTGCGGGAGGGATGTTGGGAGTAGGTATGGGTGGTATGGACGAGCGTCTAGAGCGGATACTCGTGCCAACGTACCCTCACAAAGAAGAACCATTGCCAGGACACCGATATGGACGACATTCTCTCTAATGAATAAGCTGATGGTGATAACTACGATAATAGGCGCCATTACAAACTAGCAGCACATCTCGGAAGCTACAACAAGCTATGCACTCTCCTAAGGAACGTTGCCCTAACTCGTGCCAACTCCACAAGGTTGGTGTGTAGCGTGTGTGTTTCCGTAAATTTCTGTTTGCTAATGCCCTCGCCTTACCACGTAAGAGAGTTTGCGTGCGTCTTGTGTCTACTCTATTGCAACAGAATTCACCACACAACCACAGCAAATACAGGTGAAGCGATGCCGATGGGAATACCGAACAGGAAGAGCTTGGATGAGCGTGAAACGTTTGATGAAAGATGTACAGGATGATACCACAAAGTGTGGGAGGGGGATTGGGAAGGTGCAATAAATTAACTGTTGGTGGTATGGTAATACACATTTGTTTGGTATCGTCAGGAGAATGGGGGACGTTTGTTCGCGATGGTAGCAGTACCCAAAATCGATAATAATATAATGATAATAATAATCATAATAAATTAAGAGACAATCTAATTGTTAGTTAGTGCGCTAGGCCACACGGCGAAATGACGATGGAGATATGAGGTGTTAGACGGTGTTTCGCTAGATTAAGGGCTGATGTTGGATGGGTGGGTTAATGTCTCTTCTTGAAACTGTTGGTGTAGTCCCATCGTCCCCACTTTGATTAGTGCGATGCTGCGAAGAGAGTTTGTTTCTAGATTTCGTTTCGTACATTCGATTGGGTCCCTCATCTGTCTGTCTAGCGGTATCGCTACCTCCCTCTCCGAAGCTAGCCTTACTACACTGACGCACGTGTTACAGTGTGGTTGTACACGTTGGTTGAAGAATATGTTCGATCCCTCCTGGGGCTGCCTATGGTGTGATGGATGCTAGCTGGTGCTCAGGTAACAGAGGAGCAGTTTGTCTGCAGCGATTGACAACGCTCAGACTGTGCCGAAGAAATGTTTACAAAATGAAGATGAAGGTGCTCCGTGAGGGTCAAGATTGCAATAGAACCGATGGACAGTTTCCCACACTCGCAGGGGGAACGGCAGTTCGGTGAGAGGTGCAGATGTCACCGGGTAGCTTTTCTCCCTGGCGAGCATTCAGGCACGAGGACGACCCACGGTAAGTTGTCGCTTAGTGTCCGGAGAATGGGTTGGCTGTGGTTTAGTAAAGTGAGAAAGTAAGTGTGATACATAGAGTGCGTAGACAGGGACGTCGTGCCATGATGATAAATGTGGCCCCCCATCAAAAAGGATTGAAGAGTGCATCAGTATGGACCATCATGGTGTACCAAGCGAAGATGATGGCGTGAGATGAAAGAAAGAAAAGAAAAGAGACGAACGATAAGATCTCGGCTAAACATACTGCCCAGCCTCTAAGTCCACAGCTCGGACAGTACAAAGTGTGGCCGACGGTTGACGGACGTACCTTTCCGGTCGAAGTGTCGCACACGCACAAACAGGAATGCGGCCACTAGGGATGCGACAGCAAGAACGAGCAGCAACATCACCAGTCCACCGACAAAGCTCGGCACCGACATACAGATCGTTTCCGGATCGACGGTGCGCTGTGACTGGATGACGACCGTCTCATTGCCGGACGCGTTGTTTAGCGCAAAGTTAACGTCTCCCGGGGCCACCACCTGGATAATGCGCTCCGTGTTGACGTCCGTCATCTCCTGGGCGTCACGCTTGTAGATACGAGGCCGAATCACAACCGACATCGTGTCCCGTCGTCGGCGTACTCCACGCAGATCATCCAGTCCCTCGACCGAGCGTGGCCGACCGCCCAAGCTGACCAGATTGCCGCTGTTCTCGCTCGACAGTCCATCGTCCTTCTTCTGCTTGGTCACGGTGACGTAGGACGTTTGGCCTGGTGGTGGTGGCGGTGGCATGTTGATGTGATCGTGAATATCGTTCGACGTGGGGTTCGAAGACTGTGCCTGCGATTCGATGCGATCGTTAGCGTTCACTGGACCGTCGGATTTGTTTTCGGCCGAGTTGACAGACGTTTGAGCTTGCGGGGCCGGCACCACACTGTCCTGGTTCTCCGAGTACGCACCGGACGCGTCGGAAGGATGGCGAGGATCGGGATAGGCCGCCGGAGGCACACCATATTCTGACAGATGCGGTGGTCCGTATTCGCCGCTTAGTGCGCCTGGTGCACCATATTCGCCTGAAATGCCGTTACCGGTCAGCGCTGGCAGTCCGTAATCTCCACCAGCACACTTCGGTTCGGGGCAGTTGTATCGGCACACCTGGATCACGCACTGGAAGTGTACGTTCATCGAGTCGGGGAACTTGAACGCCTGGAAGTAGGCAAACGAAACCACCGACGCGGACGGGCCGAAGTTCTTTATCTTCTGGAATTTGCTCATAATCTTTGGCCGCACCACGCAACCATGCTGATCGACCAGCTGAATCGGGGCCCGTTTGCCATCGTGAGCAACGCAGTTCCGCACCAACATATCGAACTTGTTTTCGTCGTCCTTGATGGCCAGCACCATCGTCATCGTTTGACCGATCTTCACGATACCCGACACCTCGGATGCCCACGGACCCTTGCCGACCTGGATCTGCATCCAGCACTGGAGATTATCGCCCAAGAAGTTGGCCGTAACGGCATGCAGCATATCAACCTGGAACGGTCGGAAGGTGACAGCCTTCTCGTAGAAATCGTACCACGTGCAGCGAAGTTTACGAGCCTAAAAACAAAGCCATTAGTCATTAGTATTGAATTTTTCTCAAGTGCCAACTGGTCTACGCTTGAAAATACGTACCTGATCCCAAACTTCCTGTACGTACGGGTCGTACTGGATGATGATCGTGTTCTCGACGTAACTGCCGGACGGTGTCGGACCGCCGAAACTGGCCGCATTATGGTTGGCCGAGCTGGACATACCGCAGCTGTTCAGGAATATCTCGAAGGTGGCGCTCAGATGGCCGGTGCCCGGTTTCAGATGCACACAGTGCGGATCACTGTAGAAACCCTTCGAGAAGATCATACCATAGAACGGCCGGTCGAACTCGATGTTGACGCGCATGTGCGTCTTTTCGCACTGCACCTGCAGATGCTTGATCTGCGGGCTGTCGTTCGAGGCGGACAGTGGCCACGGGTCATCACCACCGCCACCACCGCCGCCGCCTCCGAGAAGACCGCTGCTACCTCCGCCGCCACTCAGCAAACCAGGCGTACCGTATACTGGTGATGGTGCAGGCGGACCGTAGACGGCTCTGTGCTCCAACGGCAGTGCTGCCGAATCGACCAACGGTGCATCACAGTGGACATTCTGCAAACGAAAGAGGGAACGAATATCGCATCAGTTACTATTCATATAGAAGAAATCTTCGCCAACTACGTCATCATATCGCGAACTTCACGTCTGAGTACCTATCGCCAGACAGCCAACATTATGCATGGCTCGGCTGCCTTATTCATCTACCTCCAATTGTTTTCATCCAACCACAACCACCGTAGCCAAACGTACTTTCTATTTTACTGCAATTTCAATTTCAATGCTCACGAATTAACTTGATTCAATTTATTCCACCGCACCATTACAATATGTACCATTCGGTCGAGATGAACCTACGCTGGCATGAAAATGCGCTGCGCTACGATGAGCTTTCATTTACCAACCCCAACCGACCCATGATATAGGTACATAGCTTTCCCAAAAGCGTTGCATTGCATCGGGTTGTGTGCGTGTTGATATTGTTTTTTCGCTTCTCGTCAAAACCCGACCATGCGGAGAAAGAAGCACAGCCTCCATTTCCCTTGTTGCCCTTTATCCTCGTGGTGCCGGCAGCGGCTGGTACCGTTCCTTCACAAAGCCTCCAGGCCACGATACGTACGATACGTACACGGCAGTGAGGAGCAGCCACTAATAAAACACTGCCACCAACGTCCATTTGTGGTGCAAACCGAAGCCACATTTATTTTATGAGATGATTCCACGAATGAACGAAAAAAAAAGTAACACAACATACCAGTAATTAAACGAAACCGGTACAGATTTTCCTTGCGCTTTCTTGTATGCGGCGGTAGCCGTATGCGACCGAAACTGGACATGTGTGCACATAAGCAAGTGTTGGCCGAGCGGCCTTCTGGGTGTGTGGTACGGTGAAGATGTGAGCATTCCGTTGGTCTACGGTACCGTACGGTCGGTATACACGTGGTGGATGCGCTTTCTCTTCGTATCGTATCGGCAAGACGTTAGATGTACGGGAATGAGTGCGCAGTATCCATTGCGAAACACTAGCCTGTTGATTTGAATCGTGGAGATCTTCTAACATGCGGGGTTTAGGCGTTATGTTGATAAACAAGGACGAAATAAGTACATTGACAACACATACTTAGAATCTTCAACCAATTTTCTTGACACCATCTAGCAAAGTAATAAATATATCAGTTCGACTATTGCTCAAATACCACGTTCGATCGCACTTCGATGTGCTCTAATTGCTGCAATCTCCGACGACGTTCGTTCGTTGAGCAAATAATCCTTTACAGAATCTTACCACTTATATGGGTCAGTCTAGACAGCTTCTATTCCCTCCGAAGATGCTTGCTAGTAACAAAAATCTCACCCCCGACTGTAACGCATGTGTGGGTAATCTTAATTCGATTTTGACGAACGATCGTTGCTGCCTCCCGTACCGAGTGGCGGCTGAATCACGGCTGGTGGGTTTAAAGATGCGTGACTGATAACCCAATTACAGACGAGCCTAGAGGGAAGAAAGTATACCGACGCCGGGTTGGAAAATGCCTAATGCCGCATGTCCAACGACTTCGCCCATAAATTAGCACTAGAGCAGCTCGTACGGAACACAAGCAAAACAGCTCTTCGCTTGTATGAAATTTGGGTGTGTAAAACCAAACGACTGCGCTGAGTAACAGTACACGGGACAAACAAGCACGCGCGCTGGCCATGTTATTAGTTGTTAAGCGATTGACTTAATGACGTTTTGTAGGACTGATTTGAGGGAAAATCCCGCTTTCTGCCATGAAGCTAACCGTGAAATATTGAATCACATTAGCTGGTACAGAAGAAAGTGCATTATCTGCAGCAATGTTAGAGATCCGGTAAATTTTCTGCACTCTGCACGCTGCACTCTGTATTGTTTGAGGGAATTTTGAGGATACGCACCAAAAGGTACCTCATGGAAGCTGAGACATGTTGTGGAGCACTCGTACCAGTAGTAAGTTGAGTGACAGTATTAAGAAAGATTGGCTAAAAACCATGAACTGTAGAGTAATAATAAAACAGACAATTTTTGACGATCGCCAACCCTCAAAGTCATTCCCTGTTGGCTTGCTTTTGAAGTCCACGGTATCCACTTTTTCGTAGTTTAATTCCACTGCTTGACGCATTATTCAAATCGCTTTCTCCATCCGTTTATCTTGTGTGCTTGTGCGACGTATCTCTCGCTATCTCACATCACCGTTCAATGTAAGCACATTGGCTGCACTGCATCTTGCCGCACGCAAAACCAGTGCAGTGGAAAATGCACCCCAATGCACTGGTGCACCGTCGGACAGGTATGGTCATAATTGCGGCTACGGCTCGGCAGTGCCCTAGAAAAAGGCCGCTAGTATCGTCGTTACACTTTCTTCTTCGATTTGTTTCCACCCAACTGCTGCGTCTGGCACTTTCAACGTTACGGGCTAACTGAATCGAATCGATGCCATGCCAATCCATAGACAAGACGCTATCCACACGCACATTGGTGACCGGGGACGGGTGGATGGACGGGTTCCCCACTGGTCGGAATTCCGGATCGCTTCAAGTGACAGATAGATAAATACATCCCTCCGTACGTATCCGTAGTTTTGATTGGATCGCTGCGGAAAACGGGAACATATCAATGGACAGAGGAGAAGGAAACGCGCACTCAGCGAGAGTGAGAGTAGGAAAGCATGTATACTTGTCGTTTGCGATGATAAAACCAGTTGAAGGTACGGAGATTTGTGTGTGCAGGTTTTTTTGTGCAGGTTTCCTTGCAACAAAACAAGTGCCCGAGACGACAGTTTTGGAATCCGTTTTGTGTCCTATCAGCGGATACTTTCCTTCAGTCAATTAGCTGATGGAATCGGAAATAATTATAGAAGCTTTTTTTTTTCGTTCGTTCGTTACTCGTCGTTGATAGGGAAACTGTGCGAGTGGAGCATACGCTAGGTAAACAACAATCTCGGCAGGTGATCATTACCCTGTCGACTAATCGGTTCACTGATCGAACGAACGAGCTGTCAATGGTTGCGTAGAGTGTGTTGCAAACTGTCAGTGGGCTGGTTGCGCTAATTATCGAGCGATTCAATCGATCAGTGGAGCAAAAATGCAATCAATTTGCATACCTACCAGGCGGCTTCGAACATCAGTTGGAGTCGTTGCGGTAGAATGAATAAAATATTTCATATGTTTACCGTCAAAAACTCTAAGTCTTACATTTTGATTAGTATAAGAGGTTTTAAATACTATTAAAAATGAATCTATAATCATGACAGACAACTTGAAATAACAAAATTATATAAACTCAATGTAGAAAGTTCACATTGTACCAGTTTTGCTAAAGAAAGCATGATTAATGACACAACATTGGTTGACACATTCCCGACGATCGTCCGGCTTTATGCGTCGGCTTCGGTACATCGAACCGGCCACCAGCGGTCGCTCTTTACACTAATGACAACATCAATGAATGCGTTGTGATCCTGTTTCCATCACAAAACCCTCATCACGCTAGTATGATTGAAAGAAAAAGTGATCCAACCATTTCTTCGTGTTCGTGTCTACACTTCGCCAGGGTCTGTTATTGCCGATCGAGTGACGGAGAAATGTTAGTTAGGAATAATTAATTTCGTGTCCTGATCACCTTCCACAGCATAGGGGTGGTCTGTTGTGCACACCCTTCAGGGTTGGTTTCACCTTTCTACCTACCTATGCACCATCCGAACCCTGCTAGAGGTGAGATCTCCGATAGGAACTGGGTCATTGTATCCAAAATAGCAAATTCGTTTAAGGGGTGAATTTGAAGAGACAGTAACGAAAGAAAAAAAGTGATGGTCGCCTTTGAAAGTGGCACCTCCGACATATGCTCACCCGTACATGGGTACATGGCCAGGAGTTGAAATATATAACGTTTGATCGAATATCGAAATCCGGTCACTAATTTTTGGTTAAATGATTTAATAGTGATTCGTTTCAAGCTATCTTTTGGGGCGGTTCGAACTGGCTCAACACCCATGATTAAGGCTCGTTTGGACGATTGAACGAACTAGGTATCACTATCTTCGTTCAGTGTTAAAGCCGGGAATACCGGTGAGATGGAGTCACATCTGTACGCGTCATTAAAAGACATAAAAGGGAATCATTATAGTTCGCGCACACGAGTCGCTCGCAAACGAGCAAACGAAAAGAAAGCTTAAACATTAGCATTCAATATGAACACGATACGATCGTTTTGTTTGGATCGATATGTCAAAGCAACCGGAACATACTAACCTACAGCAATCCTATCGTTAGGTTCGCCCAACTAAATAAACATCAATCAGGTACTCGTAAATGGCCCATTCAGTACCTCATTTTCGCAAGCACGGAGAAGCCTTTTTAATGACTCTGCATGCCACAACCAAAATGAAGGATTATCATAAATCAAAGATCACATCTGAAAACGCTTTCCGGAGATGCTTTGACGTGTGGAGTGAAAACGTTCAGCGAAAGTTTTTTAGAATGACAGTTCGCTTAGCAAAAGCCATCGCGGGGACAGGTGTTTGAAGGTTCGCACTCCGCACCCGGTGTGTCCTGGTACGGTTCACCACCGTCACCACTGCCACACTATTGACCGAGGAGAGATCTTGTTTGCTGACGTGATCGGCACCCCGAGATGTTCTAATCCAATCGCACAACAAAGCTTTAAGGTATGTTGAGCGATGTTGACACTCCCTACTGCTAGAAGGGGGAAACATATGCACAAACACACACGCGCGCGCGCTCGCGCTTCAGTCCAATGATCTTCCCTTCAGCGGGCCTTGTAAACGTCAACCGTGGCCCGTGCCGTGAAGTGGAAAGCAAAGTGAAAGTTTGCGAACGGTACAAAAAAAAACAAAACTCTGGCGCAAGGGTAAAATTTCTCCTTTGCCTTACGTCTGGCAGGCGTATACATTTGCGCAGCCGGATGATTGAAACGCCGCCAAAGCGAGGAACCCTCGTTTTACCTGATGATCAGCACGATTCACAAATCATCAACAGCTTGTGTATGTGCGAAGAAGATCCGCAACTGGCTGCAAGAGCTCCACCACATGTGAATCGTGGTATAGGGAGAGAGAGAGAGAGAGAGAGAGAGAGAGAGATGTGAAAAGCGTGCAGTAGTGAGAAATATAAATAAATTCACAACAACAGCAACCAAACCTTTTCCACCGGTGCTTATCCGTGACGCATCGCGCAGGGTAGCTCAATAGATGCAATTTTCAAATTTTCTCCTATTTGAAGAAAATAAAACGGCACCTCACGTGGTGTTTTCTCGATTTTCACCAACCTTTTCTTTCTACCCCGTTCTTCGCTCTTTCTCCTGCTGGAAAGCTATTGTTTATGGAGCGGAACTGCGATCCAATGCGATCGGTTGGGTTTTGTACCGTGTACCGATTTCTAATACGTTTCTACTTCCGTTAAGCGTGTGTTAATGAAATTGTGGTCAGTTTTTGGAAGGAATTTTACAATTTATAGACATTTTAAAAGCGCTACCACTGGTTAAACTGGTTGAAAATTTATTATAATACACAAATAGAACGATCGCCGGTTAAGCAAAAAAGAAACCTTTGAAGTTTCAAAATTTCCTACAAAAAATATTATTGATAGGAATAAAGCATGAGAACGAAACGTAACATAAAACACAGGACAAACACATCCACCTTACCAGTAGACTCTTGGCAGTGGCAGCTGACCGAACGGAAATTAAATTAGGTCATGCTGATGTAATCGTATATCATTTGTAACGGATTCATTCGAGTGCATCGAGCCGTATGGGAGCCATCAACTGGACTGAGGTCGAAGTCCGTAAGCAGCTAGGTGTCTTAAATTTGCCCAGGAAAACACGAGAAGCCAGACGGTGCTTGCGGTGGTCTGTTGTGAGTGATACACTTTCACTGCAAATTGCATTCCACCCAGAACACACCAACACACTAGTTTCCCTTTCATCAGACCTGCTTGCTATGGGACGCTTTTATTTGAACAGATGTAGCGTATTTTGCGTCAAAATGGAAAGAAAATTGTCATACAGTTGGAGTGGTTTGTAGTTAAGTTATCCTTACAGGAAAGGAAAGGTTTTACGTTCCATAAAATGTTCTAACACCGCAAAATAGAATAGTTTAAGATCGTCGACTCGTTTTGTTTTACCGAAAAGTGATATTTTATCGTGTCGTTTTCGAAACAGGATCCACTGTTTTTCGGGGATTTTTTTTTGCAACGAAATTTGATATATTTTGCTTGTAATGTCTAATTATAATAGCGTTATTTGCTGAACGTCTGATCAAGAACGAGGCCGAGATCCTGTGCTTCGGTACGCTTGTTTCGCTTAGGTTGCTACGTCTTTATGCGTACGTTTATGGGTGATAGTCGAGGTGCTTACACATGATAATCCCATCCCATAATAATGTAATAGCATTTAAATATATAACAAAATATATTTTATTATGCATGTAACTCATCTTCCATTTATCAAACGAATGATTATTCTTGAAAGAAGAAAAAACTCCAAAGAGATACTTAATTTGATAAGCAATGATTATCATAGTGATTTATGCTGCCTTATCATCCAATTAGATGATTGGAAATGAGCCGGAAAGTACCTTTCGAACCCGTGCAAAAACATGTTCTAATCATTATAATTCATTCCCGGCATGAATTGGGCAAAGAAACAACAGAACAGAGCAACAAAGAATTCGCATAAGAGAAATAAGACAAGTAAAACATCAGAAAAAAGCAATCCACATTCACTGCACTTGTCGTGGTGGATGCTTGGTTTACGAGAACGAAGGAAATGATTGGGTTGATTTTCATGCTTCACCGCTATTTAGCGGTGAAACAAATAGCCGATCTCAAGGTAACGATCAGATTGGGGGAGAAAAAAAAAAAATCGGAAAATTCAGAACAAGAGCCATTTTGGTGTTACGTGGAGGGATATGTAACGGCATAGAACGAAACATAAATGTATCGAGAGTATCGACATAACTCGTCTTTTAAATTTGATGTTGATTCACGAAGGAGTCTTCGAATTCCAATGGAATTTATTATTTGGATCAAATATGTTTATCAAATGTTTTTTAAGCTCATTCCAGTTAAAAAAGAAGAACATAATGCTTGTGGAAGAAACAAAATTGTGTTAAAATCAGGAAAGTTAAAAGAGGGAAATTACAATACCATTCAACCATGTTTTTATTCCTTTTATGTGAAGATCGATTTACTTAATCTGACAAAGTTTCACCCAGTGTTGTACCTTATCGATTTAGCCCATCCCCTGTTTAGCGGTTTTTCCTTTTTGTTTCCCTATGATGTTCGAGAGTTTTCCCCCCGATAAATCCAACATTTTCGCACGAGCATGATTTGCGGCCATGTGCGAACGGCTTAATGTCGGTTGAAAGGTGAAAGTGACACAAAAGTAATGCACGGCGCAGTGTGCAATGCATGCGATTGCCCGTTGTTGTGCGATCACAAGCGAATGCAAAGCATCACTCGCGGTACCTTCTATTGTTAGAGCGGTGCAATAAGGAAAGCACGTGGCCGCAGCACAGTATCAAAACGGCCCCCTTCTCAAGCTAACCGAAATGTTGGCGTGTCACTCAATGTGATGTGTTCGTGGAAAACGAAAAACCGCAAAACAGTTTTCGTGAAGGTGAAAGTGTTTTCCTGTGGGTCGGTTTTCCAGACGAGGGCGGGGGGGTTTTATTATCCTCTCTCAGAGCTTTTCTTCTGCGGATTATATTTCTTTTCGCCAGATTTAGCTTAAATAGAAGAAGTGGAGGTGATGCGATAAATTTTAACCATTTGTTTATTTTGCTTCATTTTATTGTCGGTGTTGGTGCTGTAACAATAAAATGGTAACCAATGTTGGACAACCGATTTCAGTAAAGTATTTAGAGGCGAGAGGGCAGTAAATACTCAGTGTCAACGTTGTGGAAATACAACATTTATATACGCTTTTATTGTTTGACCTCCTCCATTAAAATACTCAAATTTCTACAGTAAAGACAGAGAAATAGCCCGAAATAGGCCATCTTACTAATAATCACTATGTCGTTACTCTTGTTTCGTGCTGCTCACCGGTACGTGATTTGAATTGATTGGCTCAATGATAAGAGTGATGTGTGGCCAGTATAAGTATGGTCAAATCTATCGACCATCATCTCATAAGACATTAAACTCAGGCTGAATAATTACCGCTCACGTAATCTGGCTGACTTATCAATCTTGTCCGCAACACATACACATTCGAGGAGTGATTCGAGGACTTGCATCGATACGAACGAATACAGTATCAAATTATGTTATTGTAACACTTTTTCAGACACTGTTTTTTCTTATCTCATGCTCTTTCTTAAGGAAACCTCATGTTCACGTTACGTGATCTTGCACCGATCTTACGAAACGTACTTGGAGGATAGTAAACAAAATTAAATTACCCACATTACGCAGGTTGCTCTGAATATTGCTTTTTGTACACGCATTGATACGTGCATGGAATAGTTTGAGGTCTTGAAAGATGTCGAAAATTAGCTCTCAAAGCTTTTTTAGCCGTTTTGGATAACCTTTTAATCCAAACCATTTCGCCCCGGGATGGGTCTTGAGAAAAATTAGGGCACCATTGCCTCCCGTTCCATGGCTGTAATAGTGTGCAAAGAGGCCTTGATTACGGGCAAATGGTATCGCCGAACAGGGGTAAAAGAGTGTTTAGTGGAATAAAAAAGCCCACAGCAGACTACAAATCAAGTTATAAGCAACCTTCGGATTGCAGTCGGGAACGTACACGAGAGCCAATAACTGTTGATCGTTCGCTTTTTGTGTGGTGGAAAGCTTAAAGGGGAGGAATTGATTGTTTTTCATTTTCATTTTTCATGATTACACACTCCGTGGATGGATAAGAAGCGCCAAGAGTTGCAGTTGGATGGAAAAGCGTCACCACTGCTGGTGGTGCAAAGTTCTTGCACAAAGTTTTCCATTCGTAGCCCTGTGGTCTATGTTGATGGTGGCATAATTTTTTATTTCAGACAAAAAACCGTCCTTCTCTTACGACTTATCACTCACCTCGAGTACTGTGAATAGTAGCACGAACGTTGCGACCAACGATCGCATTCGGTAGCCCATCATGGTTGTTCGTTTTGTTTGTCGTTTTGTGCACTCTTCTCGCAGTTCGTTGTTCGCGTTCGCAAAGGGGGTTTTGCGATCGTCCTGGTCGATCGTTTGAAGGTTTTTCTTTCGTTCACTTGTCTATTGTATATATCACTACAGCAGCGTCTATGGCAGCGGTTGGTACAGATTATCCGTTATCTGCAGCAGTCGTATTCCCATCGGTGATTGGCATGAAAGAAAACAAAGGGGAAACGAAGAGAAAACGAAACGAAAGTTAGCTTAATTCGGCTTGCGGGACGTGTACGGTTCGCAGTTTCGAGCATTGAACGAAAATTAATGTACATTATTTTTCTGAATAAAGGCGAATTAATTCAATTTGACACTAATCCAATGATGGGAGAGTAAAGTTATATCTAAAAAGTGAATGCTTAAGACAAGAGAACGCTTTAAACTATCTAATCACGATATTAAGTTAGTAAAGGTTTTCGGGGAGATTACTGGTTTATGGAATAATCGGAATCACTTTCAAGCGAAAGCTTCTTATCTTGAATGCTCTTTAAGAGAAGTACCGATATATTTTTGTATGCAGCAGACGCAAGTATGAAGCGTGTGTGTGCGCAAAAAAAAGCTTTAGTTGTAAAATTCGTGACGCAGGCTTAATCCATCTTCTGCAGCCGGTAAGCGATGGTCACGAGGTCTACATTTCATGCGGCTTATAGCATCGGTAGTCGATGAAGCCACGTGTGTAAACGTGACGTTCCATTCCGTTCGGGTTCATGCAGATGGTCCGCTCCGCTACAAAACGGTAAATCTCTGGCGCAACACACTTGCCAACACTTCTGGCGCGAGCTTTGAACCCGTGTGCAGCGGAACGCGAACACGGTGGACAGGACAAATTACGTAATGATGTTCCGTCTGTAAATGTGCGCAAAACGAGCAAAAGCAGAAGATGCGCCACTGCCAAACTCAAAAAAAGGCACCTCGCACAACATCGACCGTGGTGGTCAGCCGCGTTGGCACGAAAGAGGAGAGTACCGCCGTTCGGACACTTCGCCGGTGCGCGCGGCTACCCGGCAGCTGACCCGATTATTTATTGCACGTTTTTATACATTAGCGGTTTCCTGGGCTTCTGTTTATGCTGCTGTTTATGTTACACCTTTCAACGGCTCATCTACGGTGTGGTATTTCGGTGGAATCAGAAGCAGTTCACGAATCACGGAGAAACTGGAAGAATGTGCCGAGCAGAATGGGCAGTAAGAATTTACGGCGTAGGTAATTGAGCTATTGGGAGCTTAATTACGCTGTATGTACGTTCTGGTTCTGGCTCGCTGTGCACACATGGAGAGGGTAAAGAATTTTAAAGCTCTCCGAAGAAATAGGCCAACATTTTCAAGCACGCTAAAGCTTAATCGAATGAAGCAACAACAAAAACTAGTAACTTCGCGTTAAACAAATAGCCCAGTAATCGTCAGCGTACAAAAGTCTACTTTCTCCTGCGCGATACACTCTGGCCCGCCGCTGAAAAACTGATAAATCCATTCTCCAACGCTGCTCCACAGGCCAGATCCGGTTCCGCCCGGTCCAAACAAACCAGTTGCCATTTCATTCACTTTCACAGTCACACAAACGGGGTTGTTCGTCATTGATCGCTTGCACCAACCATCGTTTATCCTACTAAATTTGTTTCGTTTCGGGCAGTTTTCGTTGAGAAATGCTGCTACTGCTCGCTACATTTCATATCTCACGAATCCATCATATTCCACAGCACTATGTTCTAATTTTACAGGTGTTTCCTTATTTCCTGTGGTTTACTTCTCGACTTTTACGAACCCAAAGCGCGATGATTGATCGGTATCGAAGCATTTGGAAACCCGGAAACGGCACTTTCACGTTGTTTGGCTGACGTTTGGTAGATGTGTCAAATGGACGATTTGACTCTCTTCGAGCGGATTATTTAATGTGCTCACTGTTGCACTGCAGATTGAACATTTACTATTTGATTAAAGTCGGAGAAATGTGAGAGAGCAAAAACCACACACCACTTCTCACTGCATCTCGGTTGCAGTTTCAATTCTTCAACACCGACCTTTTAAACGCAAGAAGGTAACTTTCCACTTTCACTACTGCTGTACACGAACCGATTACTAAATATTAAAAATTGTATCTAGCTTTTCACACCACAATCGAGCGAAAGATAGAGTGTTTTCCTGCGCATGTTGTTTGTTTCTTTCGTGCTGTTTTCATTTCTTCGCCTCATCATCATCACCAACACCAATTAAACACCCCGGAAAAAAGCCACCACCGTCACGAACAGGTGCACGAAAGAAAATGCGCCACTATCGGTACTAATATCGGTTCATCGCTTCGACAAAATCTGCTTTTTCACTACGGCTTTTCATTAATCCCTTTTTTCGGAAGTTTTCTACCGGACGTTAGGGGTAGATGGGCTCTACATACAACCACCGACTGCCGGTTCGGCTTCGATGCGCATCACATGCGCAAATAGCTGTTGTTTGCCGTTTGGCTCGCGTGTTCGGAATAAAAATATAATAAAATTCCAAAAGCACTCGTACGCGCTTCGAACTACTACCGCAAGGGAGAAGAAAAAAACTAACAGGTGGAAAATATCTGGGTCACTGGGAGAAAAGTATATCTTTCTTGTTTTTTCACTACTCCGCTATGCTTGTGTCAGTCGATCGATTTCTTATGGGCTTTAACTAGCCGGATAAGCGGCATGCGCATCGAACGGGAGCGCCACGAACAAGGCGACTGCATGCAGTTATTTCGCACTATTCGGTAAGCAAACCGTATTATAACGCGGTCCGCGCTCCTATACACTATTCCGCACAACTTACACTTTAATATGTAAAAGCACAAGCCTTTCTAGGATTGCTGATCCTTGGGTAACGCCACTGTACGCCACTAGCCTGCATACACAAACACACACATCCACAACCGCACTCGAACACGTCCACCGAGCTCGGTTTTACAGACTCCCAATTTCACAAAGCAACATCCAATAGTAGTCGGTTCGTGTACAGCAGTAGT
>KZ061571.1:464639-513268 GCA_002091835.1 Anopheles maculatus | reverse complement strand
GGTTTTACAGACTCCCAATTTCACAAAGCAACATCCAATCCTTGTTGGTGGTGGACCGACCGAACGTGTTGTCCCGGAACCTCGTGTTACGCGGAACGGCAGCTGCAGTTTCGTTCGTGCGACCGTCTCGTTTCGAAAGTAGCGCTCAACTAAACGGGCTGGTCGTGGCCGGTGTGCACGAGTCCAAGTCGCTCCGCTGAGTGCCCGTTACGCAGCCACACGGCTCTCAATGCTTTCCAATTTTCCTTCACCACTAGCACTCGCTCTCGTGCTCGTGCGTCTCGATCGCTTCGACACCGGCAAGACTTTCTTTTCTTCGCCCAAGCCCAAGTGGAAAGCTGTCGAGAGAGGGGGGCGCAGTGGCCTTCACTCATCCGTTTTGGCGTGCAGCTTCATTTCTTCGTGGGCCGAAGAGAAACAGTACGTCGGAATCGGAAGATACAACGTACGGTACAGCGTTGTCTCTATCTTGCGTTTGCGGTTCACAGTGTTTGGCTGACGTTTGGTAGATGTGTCAAATGGACGATTTGACTCTCTTCGAGCGGATTATTTAATGTGCTCACTGTTGCACTGCAGATTGAACATTTACTATTTGATTAAAGTCGGAGAAATGTGAGAGAGCAAAAACCACACACCACTTCTCACTGCATCTCGGTTGCAGTTTCAATTCTTCAACACCGACCTTTTAAACGCAAGAAGGTAACTTTCCACTTTCACTACTGCTGTACACGAACCGATTACTAAATATTAAAATTGTATCTAGCTTTTCACACCACAATCGAGCGAAAGATAGAGTGTTTTCCTACGCATGTTGTTTGTTTCTTTCGTACTGTTTTCATTTCTTCGCCTCATCATCATCACCAACACCAATTAAACACCCCGGAAAAAAGCCACCACCGTCACGAACAGGTGCACGAAAGAAAATGCGCCACTATCGGTACTAATATCGGTTCATCGCTTCGACAAAATCTGCTTTTTCACTACGGCTTTTCATTAATCCCTTTTTTCGGAAGTTTTCTACCGGACGTTAGGGGTAGATGGGCTCTACATACAACCACCGACTGCCGGTTCGGCTTCGATGCGCATCACATGCGCAAATAGCTGTTGTTTGCCGTTTGGCTCGCGTGTTCGGAATAAAAATATAATAAAATTCCAAAAGCACTCGTACGCGCTTCGAACTACTACCGCAAGGGAGAAGAAAAAAACTAACAGGTGGAAAATATCTGGGTCACTGGGAGAAAAGTATATCTTTCTTGTTTTTTCACTACTCCGCTATGCTTGTGTCAGTCGATCGATTTCTTATGGGCTTTAACTAGCCGGATAAGCGGTATGCGCATCGAACAAGGCGACAGCATGCAGTTATTTCGCACTATTCGGTATGCAAACCGTATTATAACGCGGTCCGCGCTCCTATACACTATTCCGCACAACTTACACTTTAATATGTAAAAGCACAAGCCTTTCTAGGATTGCTGATCCTTGGGTAACGCCACTGTACGCCACTAGCCTGCATACACAAACACACACATCCACAACCGCACTCGAACACGTCCACCGAGCTCGGTTTTACAGACTCCCAATTTCACAAAGCAACATCCAATCCTTGTTGGTGGTGGACCGACCGAACGTGTTGTCCCGGAACCTCGTGTTACGCGGAACGGCAGCTGCAGTTTCGTTCGTGCGACCGTCTCGTTTCGAAAGTAGCGCTCAACTAAACGGGCTGGTCGTGGCCGGTGTGCACGAGTCCAAGTCGCTCCGCTGAGTGCCCGTTACGCAGCCACACGGCTCTCAATGCTTTCCAATTTTCCTTCACCACTAGCACTCGCTCTCGTGCTCGTGCGTCTCGATCGCTTCGACACCGGCAAGACTTTCTTTTCTTCGCCCAAGCCCAAGTGGAAAGCTGTCGAGAGAGGGGGGCGCAGTGGCCTTCACTCATCCGTTTTGGCGTGCAGCTTCATTTCTTCGTGGGCCGAAGAGAAACAGTACGTCGGAATCGGAAGATACAACGTACGGTACAGCGTTGTCTCTATCTTGCGTTTGCGGTTCACAGTTGGAAGAGAAGCTGTTTGGTTTGGAGAGCATTGGACAAGCTAAAGGGGCAACTTTCTCGAAGTGATTCGAAGATATGGTGGGGGAGATATGTAATGGGGATGGGGATGGGGGGTTACACAGAGCACAACCAGGTGATCTCACTTTCATTTTCGTTGCGTGAGTGACCAGCTTTTGAGTGTGTGTGTGGGGTTGGTTTTTGCACCATGCTTGGTCCGGTATTCGTGTGTTCCCTAAGTAACTCCCACGAACGGGACAGAGTATCGAATTCCAGAAGACTCCTTCTCGGTGGTTACTTCCACACCATACCTCACCCCCTCGCCATCAGTTTATTTGAAGAAACATAGACTCTTTTTATAGTTTTCTTTTATTAACTGACGAGTCGCTCAAATGAACGGAGAGGCGATGATGAAGGATGATCATGATGCTGTTGCGCACTGATAAATCATTCAAACGAGAAAGTTTTGCGCTCAGTCAATCTACCGGTTCCAGGCTAGGCCGTTGGAATTGGGCAAGGAATTACAATTGACTGTTGCATATATTTACAATTGTTTTAAAATTCCCCTGTAGGCTCCATTACACATTGACCGCAAACGGGAGCAGTTCGGCGATCCAACCAGGATCTTGCAAAGGAATAGAAGACTTTCTTTTTTTACTGTACTCTGTCTTTCATCACCCAATATGCCCTTGAACGATATATTAGTCATTGTGTCTCATAAACGTTTTTCTCTTTGCGTTACGATCGTTTCGGGAGGGCTGACCCATACTCAGCTGTGCTTGCATAATTTCGCCAAGCGCCCGTATCCGGCCTGTACCATCGTCTAAGCCGGATGTGGATAATTTGACGCGCTCTGACGCGAGTTCGCTCAACGAAATGGACGAAGCTTGTTCGCGTGCTTTTCGTAATGATCATAAATGGCAAATGGTACCGGGAGAGGGTCGTGTTTTATTTTAATTTCTTTGTAGCACCTCAGTCTCTTGCCGATTTTCGATGCACAGATGCAGACACTATTGGAAAATCCTTTCGCGTGTTCGATTACAAGACCGGCCACGACCTAGTTGCGTTCGAGCACGCAGTAGCAAACCAAACCTGCGCAACAATACTGGAAGGGATGAGGCTAGGGCAGTAGGGAAGATTTGCGTCAGTTCACATTACGTGATTGGAGTGCCCCCGGGTGCTCCGGGTACTGGGTAACGATTTTAGATCCGTTTTTGCTTCCGGTGACTCATCGTAACGCTCATCGAAGCACACCGGTCGAGTGAAATTTGTTCAATAGATGTAATGCAATAACGATTGTTCGGTGCATGATTTCATCGGCGGCCTCTGTTCACGCTCTCGAAAGCTTCGGAACGGTACGGATATCGAAGTCACATTCGGAGAAAGCTGTTGCTCCGGTGGTTGATTGTAACATTTTTGCTCTCCCATATGAGGAGGCGCAGGGTAGTAGTGAATTACTAACGTGCAGGTAGGAAGACCGTTTTTTTTTGTTGGTGATTAGACAGTTTTTTTCGCCCTGCGTTTTCTGTTATTAAAAATCGCACCCCAAACCGGGATCTTGAACCCATATCATACGATGGATAACCCTTTGGTCCCTTCGGATCCTGGCTTTCGCGACCCTTGCACGTCACTTTCCCTTGCGGAGGGTTCACGACGGTTTTTTATGCTCCTCATCATTCGCTTCCCGGCGATCAACGAGACAACGGTCAAAGTCACTTGCAGCTTTTGGGTAACAAAAAAAAAAGGTAGTTAAGAAAACGCAGACGAAACAAAACCGAAACATCAACCGACCACCGACCGAAATGTGGGTCACAAACGGGCGGCTCGCTGCAAGATGAAAGAAACAACGATGCGAACCCCGAGCGAGCCAACCCGATGTGGTAATTATTTCAACGCCGATCATTACGTATCGTATCGGTGGTGCACTGTTTTGGGCCCCGTTTGCACCGAAACGTCCGACCATCGGAAGATACTCGCGCTTCGGCCGGTGTTCCGGGTTGTCGGGGTGCGTAATTATTGTTGTTTCGTGCGGCTTATCAGCGGTGCCGGTTATTAAATGGTGGTACGCAACGTTTGTACTGTAAAGCTATACCTACAAAAAAAAACATCGCTATATTCGCGGACACGCTCACCACTCTCAGGGGTGGTTCAAAACGGATTGTCGCTCGGTGGACAATAATTGGAACTGGTGCTTTCGCTGTTTTCACTGTCGCGAGCTACACGAGCTGCGAGGTGCAATTTTCCAATTACAAATTGAAACAAAGTGAGACACCGGAAAGTTTCATTTCTACTCTTTGTTTTCCCCCATCCGATCATAACAATCCGTTTGTGATAAATTGTTATTTTTTTGGTAGAAATATTAAAAGTTTTTGCACTGCGACAGCAAAACTGTTGTATTTCTCCAGCGAAAACTAAGCGCAGTATGCATCCAACAGAGACTGAAAGAGTATGCGCCCTATTAGGCGCTCTTTTAAATAAATAACAACAGAAGAAAACAACAGTCCCGATCACAACCGAGCACCTGGTACACCCGGGCTTGTGGTTATTTGTCAGCATTAATTTAAACCGATAGCATCCCCGCGAACGACGAAAGTAAAGGCATCCAAAAATTAAAGCTGTCATTTAATTATCGACGTTTAGCAAGGTCGCTCTGATGCGGCGCGTCGTTCGTTGTACGTTGTGTACGTTTTTACGCTGTCGTTTGTTGTTTTGTCTTGTTTGGTAGTTTTAAGGCGATGCTGCTCGATATGTTGGTTCCGATCGATCGAACGAGTTCGCTTCTTTTGGGCAGGGTTTTACGTGCTAATGATGATTGTTCATAACGATACAGACGGTGCAATGATTCTGTTACAATCGTCCATTCCGGATGCACGGAGTAAGTTTATTTGAGTGTTGACTTGATTCGCCTCACTTTACTTCCCACCACAGGCCTCATATGTTATGCCCACAAGCATGTTTATTACACTACTTTCTCTGGCGAATTGTTCTACCGCAATCACCTGACTGGTTGTAATGCGTGAACCGTTTTGTGGTTAAGAAAAAAGTGAAAACTGGATTGGTTTTTCTGTATTTTTTAAATTGTTTGTACGGTTCAAATTTCGTATCGATTTGATTTGGACAGTATGAACCATATTGTTGTGTCGTTACCTTAAACTATTGGTGTGATTGAAATCAATGAACACGTACGAAAGGAAATGATTGTCTCGTAGCTTTAAAGAGAGCACGACTGTTTGCCTGCTCAACTGGTCCGAGACTTTCTTCGTCAAAAACGGTCGATGCGATAATGCGAAAATAATAATACCCTTTATATGCCTTCGCTATTAGTGTACTAAAGCAAAAAATATTTAAAAAAAACAACACTCCAAGAGGCGTTTATAAGAAGGCAATGGTGTATAGTTAAAAAGAAAACGTTGAAATTGACAATAACACCTTCTATAAAAAAAAATATTACGCTTTATTTTGCACATCGAGAAACAAGATGAAAACGCCGGCTTTATCTTACGAGAAAAACAAAAGGCAAAACAACAAAAACCAGATCAAAATCCGGTGCTTGTCGTCCGGATGGGGTTGTTCAATAAATAAGCTTTTATTTTATGTTCGGTTCGGTATTTTCCTTCAAGAGAAGAAAGTATTGCTCGACTTTCCTTCGCAAAACGGACTGATGCCGTTTTTTTTTGTTTTCGTTGGATAGGAAGCAAACATTAAAGCCACTGTTAAAAGGCAAAACAACGAAGAAACACGATCAAAAACTTGCATGAAAACAAACGTGTTTGGTGTGTGCGTGTGTGATGGTTTTTCTCTTTTATTACAATTTCACAAATCTCAGTTCCGCCTTCCGAGCGGTGATCGCAGTTGAATTATTCCATTATTATAGGAAAGGAAAGCAGAATCGCAAAGTATGATTGGAATGTCCCAGCAAAATGTGTGTGCGTGTGTTTTCCATTTCTTGGGGATAAAATACGTTTATTTGATCGACATATTTTAAGACGACAGTGCGCAACAACTCATTTCAAAATTGCCACCATGGAGAAAGTTCTGTCATACATGCGTTGTTCACAGTCTCAAGAGCAAGGTATAGTGTTTTATTCACAGTTTGTGGTGTCGTGTCACATGAAGAAGAACCATCTTCTAATGATCAAACATCAAATTAAACAAATTTCTCACATATCTGACAAATTTCCCGATCCCCACCATGCCTTATGCTCAGCATTGTCAGACCATCATCAGTAGCGTAGCAGGTGGGCTCGAAATGCACTCAAAGAAGATAAAACCACCCGCCTGGAATCGATCAACACATCATTAGTCGTCGCTTCCTGCATCATGAATCGATCGATCCTGAGGGGCGCGCGCGTTTTTTCTTTATACGCACACGCTCACGCAGAACCCTCACTGATTTTCGTACGATACCTTTTCGGAACCCTTTCGAAATGATTGATTTATTGTGCTCACCCGCGCTGTCTGCGGGCGCATCCCCTTTGCGCGTTGGCGCATGACGATGCGCATTGATTTAATTCCACCGCCTTGCATGACAGCCTGACTGTTGCAGTGGGAAATAAAACAACAACAGGCAGGCTCGAAACAACAACAAAAAAAAAACGGAGATAAAAAGTCCGTACTCGCACAACCAGAACAGAAGGTTCCGTTTGCCGAACGGATGCTCCGATTGTAAGGCAAACGGGGGGGGCGTTACCGTGCCGAAAAGGATACAAACAACTTCAATGCGCGGCGTACGTCAAACAAGCGACGAACCTCGGTGCATTTTCCTTCCCTTTCGCTGTGCTGGAAATCGAATTCGTCCGGCTAGATGTTTCCCCTGTTTTTTTGTTGTTGTTGTGTGTAATCATTTTCTTTTATTTTCCCACTACTGTGCGGTGCTGCGTGCGGCTGAAATCGGTGAAGCAAAAGAATTTAAATCAATTTATGCATGTTCCTTTTAGTGGCATAAAAATCGATGAACCGTTTCCAGGCTAAGATCGGTACAGAACGATGGGTTAGGATCATCCATTCCTTCTGCCATCCACCTGCCCGTATGCATTCTCTGGTGAAAGAGGCAAGGGTATGCGTTTTGTAATTAAAAATGTATTAAAAGGATTCGCTTTCGTTGCTGCGTAGCCCCCGGTAGGCGGCATCAATCTATGATGGTTGTGAATAGGAAAAGCTTGAAAGCTCACCGGTTTCAACAGAACGATTCGTTTACGCTCAATTCCATGCTTCATTAAATGGGTTAACCCCTTTGTGTGTGTGTGTGTGTGTGTGTGTGTGTGTGTGTGTGGGGTTTTATCCTTACCGACCATAAAGACAGAAAGGATGCGCTTTGTAACCGACACATTCGATCAATACCGATGCTGATTGGTGGTATTTATGATGACCACAGCCACAAATGAAGCCTAGCAGCGCAGCACCGTTGCTTGTAAGGACGACGATGAAGCGTAAAAT
Source organism: Anopheles maculatus (assembly GCA_002091835.1). Classification (NCBI taxonomy): domain Eukaryota; kingdom Metazoa; phylum Arthropoda; class Insecta; order Diptera; family Culicidae; genus Anopheles; species Anopheles maculatus. Next base: position 505,785 of record KZ061571.1, on the reverse strand, counting down.
ATTTTCCTTTTTCCTTACGCACACTAATGTGTTTGGTATAATATCCGTCAAAATAATTCTTTCTTTGGGACTCTCCAGTACCGAGAGAAATGGTTAATCAAGGCAGGCAAGAAATCGGGTAGGAGTGTAATGTGTTTGTTTCGCTCTAAGTGTCGGTTTACGTAAAAATGACAAATAGAAGCTGTCAAATTTTAAACGCCAAAGATACCCTTCCAAAAAAGGGGATCTCGTTTAAACTGACATTATGCGGGGTGGAAGGAAAATGGTCGTGTGTAACGTTAACCATCATAGCCGTGAAATTTGTGTGAATGGCTTAGTGAACCAAACAAAAAACAATAAAGAAAAGGTAAAATCCATAAAAAAAGCAAACCCTTTTGCAATCACTCGCGCATCAGTTGAGCTCACGTGAAAGGAATTTTAATTGTGTCTTTTACCATAGTTCACCGGTTTCGCAGCAAGCAACAAACCCTATTCTAACGCCGTTTCCCCTTGGTAGAAAGAGAAATGGAAGTGAGTGTTTTTTTTCTTCTCTTTAATGGAACGACCTTTAATGCACTTTCTTGTGTAAACGGCACGGTGACCATATTCCCGGGAAGCTTTTGCAGGGTTACTTCCTTACCCTGCACGAAATAAAAACACGACAGCAAACCTGTTCCACAAAAACTTGACCCACTGATAATGGTAATGGGTTATGGGTTGGTTGGAGCGAGAGGAAGTCTTTAACACTTTTGTCTTTCTCCGCGTAGACATCGCATATTTGCGTTTCGTTTTTTTTTTCTTTGACATGATGTGTGAAGGATAGACGAAAAGACACAAACTGTCTGTACGTGGGACACCCATTCAGACCTCACTCAGATCTCAGATTATATAGCGTTTTGGGGAGAACTGTTACGGTGAAACGGTGTCCAAAACGATTTTTAGATGGTGAAATTGTAAACAAACGTCATCGTGCTAGGGCGATGATAAACGGTCTGTGGTTCGTCTACATTCGTAACCACACCTGACACTCGTTCACCCATGGCACGAGATATTTTGAATTGTTATTTGCTTGCGATATGTTTCTTTTAATTTTTTTCGTTCAAACTTACTAGAAAAAATGTTGATAATGTGAAAAGAAATGCGATAAAATAAACTCCTAATTCCGGTGAGCTGCTTTACTCTTAACATGCAATGAATCAGCTTAAAAATGAGTGAAAAATCACGTACAAAAGTAGAACATTTACTTCAGTCATTAGCAAACCATAACTTGTAAAATCTAAATTTATGAGTCGAAGTGTCAAAAACCTTCTTAATATAATTTAAAATGGAATTAACAAATTACCAAGAAACAAATCATTTTGATCGCACATTAACTAGAAAACAACACTTTCCATATCCGGAACATAAACCTCGCGTCATCCTAACCCATAATCATCACTCTCCGCAAATGACACACGTGCAGAGACCAAAATATGACCCTTACTGGTGATAAATGACGGTCCTCGGGATGAGCACAAAGTGCATAGAAAACATGGAATAGAAAGAAAACTGCCACATCACGCATTACACTCTGGCTTTTAAAAGCGTTTCAACGAACGAACAATTGCGCTAGAGCCATCGCTTCAAGTGTCCATCATTTCTTTCCCGAAGCAGGAACAATTAGAATGAAAAACCACTTGCCGCGTAGAACGCATCTTCCGACGAATCGTACCTCATTTAAATCACAAAACACAACTCTCTTGGAAATGCGTGTTGAGGTCACTAATGCACGGGACATTTATCACGTTCACGGGTGCCATAGTTTGAAGGTTACGCTTTTAAATGGGGCCATGGTCACTGTGCGTTTGGGAATGTAGGAGCCACAACGCGAAGCAAATGATCCCGATTTGATGGAGAAGGTTGTCTGGGCTGTTTTTAAGCTGTTCAAAACTGACTGACTGAAACAGCTTTGAAGTGGTGGCTAACCCGATCATATGTTAATTAAATCTATCTTTTTCCACCGAAGCATCACACTCGGGGTGTGTGTAATCTTTCTATTCCTTTGTGCAATCTGTTTCCCCCCGTTTTATCTGTCAGTCATTAGGTCGAACGAAAAACCCCCAGGGAGCAATGCACCCGATCGACATTTTATGGATTCCAACGATCGGTCGATTGTAAACGTGGTCATCGACCCAATTGGAGCCAGCCAGTGAGACAGCTTCTTTTGCTGCTGCTGCTGCTGCCGGTAGTGAAACGTTGGCTTGCATTCCGTGCGTGGTTGCATTTCCGTGTCGCACCCGACACCAATCGATCCGGCCAGTCTTCGCCAGCATCAATGCTTGTGTTTCTGTCGCCCTTCCCCGATATGTTTACCCCTGTTTTCCCCACTTACACGTACACAATCACCTAACACGATCGGAAACGAAAGTCGGCACACGTTCGCCATTTGCCACGCACACCACGCGCGGTGAAAAACTTTCAATTTTTATTGACCTTTTACTTGTGGGGAGCGTACCAAGAGGATAAGCATGGCTCGCGATAACATACCGGCAATCGGCACAATAAATAGCGATCGAAAACCGTACGTGCGTGTAGGTAGGTAGGGCTTCAATTTGGAGGAAAAACTCCGAAACGATTACGCTCCAAATCGATTGCGGATTGGCGACTAGAGAAGTGTAGGAAAACTGAACGAGCGACTGTGATAACAGCAAGGTAAAGGTAACGTTTCCAACCAGAGTGTTTATGAGTGACGAGTCATGATTGTGAGCGGGGTTTTCCGGGTGCACGATTTCGCACCATTATTTCTTTTGATGACCATAGTTATGATCTAAAAAAAAGCAGTCCACATAGCTAAAGGTTCACGGTTGTCTAGTTCATTAGAAAGTGTGCATTTTTTTGTGTTACCTGTGCACCGGTTTAGGTTGGAAAAATTGCCACTTGTTTTCATCGTGATTGAGGAAAACTTTGCAGCACACCACAAAACAGAGAGAAGGGGAGAGAAATTAGCTAATGACGTTGCGGTAAAAGGGGTTAAAAGGTGCACCTTTATGCTGTGTTTCGTTCACATCATATACCTGATGAATGTAAAGTTGCTTTTTTAGCTTCTGACCAAAGACTTGTAATTGTGGAAACTTCCTTAGCTTTGCAGAAAGTTTGTTCAAAAATAGATTCTGCAATAGTTTTCTTAAGAAACTAATACTTTTATTGATTAAATATGCTTGTCTTTGCAACATGAAGCTCTAGTGCGGCTAAATAGAATCGTGATTTAGAATATTAACACAGAACAGATAACTTACGGCAGAGGTCGTTTGTGACGTGATCAGATGATCAGAAATTGCTTATTACCTGTAACGAAAGAAGAAGAGAAAAAAATCAGTTAATAAGAGAATTCTTAATTATGATGTACTATCAACGAAGAAAAGTACTGAACCAACGGCAGCATCCCCTCAAGCACAGTTTATGAGCAGTTCCTAGAATAATCAACAGCACCTCTTAACATCCAAATGACAGCAACGCAATCAACGCTACTTGAGACACCTTTATCCGAACGCTTAAAGGCACTCGGCACATGAGAAAACTCTTCACCAGCAACGAGACAGAATGTCAAATCGATTCTTCCAACAATAACACCACAAACCACTGTCCAATGCAGCGAAGTGCAGCACAGAGAATAGACACCGAACGATCGCAAGCCATACGGAACGCGAACGTAAAACGGACGAATGCACACCATAACGTATCAAAGGGTCTTGTTCGTTCCTTTTTTTTGGAAAATGGTACAGCATCATTCCAGTCAATCAATTATTTATAATTTTATTTGACCGAACACCATTTGCTTTTGAAATGTTTTTCGGCTGCCTTCTTTTATCATTTTCGTAATCTCTGCTTGTTTTGGTTCTGATGCGTTCTATCGGATGCCGTGATTGACATTTTGGAAGTGACTTCCGGACTGCTGCTGTTGCATTTTTCGTTAAGAGCATTGCAATATAGGCATTTAGGGCTGGATAGGAAAGAACAAGGCAAATTATAAGGCGGCACAGCAGTTGTACAGACCCATTGTAATTTGTGTAAATTGCTGTTTCTGGTTATTGAAGGTTGAGAGTGGGAATCAAAATCAATACCACTGAATGCAGTTACGAGTGTTCTTTGGATAGATCTTTTGTTTTTCTCAAACATTAGAGTCAGTTAAATACTGAGATTATAATAAACTTTTGTGAAAATTTATTAGAATATACAAGTGAAATATATCATTGTCTTGTGATGTACATAGCCTTCACATAAACTTATAAAGTTACACACTCGCCAATTGCATGGCGTTTTTAAATTATACGTTTTTAACAGTATTGTACAAATGTGTTGAACAAACAGACTCATTTCGCCAAACATTTTGCCAACGTATTTGTCAATCCGGCCGATTGTATAGTACCTCTAGCATATGGTCTCTCATACACCCCAGTTGTAACGTTCCCTTCGTGTCTGAGTCTTCCACTATGCTTGCTCTACAAAAATTAATATATCTTCACTGTTCGCTCAAATAATGTTCCTCTGTGTTAACTCCTATTCTTACCACGCGTTTCATCAAGTCGCTCGCAAATGGATGCTATCCTATTCTTTGGAAGGCTTCATTTCTTGTTCTTGTATTTAAAAAAGGCAATCGATCGGACGTCACTAACCATCGCGGAATTTCTATTCAAAGTGCTTGTGCTAAAGCCTTTGAGTCGCTTGTCCACCGTGTGTTTCTTCGTACATTTCCCAGCACCAACATGGCTTCATGCCTCAACCCTGTGTGTTTTGTATCATTTCTTTTTAAACACATATAAACAAGTTGACACTATTCATATTGATTTTAGAGCTGCTTTCGATAGCATTCCTCATAACCTGCTTATTGGAAAATTTAAAAAAACTTGGATTTGAAAACCCACTGCTAAGATAGTTCTCGTCCTTCTTGACGATTCGTCTCTATCGAGTCAGAGTTGGTAATTCTCTCTCCAATAAATTCAACGGTCTATCTGGTACACCACAAAAAAGTGTTCTCAGTCCCCTTTTATTTATTCTATTTATAAATGATTGTACCAATATTTTATCATATAATGGACACCTGCTATACGCGGACGACATAAAATTATTTTATTTTTCCCAATATCCTCGACCAATGATAACTGTACACTTCAATGTTTTCTTGACTCTTTCTTCTCGTGGTGTGGATCAAATGGTTTAGATCTATGCACGCATAAATGATACTCAATTTCTTTCAGGCGCCCCTATGCGAGTCCCATTTCCAAATTAGTTAAAGATCTAGGTGTATGTCTTGACGAATCTTTGTTATTAAAGGAACAGACTAATGCTAAGGGGCGGCCCGGTGGTGATGCGACAGCGGCGCCGGTCTTCACACGGCAGGACCGGAGTTCAAATCTCATCTGGGCCGTTCCCCCATGATGAGGACTGACTAACCAACTATGCGGTATCAATTAGTCTAGTAAGCCAGAAATGGCAGGCATGACCTAAGAGGTCGTTAGGCCAAGAAAGAAGAAGACTAATGCTAAGGCACGTAGAATTCTAGATAATATAAGTCGTCTGTCTGTGGATATTTATGATCCTCTTTTTCTTAAGGTCTATTGCTGTCGGTTTAGATCAACTATTGAATATGCATCTGTGATCTGGGCTCCCGTTGGTACTGCCTTACAACGAATAGTGAGCATTGAGATAAAGTTTACCCGTATGGCAATGGTAATGATCTTTAATTCGGAAATCTAATGTCCCTATGCCTCCATATTAAGTGCGTTGCGGTATGCTGGGTCTTGTGAATCAAGAGTCCCGCTTCGCACATGCGCAGGCGATTTTCATTGCTAATATCCTATCCAATAACATTGATGAACCTTTCCTACTATCCTCCCTAAACCTATATGTCCTTTGTCGTCGTCTCCGGTCCCGTCCCCCTCTGTTCACACCGGTGCGTGTAACGTCTTTTGGTCAAAATGATCCGTATCTCTGATCTGAGTGATAAATTTGGTGTTTGGCCGTCCCACCCCTTACTAGAGTTTAAGACTAGAGTTAAGTTAGAGTTAAACCATATTTTGTTAAACCGAAAGGCGGACACTTTCTTCATATATAATAATAAAAATAATAACTTATGCTGCGTTAATGATCTTTAGACTCTTTTTTAGTGATTCTTATCGCAAGAGTAGTTGAAAACATCATACTTCTGCAGACAGTCAATGGCACTGAAGTCGTCTTCTTCAAGCATAAAGTCCAGTATCGAGAGAAAATGATACCTGAGCGATCTTCGCACCCATCAATAAGACTGTTTTCGATTACAGAGTTAGTTTTTTGGTTCCTTCCAAGCGAGACCGACGGCCGAAAACTTCAAACTAAGTACCAGCACAACAAAAACAAAACTTCCACCTGCTTTTTTTGGAAAAACTTCCACCTTCTCCTCCCCCTAAACCTGCAGGGAGGTTACAGTGGTAAAACTAAATCTCTCTTTCCTAATGATCCGCACTCGTCTAATTCACGCAACACATCGGTCTACGCGCATCCAAATTAGGCATTTTCTTTTCGACAGACCAATTGCACACGGGCAAAAGAAAAGCTGAAGCTCAACCCGGGCATCGTTTCCAAACACGGGTTTTCACTTTCATTTCGCGCACGGGACGAACCTCCCCACAAACAGCACAATAGTGACGGCGGTGGTATGATGCTGCGGTGATTAGAAGGCTCGGATAGAAAAAAAGCAGCAGCTGGAGAAACAAAATAGAAGATGAAAGTTAATGTGGCTTGTTTTTGGGGAGGAAGCAGTTCGGCCAAGTTCCGTACGTTGTCTTTTCTTTAACTGTTCGAGCATGAATTTTGATTTCATGTGTGTGTATTTTTTCCCGTCTCCTCTCACATTGCTTCTTTTCAAGCTAAAGCCATTATTTCGTACGGCTTGGCCGTGATGGCATTGAAATCTTTCGTTCATTGACTTCAGCATCGATTGGTGCTGGCGTTGAGCATGGTTTTTTTTTGTTAAATTAACTTTTATTTTCAAAGCTACCAATTGGTTGGCGGGTGTTTTTGGTGAAATTTAGGCACATTTTCTTTGCCTGCCTTTGTGTGCGGTGAAACTATCAAGGGGTGGAAACCAACATTGGGGAATAATGATAAGCATGCAACGCTCGATATGGTAAATAGCGCAATTGTTGTCCATTGTTGTTTTTGCATTAATCAATTATCGGAAATGTCCTTCTTTTGCATGTTTTGATTGGAATACAACCGAAACTATTTACAGAAAGAAGTGTTTATTCATGTTGATCAAACTTCATTCATTAGACATTCCCAGAGCACAGTGTTTGTGGCGATTTTGCTCTCAATTTCACCACGCTCGGCTCGTGCTATCAATATTCAACAAGCACAGCCGCCATGCGAAAACAGGGCCACTCCCGAAGGATTTGCTCTCGGAAAGGAAAGACCCAACAGGGTGAGGTTCATTAGAGGCAGTACATGCGTTATTCGGGTTTGGTGAAGCACAGTTGAAGCCCGGAAGACGGAAACGCTTTCGGTATTGGTTGATTGATTGATCCTAGATGCGTGGTCGGAGGGGACGGGACGAGAGGAACACGCAGTACAACAAACCGAAAAAAGTGATAGTCAATTCCGTGGCTTTGGTCGCCTCGGGAGTGAAATTTTTCTATCGGACCCGCGTTATTCCGGGTTTCCAAGATGCATTCCATCGGGTCGGTTTGGGGGCCATTTCTGAACCACCCGGGTAAATCGCTCCGGGATGTGAAGAAAATCTTGATCGCCAGGTGATACACAAAACCGGCAGCTAATGCTGACTAATTCGGTTAATTTTCACCCCAGTCGGCGAAGGAAAATGGTGCTGTGTAGGTTGAAGGTTTGCGTTTTTTTTTATTCACTCAGTTTTGTTTCAAATTTGGGAATCAACAACACTTGTGCGGTGGTCGTAGCGCCAGCAATCGAAACTGGAGCAGGACTCAGTGGGATAGTATGGTGGTGGGTAACTTTCTAAAACATAAGACACGCCATGTTTCGTTACCTCCACTGAGCGGACCGTGCTGAGAGCGAGAGATGTTTATTTAGTCGAGCTGAAGCTACAAATGAATCAATGTTACAAATCATTGCTTTAAGTTTGACTAAGCACACTTTAACCGGTGATGCTATAATGTTGAATTGCTAAAAGACAAGGTTTGCAATAATATATTTTGTTTCAAATTGTCTGTTACGCAAGAGCATGCGTTCAATTTCTGCTATTTGAATGTAAAACCTTCGTCCCTGCTATGGTTCGCTGCTTGTGATCTAATCTTGCACGGCACAAAATCAAAGCAAATCATACAACGCACCTTTCATAAAGCATCTCGCCGTGACAGTTTAATATTTGCACTAGCGCAACCGTACGTCACGCTGTTACTAAACAATAGGCGAACAAAACTTATAAATACATCTGACATTAAACAATGTGCTTTTGTCACAGTACACGACACGTGATCGCGCTTCTATCACGATCGGGTGGTACGGTGGATCTATTTCTTCAACCGAACCCAAAATTGGATTGCATAAAACGATGGTGATGGTACCACCCGGAGGCGGGTTCGTCGCCATGCGTCGCGATAAAAGGGTGGTCCCAATGCCGGTGACAACACCGTCAACGGGTAGCAAGGGCCATTCACCTATTGTTTACGGTGTGTTGGGTTTGCTTCCTGTTCGGTGCGGTAGTACGATTATTTGGCATGACCGAAAGGTAATGTGTAAGCAGTTTATGCGGGTATTTGGTAAAAGTGGTTCATCGCTAGGGCGCCCGATAGTAAAGTTTCACTTTCGTTCTATGATAAGGGTCAAGTCGTATGGGTGAGAAAGTGTTTTATTACGTCGGAAGGTTTCTACCATATATTTTTGCACAGCTTTCTATACTGAACAATAGTATATAAATATCCATTTCTGGTTGATGAAAAATATCTTACAACATGTTACACAAATCATGTGTTTTCCTCAATTTTATATCGGTGATTCATGCATAAAACTTTGTTAGAAAGTTTGTGGTGTGTTTAAAATCGTAATTTAACGATGTTTTTAAAAGCAGATAAGATTCGTGTATTATGATAAATGAAAAGATGTTTTCTTTTTTAAAGGTAAAATTGCTTACTTAAGCTGTAACAGTACAGCTTTTAAACCATCTTCTAACAAACAGCAGAGGTTCAATTATTATTGCAAGCTAACAAAAAAAGAAACACTTAACCCGCATTAATAAAAATGATTAATAATCATTCCGCTTTTGGAAATCGATATGTCTTTCATTGCGTTTTCTTCAGCCCATTCCATAAATTCCCTTAATACCTTCTTGACCGACAACCGACTTTGGCAGCGGCAGTGGTGTAGAAAGAAAAAAATCCATTTTATCTGATCTACACACACAGTTGGTACGGTTGGTGCACCAGAAAGGCAGAAAACGATTGCAGCCGAGGTGGATGATAAGGTAAGAGAAAAGGTTCGCACCTTCCACTCGGAACTAGGAAGCTTCCTACTATCTGGTTCACCTAGTTTCATCGCATGAACGATCGCGTGGTAACACGCTTATATATACACACAAACTGGACCCCTGGTCTGTGTGCCGTTCAGCGGCTACCATTCCGTTTTTACATCGCATCCAGCCATTGAAAGGATGAAAACATTTTCAGTTCGCGTTATCGGTGAATTTCTTGGGGCTAGTTTGCCATGTCAATCGTTAACAGAAGCGCATTAGAATATATCATGTTCATCTGCAGTATAATGCGTTATCAAGCGGCACGAATAAGTGAAGATAAATAAATTGCACTGGATGGCGAGAACTGAACTGAAACTGTCCTTCACTGCAAATGATAAGCCGACAAAGAGAGTCAAACATTTACGATTGCAAATAATTAGCATAGAAGACATTCGATCGTTTGTACTTGATTAATCGTCCGAAGTATTCTTAGAATCAATTTACTGGAGAAAACCCTATCTCCAGTACGATTCGTGTCGCGCGTTATCAATCATCGGAAAGACTTCAATCCGCAGCAAGAAACGAACCCACCGTAAAAGACTTTGCTTTTTGACAACCGTTTCAAACCGTTTCGGCCAAACTCTCACTTTATTTCACCTCGGAGAGTGCAGATCGGTTAAAGCGTTTTCACTCGGCTCCGCGCTATTTTAGCTTTTCCTCGTATTTTTCCACGCCTTTGTCACAAGGCTGTTACCGCTAGGGGCAGTTCGTTTTCAATTGGTAATTGGGTGGCAGGCAGGCTTGCTGTGCTAATTAAATTAGGTCCCGTGAAAAGTTTCACATATATTATTGATGCGCTCCGAAAAGCTTGCCAGCCAAACACCTCTTTCTACCCTCTCCTCTCTCTCTCTCTCTCTGTTCATCTTACGAACGCATCAGCAATCGGCAATCGTACTGCGCCCAAAGGTGGCGCCCATCACTTCTCATCGCTCGTTCGCTCCGAGAAAGTTGAGAGAAGAAAGCGTCGATAAACCGGGTGCGCAATTAGTGCACGGCGTGTTCGTTCGTTCGTTTGAGCGATTTACGATAGGGGGCGCTCGTACAAACACACACACACATTGCAATGTGCGTGCAGATACGTGAGATCTGGTGGAAACTGTGTGCGACTGGTTTGAGCAAAGTTTTCGGATTTGGTGATTGAATTTCAATGCCATGTGCTATGCTCCATCAACGGCCGTAATGATGATGCTGATAATAATGGCGTTGACGACGATGACTATCGCTATCGGAGATAGGGGGTTGAGAAGCAAAAACTCTCCCTACTGCCACACCCCTGATGCTGATTAGAGGCTGAGTGTTTGGTCGCAATAGTGCAGAAAAATTTCGATCAAATGGGGAAGAAGCGTAAGTTTCTGGACATTTTTTTTTGTTGAATAGCGTCTATATGCATCAGGCGCATACTATTACATCGATATCGATCATTACCATCCATCAAACAAGCGTCCAATAAAAAGGAAGACTTGGGAGAACGAAAAAAAAACCCGATTGACGCCTTGACAAGTGTATCCACCCTATCGAATGAGATTACTCTCCGGCTGGTGAAAAGAAATCTTTTTTTTTTGACACATTGGATTATGTTTGCCCATTTAGAGGACGGCCGTTCGGTCAGTGTCCAAACGCATTCACCCGACCTTCGACATCATCATCTATTCGAGTCGTCTTGCGGTCAGGATAGCGCAAGATAGTCGACGTCCAACGAGCAATGTTCATCGAAGCTGGAACGACTACAAAAAACACCAAACACAGACCGCTAAGCACGCTTCACGCTCACTTTCTTTCTTGCCACAAGCTGACAAAAAACCCATTACGACTAAGTACTCGATCGCAAACGAAAACGGGCACGAGCCTGAGAGCGAGACGTCCAGCGCGTGAAGTAGGGCCCGTGACACGGCAAAAATACACCCGGCGCGCAATGAAGAAATGGTTCCGTGTCCCTGTTCTGTCACTTCTAACACGCTACAGCAAACAGCTGCTGCACCGGTCATCTCGTTGAGTACCGACGCTCTCTGTCCTGCATGCGCGTTCGTTCTGTTTTGCTGGCTCACTCTCTTCAGAGCTGACGCCAGGCTAAGGGACCCGCTGGCACACTGACGTACCTTCCGATACCTGTTTTGTCTGTACCGAAAGGTAGAGCAAATGGCAGTGCGCAAAAGAGAAACCTTTTTTTCCCCCCCAGTCCGGTGGTTCAATGAACCGAGAAAGAGAACGTGACTTCAATTCCGGGAGTTAGCTATGCGCCAGCTATACGGCAGGAATCCGGACGAACCGCAACAGTGTGCCCGGAGGACGGCCAGGTCTTCCCATGCTTATGAAAGTTGGAGGATCGGTTGGGATTTTAAAAAGGAATCCACATGTATAGGAATCCTGGCCTGCAAGTGCATTCTATAAATTGCAGCTTGTGGAGGGCATTGACTTGGGTTGTTTTACATGCCGGAAGGTTGGCTGAAGGTCGTTTCACTTCCGTTCCGTTGAATGGAAGTAAATTTAGGATTAGTTCTTAGGAATGTGTTCAGTACGCAATGTTTTTGAGTCCTCTATTGATTTGGAAATAGTTTCGGGGGCTTTTTAGAATTGCTTAGGTATTGTCATCACCTTCGATAGTATACAGATAGAAACCACCCCTATCAACACTAGCCTATTTGTTACCCTTAATCCGGTGTGCTGTCAACGAACTTTGAAACGTAGCAACGAAAACCTCTTCCAACGAGCGTTCCGAAAAGTGATAGTTAATAAAATAATTGACGGATTAATCGAATTCGAATGAAGATATTCTTGCGTGATATTCTTGCCTAATTCCACTTTACGATCCATGTCACATTCCAGCCAAGTCTAACAAAACGACAATCAACCCAAGCATCCGCTAGTCTTATTGTTTACGGTCAATATAAAACTTCTGCGTACGAGCGAAAGAAGGAGAAAAAACAAATCATTTAGACCATCCAGAAAAGGAGGAAAAAGAGCTTCTAAGCTTCTGACTGTAGCTGCATCGAATATTTCATTGTGCATGCCGCCTTGAAAGGTTCGGTAATTTGTCAGCGGCAGTTTTGTTTTACTTTAATACTGATATTAGCTACACATCCCCGAAGACATAGCTCGAGTTCGGGTGGATTTGTGCAACTATTTAAAGGTTTTGGGAATGTGGTTGTTTCTTACTCATTCGGTCGTTGATCCAGCATGTGACTGACCTATCTCAATGAAATAACTACACCCATCTGACCCATGGTCTGTCCTAGTGAGCACACTTTCAACACCCGGGAAGTAGAAAATGAACCAAATCGAATGAGAAATGGGAAGCAATTTCTAGTCGACGTCCAACGAGCAATGTTCATCGAAGCTGGAACGACTACAAAAAACACCAAACACAGACCGCTAAGCACGCTTCACGCTCACTTTCTTTCTTGCCACAAGCTGACAAAAAACCCATTACGACTAAGTACTCGATCGCAAACGAAAACGGGCACGAGCCTGAGAGCGAGACGTCCAGCGCGTGAAGTTGGGCCCGTGACACGGCAAAAATACACCCGGCGCGCAATGAAGAAATGGTTCCGTGTCCCTGTTCTGTCACTTCTAACACGCTACAGCAAACAGCTGCTGCACCGGTCATCTCGTTGAGTACCGACGCTCTCTGTCCTGCATGCGCGTTCGTTCTGTTTTGCTGGCTCACTCTCTTCAGAGCTGACGCCAGGCTAAGGGACCCGCTGGCACACTGACGTACCTTCCGATACCTGTTTTGTCTGTACCGAAAGGTAGAGCAAATGGCAGTGCGCAAAAGAGAAACCTTTTTTTCCCCCCCAGTCCGGTGGTTCAATGAACCGAGAAAGAGAACGTGACTTCAATTCCGGGAGTTAGCTATGCGCCAGCTATACGGCAGGAATCCGGACGAACCGCAACAGTGTGCCCGGAGGACGGCCAGGTCTTCCCATGCTTATGAAAGTTGGAGGATCGGTTGGGATTTTAAAAAGGAATCCACATGTATAGGAATCCTGGCCTGCAAGTGCATTCTATAAATTGCAGCTTGTGGAGGGCATTGACTTGGGTTGTTTTACATGCCGGAAGGTTGGCTGAAGGTCGTTTCACTTCCGTTCCGTTGAATGGAAGTAAATTTAGGATTAGTTCTTAGGAATGTGTTCAGTACGCAATGTTTTTGAGTCCTCTATTGATTTGGAAATAGTTTCGGGGGCTTTTTAGAATTGCTTAGGTATTGTCATCACCTTCGATAGTATACAGATAGAAACAACCCCTATCAACACTAGCCTATTTGTTACCCTTAATCCGGTGTGCTGTCAACGAACTTTGAAACGTAGCAACGAAAACCTCTTCCAACGAGCGTTCCGAAAAGTGATAGTTAATAAAATAATTGACGGATTAATCGAATTCGAATGAAGATATTCTTGCGTGATATTCTTGCCTAATTCCACTTTACGATCCATGTCACATTCCAGCCAAGTCTAACAAAACGACAATCAACCCAAGCATCCGCTAGTCTTATTGTTTACGGTCAATATAAAACTTCTGCGTACGAGCGAAAGAAGGAGAAAAAACAAATCATTTAGACCATCCAGAAAAGGAGGAAAAAGAGCTTCTAAGCTTCTGACTGTAGCTGCATCGAATATTTCATTGTGCATGCCGCCTTGAAAGGTTCGGTAATTTGTCAGCGGCAGTTTTGTTTTACTTTAATACTGATATTAGCTACACATCCCCGAAGACATAGCTCGAGTTCGGGTGGATTTGTGCAACTATTTAAGGGTTTTGGGAATGTGGTTGTTTCTTACTCATTCGGTCGTTGATCCAGCATGTGACTGACCTATCTCAATGAAATAACTACACCCATCTGACCCATGGTCTGTCCTAGTGAGCACACTTTCAACACCCGGGAAGTAGAAAATGAACCAAATCGAATGAGAAATGGGAAGCAATTTCGAACCCACAATTGCTCTATTGCACCAGTTAGACACCATCTCCACCATCTCTTTCTCGCTCACTTTCTTGATGATCACAAATCGTCATCATTTGAGATTCGGGTAATCACACACGTGTACAGTGAGTTCTCTATAGCTAAAGGCAAAGTCTTAAGGGAAAATTTTCAGTGTTTTCCATTCTTCACAGTTTCGTGTCTATGATTAGCTTCATGCAATAGGCAAAGGGGTCGGCTAGTGGCCGTTGATGAACAAATTGGAAAATAGGATAGTAAGTTACTCGGTAATGCGCTTTAATCACACATTTCACCTTGAACCTTGGAGAATACACACACCCATAATGAGTGAGATGAGAAATTCTTCATATTGGGAGGAACCGATGAAAGAGATGTTCTTCGTTTTTCCGTTTGGATATTTTTAGTTATTGAACATAATAAATGTAAGTTACAGATATTAGAAAGAAAGTTTCTAATATAACGAAATAAAGTTAAGAAATTTAAAGCATAAATTCGTTAAAAAATGAAATGATAACTTCGTCCCCGACAAAAAGAGATCAAACGGCAGGTTAAGAAATAATTTATCAACTCCTTCACACATTAATTTGTTGTTTGTTCTGCTCCTTTCATTTATCATTAAATGTACCCCGCATAGACATATCCCCGACTTCCAATAGTAGAGAATGTTCTACTGCACAGAAAAATGAGTTTTATCAGCGGGAAAAAGTAAACAACTTTCGATTTTTACCTCATAACTGCCTCACCATGGGGAATTGATTCTTCTAAATAGGCATAAGTGTTGCCCACTGACACTATATCATATTTCATGCTACCTTTGCTCTTGCTCGAGCGTTCTTTGTTTTAATTTGTTACGTATTTTTCCTTCTCACTCTCTGTTCCGTTTGGGCGTTTGATGCCGAAGTTCGAACGGCACCCATCGATTGATTGATTTACGATTGTGTTCCGTTTTTGATCGCCAAGGGTTAATAGCCTTGAAATGCCAGCTGTAAATAAGTAGATCCAATCCAACTCTTTGGTGCATGGGAGTTTAATCGAAAGCAACTTGGCCGACATATTCCTGTTTTTACTCAAAGCTTGCACATAAATGCTGGAGTGCATGCCGAAGGATAGAATAAAAATAGAAACTTTATCAAGATGATCAGTTTACCGTGCCTCTTTCTTAATCAAATTTGGCTATTAAAATAAAAAAATAAAATCCCCCGCAAAGATACGGTTCAAGTGGTAGCTGTGTGAGATTTATGGCACACTAGGAAGCTGCCACAAATTACCTCCATCAGAATGTGCGTTGGGAGCTGTTGTTTTTCCACGGGCAAATCAGGAACTCCACTCATCAATCCACAGACACAGTTTATTACCTAGAACGAACAGGGGGAGAAAAACAGAACAAACAAAAAAAACAGGAATGAAATTCTTGCATCAGAGAAATGGAAAGCGCTTTCGTTTTCATTTTGGGTGGTGATTAGCAGAGGGACGAACCGGTATGGGCAGAAAATGACAAACCAAATATTCGAACGAAATCGAATTTTCGTTTTACGACAGTTGGTCAAACGTTTTTTGTTTATGACAATCTCACCGCTAGACAACTTTTTATGCTCGAAACGTCAAACCCCAAACATAGCTGTTGTGTCGTTGGAGGACGTGCAATAAAGTTGTACGATATTCAAGTTTGGGGTTGTGGGAATTGATTGGGAATTGAAAACGCAATAAAAGCAAACCGTGATGCATCCGTTGTGGTTTAAGTGTTGCTTCTTGTGTGTGTGTATGCTATTGTTTTGGTTCCGTTCGTTTCCCTTTACAACTATATCATTAAGGGCAGGTTTTTCCTCTGGAATTGGTTTGTGTTTAATAATTAAAGTGTGTGTAGTGAACTTTCGTTTTCATTTCGGCGTGCAGTTCACACTGAATTTTTGTTTTCTGAGTTTGTTGTACATTTTTAAGCCTTCGTTTTCTTCGCTCACCCGCACTATACACTAATGGTGTTTAGCCATCCATTAGTCTTGCCAATCAAAGCGACGCGTTCCGTTCCGAAGTGTTCGATGAGTAATGATCGCCATGCGATCGCACACCGCGGGATGACGGAAAACATCCATCGAGGAAATGAAAGAGGGAAAATTTACATAAATGTTGTTCCCCCCTTCTGAACGATGAAGAATTCAATCGAAGTTGAGGGACAGGTGAAGGATGGTGCCGCGGGACAAACGGATGAAATCACGTTCTCTATTCTCATCGCTTAAGCTCACATCACTTTGCTAGACAGAGCTGTACCGCAGGCATCAAGTACGGTGTCGAACTTTCACTGTCGGATCAACAGGTGAAGCAAATGACGCTCCTACACTTTCAGGCCCGATTCGTCCGGCCAAGCAAACTGGATCATCTTACCGTGCGATTGAGTGGAAAATTATATCAATAACCAGGGAAGGATCGCCAGTCATCGGCTGCACCTCTAATGGTCGTCCGTCACGCTCCCTGATGTACGATCGTTCGGCACACATCGCTGTCACACGGATGAGGCAGCAGATTTTTTTAGCAACGACAAAACACTTTCTCCCCATGTGTCACGTACCGGCACAGGGGTTGTTCGTGTACCTATAACACCTTCAGGTGGACGTCTTCCTATTCCGTTGTTGAATCGAGCCGAATTTAAGGATCGATCCAAACGAGTGACACAAAGTAAAATCAAAGTGACATCATAATAGGACTACCCTTAGCCGAAAGGGGGAGAATAGAAACAATTATATTCTCCACCGCGAATGAAAGACTTCATGTGGACATAAGCGACGAACCCACGTGTTTTATTTCTTAATTTTTCACACGACAAAATTGCAATTAACGTAGTTCATTACTATATTTTGGTCATTATTGGCAACAAATATAAGCATCAATGTTTGTTTGATAGGGGGAAAAATCAGCTTAACAATTTCTTGGCAATCGTCATTTATTGTTAGCATTTATAGACATTATAACATATTAAAAAATTTAAACTACACGAAGAAAGTTAGTATGTGTTCGTTTCCATCTTTATATAGTACACCGTATTGAAAAATGATCGTTTGATTGATTTGTTGTGTCGATCTGTTTCAATCGGTTTTGGCCCATTTGTTGTGAGAGGCTTGTACAAACGCTTTGTAAGTGGAGTAATTTGTAAACACGCTTCTGCTACAATCGATGAGAAGTGAGTAATTATGAACAACTGGTGTGAATTGAAATGTAACGAAGATTAATGTTTCAAACATTCGAGAGGAACAATGAAGTTTGAATCAATTTTCCAATTCCAATAATTCCAATTCAATGTGTTTCTTATTTTTATAATTCTCCGTGATGTGTAGAAAATTTTGATGTTTTGTTTGTCCGAGAATTTAAGAAACTTAACAGTTTTATATGTTCTCTTTCATCATCTTTGGAATTTGGATTTTCCCCTAGGTGGATCATCAGTCCTGCTTATGGAGAGCGATAGACACCGCTACCCCCCCAAAAAATGTTAAACAAACTTTATTAATCTCTTCCCAATGCAGAATGAAATGTAAATCATTGTACAAAACAAGAAGGAGTCTAATTTAATTAATGATAAAATCGAACACAAACAAATAAAATATTGCTTTATAACTATCACACACATTCCACCCACTTGGTCGGCGTTAAATATTTGCCGAGAAAAAAACTAATATGGTCTCTATCGCAGACCAACGGGAAACACAAATTCAGGGCACTTTCTCACTATCATCGGATCAAAGTTTTTGGACGCGCTGGTGGTAAGGCATTTGTTTTTTGCCAGCTGTTAATTGAATTGCCGATTCAATGAGCTCGCGTTAGTTCCGCCACATGCGCGTGCCCACTCGTACATGTTGCTGTTATATAAAGCTAGCTCTTAACACCGGTTCGGCTACTCATCTAGGGTAGTTGAACGTGGCTAGCCATCGTGAGATTAATTAAGTTAAACAAAACGAGCATCAAAAGGTATAATTCTTTCTTCTGTATGACTTTTTCCAGCCGGGCAGACCATCTTGGACGATGCCAAAGCAACGATAAATTGTCCAGTTGGCGGAAGCTAACAGTGACCCGATTCGCTGGTTTTGTGGTCTGTTATTAGTAGCCCACGAAACTGTACCGAACAATCAATTGTTAGAAAAGCTTAACAAACGGATGAAGTTAAACAAATGTATTAAATTAATTCGTAAATGTAAGAATCAAATTAAAAAACAATTTTTGTTTGTTTGTTTTGATCGAAAAGGAACCATTTGAATTATATTTAACATTTTCTTTGACGATATAAAAGAGTTGGATAATTTATTTGACATTCAATGTTGAATGTTAGCTATAGTTTTATATGCTCCATTCTCTTCTTTGGCTCTTTAAACCTCATTCACTTCAAAACACCCCCATACAACGCGATCTGCTCTGGTTTGCAAAAAGTGCAACGCCAACCCTTCTTGGTGCTTCACACTACGCCGCGCAAAGTGAAAGTTATTTTGCATTCCCCCTCAAATGCAGCCCTCTTCTGCTTATTTACTCACAGCATTTGGCTTCCCATAGACACTCACTTACACAGGCCGGCTTTGCACCGTAATAACGGAACAAAAGCGGCCGGTACGCGTGTTCGTGGGCGGAGTGTAAGAAAACTCTCCGAGCCGGATCTCGTGAGTTAATGGAAGAAAACAGAACCAGCAAACATCAGTAGGATGTTTATTAAATGAACACGAATCAAGCAAACGATGGCGTCACTTGCTGGATCAAGAAGCATTTACCCTCCCCAAACGTTTGTAACTTGTTTTGTAAAGAGAATGGAAGCAGCCAAAGCCATATTGTGGGTGCTAAGTATTACACTTTCTCTCGTACGGAAGCTCAACCAAGGGGAGGCATGTTGGATACATGTGCAGCTTACAGTGAACCTCCCCACGGAATGTCAGACGTCAGCGTGCAGTGTCGAGCGAATTATTATACCACACTCGTGCCAAACTCTTCCCGTTTTCAAGGGTCCAAATCGTTAGTCACGATCGGGTCCGGTCACCAGCAAACGACCTTTCCGCTGGTTGTGTTGCAATTTTATTACAGCGTTTTCTGTTTCCCTTGTGCCTTTTAACCGAAACCACAATCCCCATCCGGCGTGGTGGGTAGCGGGAAAGCGAAAGTACCATAAAAAAAAACACCAGACCTAACCGGATGCATGTGCCATGTGGGTGATGGATCCCCGGCCAATGCCAGAACACGAAACGAATCTGAGTAGCGTGAAGCGGAAACTCGAGAAGGCTGTGTGGGGTCCGTTGTTTTCTCCAAGCGTCTTTCTTTTCGCTTCACCGTGGGGTTCGTTGCTTAACTGCTAGAATTCAGTTTCACTTTCCACTGCACTAAACTGGGCGCCGGCTGTGGTGAGTACTGGTGTGTCTGTGTGCAACCAGTATTCTGTTTCTTTGTTGCTTGCTTCTGGCCCAGCTTTACCTCGTTGTGGGTCCCGGATTTGCAGAAGCGTTTTCTTTCTTTGGCTACGGATATTGAGACCGACGTAACATTTGGCAGCATTATTTTTCTCTCCTTTTTGATTTTTACTGCGGAACAGTGTGACGATCGAGATAAGTTTTGCAACAGGAAGCGAAGCGAAGAAGAAGTGAGAATCGGTGTGTCAACAAGATGTGGAAAGGAAAATACGCTAGAAGCTAGTGAATAAGTGAAAGTTTCGCAACAAAGAGGATGCTGTGCATAAACGAATATGCTGCTGTATCTAAAGATCTATGCCACTTGACAAGATGATTTAACTTACGTTTAGTAGGGAAAATAAATTACTATACTAGGATAAACGTTTGAAGGTAAATATTATCAAAATTTCATCAAAAAAGAAAATACCTTCCAATAAGAGCATAGACCGACACGTAGCGTTGATTCTTGCCACCCAAAAATACGTTCCCCCGGTCAATGATTAGGGTGCGTACCGGAAGACAAGAATTTATTAGAGTGCATCAGCCCTACGGGCACAGTTAGCACATCGCAGCGGGAAAGTGGGATACACTCGTAGCCCTTCAGGTCAAGCAATCGAAAGATGAAATTGATCGAAACCGTCGGCTGAACTGAATCTCGATCCCGATCGCGATCGCATTTCCTATTAACACGTAGGTGTGGAAATTAACCCGACGATGGTGTGAGCATAGCAGCACCGTAACAAACCGTTTCTGCTATCGAGGTTACAGTTTAACACATTTCCTTCGATTCTTGTCGATGCAGCCGGGTCATGAGAAAGCACTTGTTCCATAAAAAGCGAACTTAAATAGTTAAAAATGTAAGGAAATTTTAACAAATAAACTGGATGATAAGTAAGAAGACAAAGTGAGTCAAAAGTTCACTGACAGTAAAACTGAAAACGTAATTGCTTGGCATCAAAAGCTTTACAAAGTAAAGTTATCTCTCCTGTACAATACATGAAAAAAGATTTGCTGAGGTAAGAGTAACAGATTATTATTTTCCTCAAAAGATTCATTAACTTTTACGAGCTAACCAATTCGGGCTAAGTAATGGAAAGCGTTTGGCTCGTAGCGTACATGGCAAGGAATGGGAACCTTAACATGCACCGGTTTAATTGTGCAGAGTTTATAATAAAAGGCAAATTGCGAGCGTGTTGCTTGATTTTACTCGTTGCACTCCCATTAACGCACACTAACTTTGACGCACGAGGCACATTTGACTGAATTGGCGTTTTTTTTTCAGTAACAATGTAACCAAACCAACCTTTTTTTGGGCATACTGATCATGATGTGCACTCCCTATCCCACGCCCTTTTCAGGAGGAATTTTTCGCTGTGAATAAAAATTTCACTCTTGCTCTACAAAACGGCACGAAATGTGCCTTTCCTGACTAACCGCACGGGAAAAACAAAGCTGCCCATTTATCATCCATCACACGAACTGTGGCGGAAAGCGAGCGAACGAGGTGTGCAAAGTTCCGACAGGCGATAGAGAAAGATGAAAACGATCAACCTAGATGTTGTAAATGATCATCAGTCATTAGCATGGGCTTGATCCTTCATACTTGACTCCCACCTCAATCCGGAAACACGATTTTCTGTATGTTTTGTCATTCGTTTTTTTTTTTTAACTGAACCTTTTCTAATTTGTGTTTGAAAAGTTCTTTTACAGCGAAGCTAAAATCCTCCCTACTTGACACTCTTGAAAGAAACGAAAAACGAAACGATAGACTTCGATGCTGTCCGTTACACTTCAAGCGACGAACCTACCCGGTAAGATAAATCAAGTGTTTGCCGGTGCTCCCTTTTCTCACTGCATTAGTCAGCCATGTTGCGTATCGATTTGGCTTCGGCAAATGAAATTGACACTGTTTAAGGTGTTGGTTCGGTCGGGTTTTCTCGGCAGACAACCTTACCCGACAGCGATACCCTTTGAGGGAAGCAAAAATGTAGGGTAAAGGTGAAGGTTTTTTGGTGTTTGGTTTTCTCTATTGCTTTCATCAGTTCCTTTAGATTTTCTGTATCCGTTCCCTTATGGAATCGGTTGTAATCACTTGTCGTGACACATGGGCGATCGGATTTGTGGTTTGAAACTGGTTCCTGCTCACCGGAGGTTTCTTCTGCGGCAACGGTAGGAACCGTTCGGAATGTTATTAATCATTGAACGCGATTGTGGTGGAAGCTTGTGCCGGTCGTTTGTTTGCTTTACATTTGAACATAGAAAAATGAAAGCAAACAATTGGAAATGTGTGTCCACTTTTTTGTTGAAAATGTTGTGTTTCGGTACCGAATTGTAGCAACCAGAAAGTAACGATTGAAACTGTCTGCTTTGTATTGGAATTCCAGCACAATTTTTGTGAAGGAATTCATGTATTGAAGTTTTTTTAAGTCTATTGGTATAGGCTTTTTGATATACCTTCCCAATGTAATGCGGGACCAGATACAGTTAAATTGCGGCAATGGAAAATCACGTCAGTTCTTTTAATTAGCAGTGTTTATCTTATTTGTAACTTTTTTCGCATCCGTTTACATTTCCTTATTTGTTTTGTGGTACCTTCTCTCTCAATACAGTTTTACCAAAAAAAATGTTAAAAATTTACCTCTTCATATTCAGCACTGAAGTGGCAGTGTAAAGCTTAAAATGCAGAAGTCTGTCTGGCTTCCATCAACACTTTCATCGTCTGCTTATCGATTGTGACACGCTTCCAACATATGCACCCTGCATCATAAACTGCGCTAAATTATGTTATTGTAATTTCGTCCTACTTTAGTGTTAAATTGCATCGTAACGTATCAAGTATCAACAGTGACAAATGCATACAGCTGTTGTACATTGTTGCAAGTGCGTTCTTTGCTTTTTCTTACTGCAAACCTGCTTTTTTATCTGCCTTCAGCGCATACCGTCGTGGTAAAAATCATAAAGACCTGTGCCCGGTGCAAATTGCGGCTGGGTGCAGATATATTTGAATACGATCCGTGTGAACGATTGCAGTGTGAAGAAAAGTTTGCAAAATAAGCAAAGGAAAAGAAAAGAACCAAAGGCAGTGTTGGTGCATTCGACGAAAGCAGCAACAGAAAGTGAATACACGCCAATCGTTGGCACGTTTCCAGCCCCACACCCGGATTCAGGAAAGACTGTCACAGACACGTTCATGATAGACAACTTGTAGCGTGTAGTGTGAGAAGAATTGGGCGTAATTTAATCCAATCACCACTGCAACAGGAAAAAAAAACGCTGCTGGAAACGTAGGCAGTAATCCGGGATTAAACTCTCACTGAACTGCCGTTCAGCGCCATGATTCTCAACAGCAACCCAAAACCCGACGAAAAGGTTCGTCGCTTGCTCTTGTTCTGTCAAAATCCTTCGAAACAAAAGTCAATCATCGTCGGTGCGTAATGAGTGGGAGCAGCGTATCTGGTGCGGACAAACACAAAGACCATTCCCGCGATGTACGGTGCATTTCCACCAGCGCTACTACAATAGTGGTGCGTGATCTGCATCTGCATGAGCGCTATTAGTTAGGATTGCTCCATTTCCGAGCTCTCGAGCAGCGCGCACGGCAGCGAAAGTAACGACAAGCGAATGCTGCCTTGGGAGGCAAGGTTGCATCCGACGTGGGGACACGACACAACACGCTGTTGCACGCTTCCGGAAAGCGAACGATCGCGGATGGAAATGAGAAGGTGATCCGACAGAAAGTGGATGCCTTTCCCCGTTACTTATCTTAACCCGCAAGATCATAATTGGAGCACTGTATGCAATGGCCACATATACATTCATTGACACAAGCACATAGACACACAAACAAACACATGAATCTGCATACATACACACTCACAGAAAAACACATCACATGCACGGCTGTATGTGGGCACATCTCCGATAAAAATCCCTCAAACTGATCGGACAAGATCCGACACACTAGTACGACAAATGGCATTATTCTTGCATACATCGGTTGATCAAACAAAATTGATCTCCGGTAGAAATAGATGTAAGTAATCTTAACTACACAGGTCCAATTACTGTTAGTTTTTGGTAGCACGAACATCCACGCATCCTGGTGATCTTCTCTTACCTGTTGTTAGCTGCCAACAGGCTTGCAAGCTGCCGAATATCGATTCACGAGTAGGTGCCGAATTGCTTCAGATCACACACACTTGATGTTTGGGTATATCCGTTTGGGTCTTGAATGGTTGCACCTTTCTGGCATGCACTTTCACGTCGTGTGTTTGAACACGGTGGATTCGTTTTTACCAGCTACCACTAGTCACTTGTCAACACTGATTTACAGCAGTATCGCTTTCCGGCTGGACTATCAAGTCCTTTAACCCCCGTGCAGTGTACACTCACTTGCGTGTTCTCGCACTTGCTTTCTTTCTCGCTCTCTCTCACTCTCTCTTCGATGTATCACTCTATCACTAGCTCATCCACTATTCCGACACTGGGTGTTGCATGAAAAGAAAACGGGATTCGCTCCAATCCCGTGGAGCCTTGGTGTGCACTCGCATAGACGCTCGGTATGGCAATAACGCCGGCAAACGGTCTGCCCGGCGATTTTATATGACATGAAAGTTGTGTTCCCTCCTTCTACTTCCCTTTCTTGTGTACCACCACCACCATCACCTCACGAACACTCACAGCAAGAGCGCCCCCTAGCGGCAATGCAGGTGAAAGAGAGAACTACCCCGATTGCGCACTCGGGTTTTGGTTTTGGTTCGTGGTGCGTGTCGAGTTCGTGGTGCTGCAACTGGTCTGGTGCTGTCTTCTTCTGCTCCGCAACAACCGTTCCATGTATGCGTGTGCGTCATGCGCTCAACTGACACACTGAAACTAACGCACCCCACACACGGAAACGGTAGTTCGGTGGCATCGCTTTCGCTTTCAACGCTGTACGCATCACGTCTGCGCCGTTGTTTTGTCGCCGCCACCGAATGACGTCAGAGGGTGTTTGTTTTTGCTACATTCGGGGGTGGTTTGGGGGTGTATTCCGGATCAAAAGTGACCCACAAATGTCCCAGATCGATGTATGATGAATCAACGGTGCCCCACGAAAGCGTCCTTGACGGTGGGCACGTCCGGTAAAGAATTTCTTTGCTTCCGATGGATACCAGTATGTATCATCTGAACGCTTCGGCAAAGGGAACACAGTGGTCACGGATTTTCACAGCTCAAACCAGCACAAATCCGGCTTATGTAACTACTTTAAGCTGTTATTGTGTACGAGTGCCGCAAACATGTCTGCGCATGCCAAGCCGATGGTGGTAATCGATGACTAAGGGGAAACAACGCTCTGGAAAGCAAATTTCACAACGGTAGTAGTGAGTAATTTCGATCCTATTTGATTATTGCAATCATATATGCTATTACAGATTTTGATTTAAACATTCCGAAATCAACTCAACGCGTACAAAACCATGCTGAAGACTTTTGTAACGCTTTAACAGTTTGTGTCCTCAATTTTGACGAATAAGAAAAAAAAAACACCATCAATTAATCAACCACCAGGACAACGCGTGACAGTGTGATAAATATGTAACGTTTTTGCTAAGTCTCATCGTTACGCCTCGTAACACAAGATGCGGAAAATGTACTCCCGAATCACTGGAACGTGCTGTGACATATCGTTATATCACACATTATCAGGCCATTTTCAAGCCAGCCTCTATCGGTTCACCTAGATCACGGCGATGCGAACGAGAAGTTTCGCAAAAAAAACTAACTGCTGATGAATAGCAAACCGTGACAACGGCTTTGGAACGATCAAATGTTTCGCAACGAATGCTTTGCAGTGAAGGTTTACAGGCTCATCGTTTGCAGTATGATGCTGTAGACCTTTCACGGAAATCATGAGTCTTAGTTTCTAGCAAACTTGTGGAACTATGTGTTTCCAGGGAAGAATCTGGAAAAGCTTAAAAACAAAAGATTGACATCCGATTTCAGGATGATCCAAACTCTGTTCTTTGACGATTAGGCTACAGAGTAAATCTTGTATATCTTGTAAATATTTTGTTTTTTGTAAGTAACACAAGACATGTTAGATAGGTTAGATCGACTAAGTTTTTTTTTTTCACCGAGAAGGAAATCTTAATATAGACTCAGTATTAACCGCTTGAAGCGAGGCACGACGCCCTGAGGACTGTCCGATTCGCACGGACTAAAAACCTTCTCGTGCCTCAGATCTATCACTGGATTACCTGTTAGGGCATCACTTCAATGATAAGCCTTCTGTGTATGTCTAATGACTCCACACGGCGCCGCACTATGATACACTGGTGAGGAGCCATCCTTCAGCGGTTAATTCGGTAAAGTACCCTTTCAACTGCCGAAGTTAGTCCGCTCCTTCTGCATGGTAGCATGCCACCAAACAGTATAAAGCTGCAAGATCACTAAACAATGGCTGCTTCAGCTGGACGACGACGATGACGCTGACCTCGCTGCTGCTGCTCCCGTCGGATGTTCCGTTGTTGTAGTCGCATCATGATGGATTTGATGGATCCATTGATGATGCTTCATGATATTTGGTTGGACAACATTATCGGCACAATGTTCCTCGCCGTCAATCGCTCACCAATAGCTAAATTGGTTTCTTTCTCTTATGTCTTCAAACTCCAGGCACTCGAATAGAACATGTGTTGGAGACTCTATGCTGTTAAGACATGTCGGACAATTTGGTGACTCAATAAACGACATCCGTTGCAGATATTCATTGAAGAACCCATGACCCGATAGGAACTGGGTCAGATGGAAGCAAGGTTCCCCATGTCGTTTTTCGATCTAGGTTCTTACGTCCGGTATAAGTTCCCTGAAATTGAAAGTAGAATTGAAAGGACATGTTCCATTTTTCTAGCTGTTGAAGATTCGACTCCCGTTTTTTCCGGATAGTACTAGATAGTACTTATAAGCATATAAAATATTGTATAGGTTGATCCCTTTCTTGAAGGCAGCTTAACTACCCCTTCCACTACCAGCGTAAATATTTGGTACATAAAGCTATAGTATTTTTGACATATTTTTGCTCATTTCCAAAATTCTAATAGAGAACCACAGTGTAAACACTTGCTAGAATGAAACCTGTGAATGAGTTTAAAAAACGAAACCATTATCTGTAGGATAATAGTATTGTACAATAAATTCTAAAACTAAGTTAGTGATAGTCTAATTTGTAATTAATATGGTAAATTGGCAATTAGTAGTTAAATTTGACGTTCGACTAAGATGGCTGATAATGGAGGATGGGAGATCTTTCTTGTCTTAATTTTCCCACAACTGGATAATAAGATTTTCTAAAGTCCTTAGGGACCTACCGGCCCGGTGGTAGATGCGACAGCGGCGCCGGTCTTCACACGGCAGGACCGGGATTCAAGTCTCATCTGGGCCGTTCCCCCATAGTGAGAACTGACTATCCAACTTTGCGGTAACAATAAGTCTAGTAAGCCAGAAATGGCAGGCATGACCTAAGAGGTCGTTAGGCCAAGAAAGAAAGTCCTTAGATGACAGCCGTGATGAGATTTGATCCACGTCGTGATAGAAACCCGTGTCTTTACCAAAGCACAATTTCGACATCCCACCATTTTTCGATTACGGTCTATTTAATAATGAATAATAATTTATGTTTTTGAATCAGAATTATTATCTGACCATTTTAAATTGTGTAAATTATAGCATGACATTTGCTCCTTGAAAAAACATACAACAAAGCAAACAAGTAAGCTAATAATGGTACAAAATGCAATGAACTTCTCTTTATAAAACTGTATGAACAGCTACAAATTGTTGATTGATCGTGTTTAACACAAAAAAAATATGTACTGTAAAAAAAATTCATTTTCCACCAACGGTCTCACACACTCTCTTTTTCACTTTTCACCCATTATTCTTCAAACAAGCCGCAAAATGGAAAGTGATGACCCAATTCTGGTTCCCGGTACTACACACTCATCGTTCGGCTACTGTGGGGCGCGATCGAATGGGACCGCACGGGGTGTAGAATTCATTTGCATATTTGTTTTCGTTTGCCTGTCGTTTGTGCCGCAAGTGAATTTTGCATAGCAGTGCCAGTATGTGTCGGTTTTGTTTTTCGCTTTCGATTGAAGTTTCACAGCAGAAAGACTCGATCAACCGAAGAGCCTGTACCGAAACGGGATAGCAAAACCAATTACGTGGTATTGCGAGTTGCTATCGATGGACATCCTTACCGTACGATGGGTAACCGCTTTGTATAGGGATTGACGAGAAGGATGTTCTGACCAAAAGGGAAAGACCGAATAAAAATGAAAATTGGCCGGTGAAATGCTGGAGGCTGCAACCGGAACGAAAAGACATAAGGACGCGCCTTTTCGATTATTCAACGTCAACCGAAAGAAAAGATAGCATCCACGATCGATGGACGATTAAACATCAGGTTTACATTATTGATTTCATTTTAACTTTTTTTTAAACGCTTGTTTCAAGCGATAAAACAGCTTTTCCTGTTCTTGTGTGGTCTGTCAAAAGCAGTTGTGAAGATAATTATGATGCGTTTGTGTTTTATCGATAATACTTCTTCTTTAACAATGGGTTGATTAATGTTTTTCTTAAAAATACTTCAGTTCATACTTCACTTGGATAAATAAAAAATAAAGTTCATTGAGCTGTGTCGTATTGGGAAATCACTCTCAACGAACAGCATTGGCTTACGAGCATGAGAAACGTCACCCGTCTCTCACACCACAATTCAGCATTGCACAGCCCAGCATAAACTGCTTATCGCGCCATAAGTGCAAGTGCATTGGCATACACCACTGCCAATTCCGGTCACAGCGTTGGTCGATGGCCGATAGTGCACGTTAATGAACCGGTTACCAGTTTTCCGATGCATCGACGGCATGCTACGATTATTAGTATTATTATTATTATAACAGAGAGGCAATGGAACAAAAAAAGAAACGGGTCTCAAAAATGCAATCCAAATGACGGAAGCAAAGAAGGAAGAAAGCGCTCGATACTGGGTACTTGCATCTCGGCGACTCGTGCAACGTTATGGAAAGTTTTGACGGCGCTTAGAGTCGGTCCAGTTTTTTTGTACATTGAGCACAGTTTTCCCACCAACTGTTAAATGGCTAAATGGGGAGTGCACTATCGATAGCATGGAATGGTTGGAATTAAAGCGGCCTTGTGGTGTGCTTGTGATAACGCCCATAACGTAAACGAGTTTCAGTAAAAGTCGTTCAGGAGCGAAATGAATCAACATAATTTTAAAGAAAAATAAACTTTTTACAATAAGTTTGAATCTGTTTTTTTTAATTTGGTAACTGGCGCTATTGAAAAGTGTTATGATAAAATATTTCTTTTATGCCTTATAATGTCTTATGCCTCCACAGTAGTTTGTGACTTGAGATTTTTTCTATGGATTATTTTTTTTTTTTTGATAAAAAAGATACATGTTTATGTTTATTCGCATGATGTCTAGACTCATGTCGAACCATTATGCAATGAATGCACATCTTCAACGTGTAGGCAGTACAACGGATTCCACGACCTAGATCACATCCTCTGGTCATGCGTGGAGTTCGATGCGGCAAGACCTGGACTATTGTCAGCCGTTCGGGCTTCAGGAAGATCCCCTGGGATGCCGATACGCGACATCTTGGGTCAGAAGGACTACGAATACGCACGGATTCTGTTTGACTTCGCCAAAGAGATGGGAATCACCCTTCCATCCCTTCCCAGGAAACACAAACGCATCATAATTATCTTCACAACTGCTTTTGACAGACCACACAAGAACAGGAAAAGCTGTTTTATCGCTTGAAACAAGCGTTTAAAAAAAAGTTAAAATGAAATCAATAATGTAAACCTGATGTTTAATCGTCCATCGATCGTGGATGCTATCTTTTCGTTTGCCTGTCGTTTGTGCCGCAAGTGAATTTTGCATAGCAGTGCCAGTATGTGTCGGTTTTGTTTTTCGCTTTCGATTGAAGTTTCACAGCAGAAAGACTCGATCAACCGAAGAGCCTGTACCGAAACGGGATAGCAAAACCAATTACGTGGTATTGCGAGTTGCTATCGATGGACATCCTTACCGTACGATGGGTAACCGCTTTGTATAGGGATTGACGAGAAGGATGTTCTGACCAAAAGGGAAAGACCGAATAAAAATGAAAATTGGCCGGTGAAATGCTGGAGGCTGCAACCGGAACGAAAAGACATAAGGACGCGCCTTTTCGATTATTCAACGTCAACCGAAAGAAAAGATAGCATCCACGATCGATGGACGATTAAACATCAGGTTTACATTATTGATTTCATTTTAACTTTTTTTTAAACGCTTGTTTCAAGCGATAAAACAGCTTTTCCTGTTCTTGTGTGGTCTGTCAAAAGCAGTTGTGAAGATAATTATGATGCGTTTGTGTTTTATCGATAATACTTCTTCTTTAACAATGGGTTGATTAATATTTTTCTTAAAAATACTTCAGTTCATACTTCACTTGTCTAAATAAAAAATAAAGTTCATTGAGCTGTGTCGTATTGGGAAATCACTCTCAACGAACAGCATTGGCTTACGAGCATGAGAAACGTCACCCGTCTCTCACACCACAATTCAGCATTGCACAGCCCAGCATAAACTGCTTATCGCGCCATAAGTGCAAGTGCATTGGCATACACCACTGCCAATTCCGGTCACAGCGTTGGTCGATGGCCGATAGTGCACGTTAATGAACCGGTTACCAGTTTTCCGATGCATCGACGGCATGCTACGATTATTAGTATTATTATTATTATAGCAGAGAGGCAATGGAACAAAAAAAAAACGGGTCTCAAAAATGCAATCCAAATGACGGAAGCAAAGAAGGAAGAAAGCGCTCGATGCTGGGTACTTGCATCTTGGCGACTCGTGCAACGTTATGGAAAGTTTTGACGGCGCTTAGAGTCGGTCCAGTTTTTTTGTACATTGAGCACAGTTTTCCCACCAACTGTTAAATGGCTAAATGGGGAGTGCACTATCGATAGCATGGAATGGTTGGAATTAAAGCGGCCTTGTGGTGTGCTTGTGATAACGCCCATAACGTAAACGAGTTTCAGTAAAAGTCGTTCAGGAGCGAAATGAATCAACATAATTTTAAAGAAAAATAAACTTTTTACAATAAGTTTGAATCTGTTTTTTTTAATTTGGTAACTGGCGCTATTGAAAAGTGTTATGATAAAATATTTCTTTTATGCCTTATAATGTCTTATGCCTCCACAGTAGTTTGTGACTTGAGATTTTTTCTATGGATTATTTTTTTTTTTTTTGATAAAAAAGATACATGTTTATGTTTATTCGCATGATGTCTAGACTCATGTCGAACCATTATGCAATGAATGCACATCTTCAACGTGTAGGCAGTACAACGGATTCCACGACCTAGATCACATCCTCTGGTCATGCGTGGAGTTCGATGCGGCAAGACCTGGACTATTGTCAGCCGTTCGGGCTTCAGGAAGATCCCCTGGGATGCCGATACGCGACATCTTGGGTCAGAAGGACTACGAATACGCACGGATTCTGTTTGACTTCGCCAAAGAGATGGGAATCACCCTTCCATCCCTTCCCAGGTCTCTTCCCGTAGATAATACGCATTATTGCTTGTTTAGACTAGTGTAGCTTCGTTTGTTATGTCTCTTCTATGTTTTTTGATTTTCCATGTTTATAGTTGTATATTCTGCACGGTAGCACCGAAGTGCGCCAGTCGCTTTTCTGGCCTGGGATGGTGGCAGAACTTCCCATCTGAAATCTTTGAGGTTGTAGCTGGCGGCCTCTTCGTCGGCGGAGTGCTTGCGTTCGATTCTGCGGTAGCCCAACAAAGTTATCCTGTCTCTTGAATTCAGGTGTTCCGCCGGCGACTGGGTCGCTGTTTACAACTTCAGAATGTAGACCTCTGATCGCCGACCGTTCCAAACGATGAGGAACGCCGACAACTTCTCGCTGGAAAGCTGCGGCAATTTCTCGCAGTACCAGAAGCCAGCCAGCACCAACCCACTAGGAGGACTATATCCACCCTGCAGCCTATTCTACCGAACCCACCTGGGATATGGTTAGTGTTGTGTCAAGTGACACTTTTGGCTGTGTTGTGCTGTGGTACCACACACAGTCTACTGTGCTGTGTTACTGTGGTACCACACTAAAATGTCACATCGCTTCCGTGCAACATCAATCCTGTGCCCAGTAGCCGTGCGATGACACAGTAGCTGTGCAAAGACACAGTAACTGTGCAGTGACACAGACACTGTGGTACCACAGTTGCTGTGCTCAGTAGCCGTGCGATGACACAGTAGCACTGTGGTACCACTGTGACTGTGGTACCACTGTTACTATGCCCAACACAGTGCGATGATACAAAAAGTGTGCAGTCGCATGACAACTGCACAGTAATTGTGGTACCACAATCACTGTGGTACCACAGTTACTGTGCCCAACACAGTGCGATGATACAAAAAGTGTGCAGTCGCATGTCAACTGCACAGTAATTGTGGTACCACAATCATTGTGGTACCACAGTTACTGTGGTACCACAGTTACTGTGCCCAACACAGTGCGATGATACAAAAAGTGTGCAGTCGCATGTCAACTGCACAGTAATTGTGGTACCACAAACACTGTGGTACCACAGTTACTGTGCCCAACACAGTGCGATGATACAAAAATGTGTTTTATAAAGAGTTTTGAATTCTTGCGCTTCATTCGTTTATGTTGCATTGATGAGATGTGACATTTAGTGTGGTACCACAATTATATCAGCTGTGCAAGTGTGGTACCACATTTTACTGTGCTGTGTAACTGTGGTACCACAGTGCTGCACAACTCATCACTAGATATGGTGCACTTCAACGGTGGGACAAGGAAAAGAAATATGTAATGTTAGATTTACGAATAGAATTAAGATGTACGGCCTGGTCGTAAGTACGAAAATAAAAAAAAAGATACTGTGGATTCTCATTGCAAATACTTCTTAACTCTTTTGTTGACATTTCGTACTATGTTGTGTTCGTGTTCGGGCAAGTTCATATCATTTATATTAGTTGTTTATTGTACATTTATTTTAATTATTTTTTTTTGATTTTATTGCCTGCTCGTGTACTGGGGCCTTTTTTCCTTCAATGCGCGACTCAAACGCATAAGTGGTCGATGGTAAACGTCACCTGTGAAGGTTTCGTTTGGTACCAGATCTTCGTAGTACACCACACCCAGCTGGTCCCACCAAATGCACAGCATTACCTTGGCGCCATGGATGTTTCGCTTGGGTCTCGGGTAACCATACGTTGCTTTACGTTTTGGGTTGTCGATTCTCTCCAATTTTCGTCGCCTGTTACAATCCGGTGCTAAAAACCCTTCCGATTATGCCGTTGGAGCAGTTGCTTACAGGTTGCTCATGCTTTAGCTATTTTGTGGCACCCAATGCTCTGTCTTCCGGATAATCTCAAATACTTTTAAACGCTGACAAATGGCTGTCTGAGTATCCTCAAACGTATTTGACAGCTTGGTCTGTGTTTGGGTCGGATTCTCGTTCTCGATCTTCGTACTTTGATGGCCGTCCGGAGCGTTCTTCCGCTTCCATACCAAAAGTGCCACTTGTAAACCGTTGAAACCACTTCTGGCACGTTCTTTCCGATTAAGCCTGTTCGCCATAATATTCCCTCATTATACGATGGGTCTCTGTGGACAAAGTAATGAAGGAGAATTCCTCGCAAAAACACTTTTTGTGGTTCCAATGTATTCATTTTGCAACCACGACGACAATACTTTGTTTACCTATTGATGAAATGGCAGCTAGGGGTAAACAAACCCTGAAGATGACACTTCGAAATAACAGTGTTGCCAGATTTACTAAAGTAAATATTTTATGTAAACGACGCATGTATAACACTTATTTATACACCTGATAAATATAGGTTTTGTTGAAATGATTTAAATCTAGTTTACTTAATTCTTTAAATTATGAGTCTCTTCTTCTTCCTTGGGACTATTGCTATTGATAGTTATCTGTGACTTAGTTTTTACCCGTAGCTGGATAGTCAGTTCTGCGTACGGGGAGGCGGTCTGCCGGAATTCGAAATCCTGCTGTGTGAAGACCTGCCCCACTACCGTATAAAACACCGGGCCGCCCCGCTTATTAAATTTAGTACTTTAAGTAGTTTTTCTTCAAATATGTCCATTACCATTGTCTATAAAGAATTCTATATTATTTAACATTTTTATTCAAGATTTTCCCTTCGCACCAATGACAAAGCAAAATGGTCGGTCTAGCAAAACTTGAAAATAGTGAACCACGTCTCACAGCATATCAACCTACAACTATAATCCACTAAGCTAATAGTACACGTTGTCCCCTTTTCGATCGATCCACCTTACTAGCAAACAACGCAATAAAATACGAATCGTTGAAGGCGCCACACTTGCCGGACGGCTACGACAATTTCGCTGGATCGTACGCATCGTTAAAACTTCTTCCCCGTGATCTGATCAGTTGCTCATACACACCGAGGACGGGGTAAATTTTCGCGCTTCTCAGGTGGCGTTTTTAGGGAAAATCTTGCTTACGATCCAACGATTGGAGGGTTCGATTTGAAGCTGCAAATCGATGGTTGGCAAAAGGAACCAGATAAAACCCGTTTGCTGGTGGTGGTGGTACAAGGTAGTGCCAATAAAACCACCGACGCGAAAACGGAGAAAGTGTCTCAAACGGTTATTATTTTTCAAATCCTCATTTCGCCAACTATCCACCGTAGCGTTGGCCAACTGGAATGAAGGAAAACACAAAACAAAAAAAAAAAAAATCGCACCAACGTTTGTTAGTGATGCACCAGTTCATGTACCAGCCAGACAGTGCAGCTTCAGGCGGTGTGGTCAGCTCCAGAAAAGAAAAATAAAACTCTTTTCCATCCCATTCTCTTCCCACTCGCGAAAAGCTTGCAGTCAAAGCAGGCTGCTCCACAATTCACAACCGCAACAGAAATGCAACAGAAAGGCATGGGGTACCGAAAGACAACCCATGAGGAGACCGGTGGATAGCCAATGAATGGGGGGGGGGGGGGGGGGTTTTTTTTGGGGGGGGGGAGGCAAACTTCCAACGCATCTGAAACTAATGTACTGGACGTTGGCCAATTCGTTTCGGCTCGGAATCACAACCGATCGCTAAAACCGTTCGCACGAAAGCGAAACGGAAACGGGAGATGAAGATCGAAGCGGGCAACCAAATGGGACATGGGATGCACATGCACCGGACCACCGATCGTCGGCACAGTTCATTGGCATAGTTTTGGTTTTGTTTTTACTGCCGTTTCTCTTTCATCCTTCAGCACGAATCGAATTTGTTCATTCAATATTTCTTCAGTGGATCATCGCGTTCTCTGGCGGCAAACGAAACAGGGAAGAAAAACCAGTGCAACCGTACCAAGCCAATGACCATGGCCAACGTGTCGCTATGTTAAAATGCCATCTGAACGTGTGAATGTACCGGACGAGTGGTGATTCCTCGCAATAACACTGAAACCCTTACAAGACGAGACGAGAAAACGAGACAAATAACCATGCTAAAGGGACTAGCTAAACACTCAAAAGTTCACATGTGTGTCTGCTAATTTACCTCAGCTCTAAATATATCCACGTGCTTAAGTTCGTCTCAATTTGCAACACCGAAGAAATAAATCAAAATATGTGCTGCTAACTTACACCTCGGGTTCGTCGCTTGATGCGGCGTGCAGATTTATCGATCCATTTCTGCTCCCGTTCGGTAAGCAATGCGCTTTTCGTTGGCTACACGCTACGGGGGAGCAGAGAAAAATGAATTGCATCGTTTAGATGTGTACGCGATAAAGATCATTGCACCGAGTGGCTGGCGTAGGGAATGAATGGACCGCATGGCGAAGGCATGGCAAATGGGCAAAGCGAATGAAAGACATTTTCCGTTGCAGTGACGATGTCGGTAAAGACGATGACTGTGATAAATGTTGTCTAGTTCCGGCAGAAGAGGTTGATTTACAACCGTGACCATTAGTACATGACGTTAGCTAGTGTATGATATAGTAAAAATAAGCAGAAAAAGTACCTTCACATAGACAGTCCAAGATTTCGGTACCTTGTGCGATGAGATAGATCGAGTTAATGTTGTCTGCATACCAAAGCTACTATACTTAACATTTTCATATAGGTCACAACGATCGTCTGTCAATTTTTAATGTTCCAATCAAATTTACTTTGACCCGGAAATGAATAACAAACAAATTACTTTCACGCCATTTTAATACCGCCCAAAGGTTGACGCCATCGGTTGACGCATGATTTGGCCATGGTAAAACTGTCTGACAGAAAATTATGAGCAAACTTTAGGCTGTTTCACAAGCTTCAATGTCCAGGTGAGCTGGTGAGTCATTTTGTTTCTTTTTCGCTCACTACGAAGCACAATGTGGCACGATTTAAAATAATCCAGCGAGCTCGCATTCCGTCAGTGTCGGGTGACGAGATTTTATTAAAAATTTCACTTTTCAAACTTGTTACCGGTAGCGGTGCGCTTTTCGCAACGCGTCCATTCACCGTCTATGTGCATTCGTTTTCCGCCTATTGTCTGTCGGGTTCCGTTCGCATAGAATCGCAGTTTCCAATTTTCCATCGCTTTGCATCGCGATCGTTCCGACGGTATGCGGTAAAAATGCCAAAACCCCGGGACCAAAAACTTAAATTTGAATCTTTCCACTTCCGAAAGTGGTTGCAAGAAAGTGAAATTAGTTTCATCACACAGCGTACCGCTTATCTCGCTACAGACCGGCGGACCGTCGTGGTGGAGGAAAATTTTCGACCGATCGCTTTTGCAACTCAGCAACACATGAAGTGGCTACCGATTTTCACAAACAAAAGCACGTGCGCCACCAGTGGGCTTTCATTCTTCGCAGACAATCGTTACGTGTTGTCCGTTTGTCGTACGCCCTTGCCTGAAGGACACTGACAAGCGTACGAACGTGGCGTGCTTGTTCCCGTTGGAAATGTAATAAAATAGCGGCAGCAAAGCGGAAAACTATCGTACAGGAAATTGATCGAAATTCAATTATCAAACGAAGCTGGTATACCGCAGGGGGGTGTTTTTTTGGAAATCAAATCGAATCAAACTAACCAACGACTAGACCTTTGCCTGTTTGGTTCAACGCTTTACAGAGAAAGCAAACGAAAGTGGAAAACGGAAGGAGTTTTCTTTAGCTTTCTGTCGTTTCCAAAACGGCAGTGTATCAAGTGTGATATCGGATGGTGTTATGTAAAAAGGGTGAATTTAATTTGCTTTGAATTGATTATTTCCTTTGCTATGAAAGGTGAAAAGGGTAAAGCTTCTTGCAGTAGAGATAGAAATTATTTAATAATTGTAGTCTAAGATTTGCAGCTAAGCGGAGAAAAAAAAAACTTAACAGAACAGAGATAAGTTTAAGTCAACGCTTGTTAATGAGGTAATGTAAAAATTTATATTTTAATTCATAATTCATTTAAGTAATAATTTTTATTGTACAAAATCGTGCAGCACTGTTGCCCCACACTTGGTATGCATTACTACTTAAACTTTATGATCATTCCCATGTTACATTTCCAGCATCACTAATGACGAAGTTATTAAGGAAACTAAAACATGTAGCCGGTATCTGTCAAATATTCGAAAACTTATGCAGTATTATGATGTGAAGAGCCAAACTCATCGCAAAGAATTTAACTTCGTAAATAATGTTTAGGCCAGAATGGATCAAATGTGTAGTGAATGTATAGTGAAAACTGCTGTGGAATTCGGCATTACATGTAAAACGGATGCATAAACTATCCGAGTCCTATAGCTCTCCATACAACTTACAACTCCATATAAAACTCCCAAATAATTGAGGTTCAGCTGCTGACCCGTACATTGTTACCGATGCTCCTGCTATATGGATTCTCATATTCTATTTCTATTCAAAGTCCATTTGAAGATTTTATTTATATTTTTTTTCAAATTTCAAATGAAAAAAATATTAAAAAATAAATGTTTATCCTTGACATGAATGCACAAAACATATACCTGTTATAAAAAAGCTCCCTACGCGTCAAATGCTGCAGAAACATTTACGATGCACTGGCACAAAACAGCCCACCCGTCAATTGATAAGATATGTGCCCTGCAAAAACATCGCAATGCAAGAACGAAAGCTATGAGCTACTAAAAGGGAAATGTACACACGGTCGTAAATCAAAGATAGGTCGTTAAAAGCTGAATGATCATTACTCAAGTTACCGCTCAAAGCAAGTACGGCCGGTAACACCACATTGAACTACTGGTCCATGCGGTGTGTCGATGTGGTTTTCCCTAGCATTCTGCATCTTGCCAACCACAACACTTGGCGCACAGTACACAAGTGTACGGCTGTAAACGATCGGCAAAGTAGACTCTTCCTATTCGCAAACGGTGAGGCAAAAGGGCAACAACCCCCCATCATTAAGTGGTGTTGATAACACACCGTTTTACTACCGTCCGGGCTGCCGTTTGAGAAGATGTTGCACTCTGTAGCAAAAGCACTACAGTTAGATGGGGGTCTTTCTTTCCCCGAACATAGAGCGCGTTACCCTCCCTGGAGCTGTTTACAGTGGACGGTTTCCGGAGAGCTGTAGGTAAAACCGCTCAAGGAAGCGGGAATGTTGAGCGTAGTTTTCGTGAAATGATCCTTAAGGGTTGGTATGGTTCAATAATATGTGGAATAAATTATAGTTCAAACTTTATCATTACGCTGGTCAATAAAAATAGTACCTTTCATCACTTCCCACTAGTAGAAAGGAGGAGTGTCGCATCAAATACAACCAAGCTAACAGATTAGTATTGCGTGTACAATAAAGAAAACACAAAAAAAGAAATACAATCGTGATCATTTTCAGATGCTTCATGAACATATTTTATGCTCGCGTGCCTACTGCTAGTGCGTGGTGACCCTTTTCGGCGCGTACCAAACACTGCTGCGGTTATTGGGTTTGTCGTGCAGGTTGAAAGTGATAGCTTGCCTCTCGTGTCACCAGCTGCCCCGGACTGGTGTTGGTAGAAAGTGAAACATGAACGATAGGCTGCCCAACGGCACTTGTCGGACTTGTGGATACGGGACCATCGCGTTATCGGCTTATAATGGTAGGCTTATGAAGCTTTCTAGCCGTGTGCGTGTGTGCGCGTAAGGTCGCACGTATGTATGCCTCGGGGTGGTAAACATTGACACATCATCGGCCCTGTTTGTGAGCATCACGTTTGCCGGCAAACGCTTTCCTCCTGCCTCTAATTAACTCTCACGAAAGACTTGAACGAAATCAGGCGACGAACCGCTCGCATCGTTCGCACCGAGTGCAAGAGCAATTGTGATCAACGAGCCTTTCTCTCTCTCTCTCTGCTCGTACCCTCTCGATCATACATCATGCTGCCATGGTTGCGTCCCTCCCTCCCTGTCTGCCCCACCATGCCCTTCGCTCGTTTTCTTTTGCGCACACGTGTATTCCGCACCCGTCATTCGCCTCGTGATAAGGAGTTTCGATTGGGACAGGTAAATTAATCGCACTCATAGCAGGAAAGCAGAGATGCTTCTGTGTAGACGGTTGAAGCTGTGCAACGCTAGGTGGAAAATTTGGCCACTAGTTCACTGCCTCTAACCTCTCTTTCGCACCAGTTTTGCTGTGGTGGAAAGTCATCTACAAGCAAAAGAAAAAGGCACAACCTCATCACCAGACGCCATGACGATGGCGCATTTCTAATTACCCAACCAAAAAAAGGGTAAAAGAGATCGTACTTTCCCCCGAAATAAAAATGAAATGAATAAACGAAACGAAATAACAACAAAATGCTTACGGATCACAACCACGTGCGACGGACGGTAGCTAATGGGGGAGCACAACCAGTGGTCACACACCAAAACACCAGCTGAAGCTGATAATTGCAACAATCTCCTACGAAAACAACGGTCTAGCTTTTTCTTTGCTGTATTTGTGTGTGTGTGTGGGTTGATCACTTTGATACGGCTTATCACCCCTCGAAATTGGTGACCCACAACATCATCCCTAACTGTAGCATCTCGTGGGTTGTAGAGACTGTGCGGAATATTTATCATACTATCATCTATCATTTACCAACCAACGAAAGGGAAATCAACGATGCAGAACACTGAGGCAGAAGAATTTATTGCACATCTACTGTCCACGTGCAGTCATCGTTGCTGAGGTCTGTTTTCGCAATTGGTGTTAAGTAAACGCTTAACGTTAATGTTCATTTTTTGCACATTTCGAACCTTTGTTAGGTTTGAATTATTTTTACTTTTAGATGATGATAAGTCTCACCTCTTATCCAAACACAGGTTTGAGAAGGACGGAATTATCTTTACGATATGATCAACATGATTCCACCGTGGAAAACGAGTCTCACTTCATAACAATGGTATTCTATGGTATTCTTTGCATAACAAACCAAGAATCACTGATTGAAACTGGTTGATTATATTAAAGAACACCGTTGCAACTTGTTTAAGGCCAGTTCCACTAAAACCAACGAATACATTTAGGGACTACCTTCCGAAACAGGGAAATCTAATGTATCTGAAATGAATCTTGAAATCTTGAATCTTGTGGCTTCCTAAATTGTGCTCATACAGTGAAATCTTTAAAATAGCATCAACTTGTCCACGTAATTCATCAAATATACAGATATCTTATCATCACCATACATAACCTGCTGACAACTGCAGTTACACATCTACACATGCTTTACATTACACAGTTTGTTAAATATAATCGGCACACCTGCGCTTGAATTCTTATAAGTTTGTTGTTGGGGAATACGCCTACGATTAGGCAATGAAAACACATGAATTATAGTTTATAGCAGTAAGTTAGTATTAGTGCAATGTAATTGTAATTAGCAAGTACCTGAATAAATGTAAATTAGTCTTAAGAGTAACCCCAACCAGAGTAGATATATTGTGAGGAGCGATCCGAAACTAAACGAGCTATCGAAACATTCATTCGCATTCTTTATTTCTCTGGGCAATCTGTTGTACCGTTGGATCCACTTGAAATACAAGGAGTTTCTAGCACTATTAGAAAGTAAGTTTGGAACTCTGGGCTCATCTCAATCGAATTTTAAAAGTCATGGTCTGATACACTATTTGTTCTACAGACATCCATTGTAGAATATCTAGCATAACAGCAGACCGCGTACGTCGACCACACTCCAATATTAATCTCATAATACGATTTTGCAACCGTTGAAGCCTTACAATTTGTCCTTTATTGCCAAGAAATAG
>KZ061571.1:450408-464254 GCA_002091835.1 Anopheles maculatus | reverse complement strand
CTCTCTCCCAGATACCCAGGCAATAGACGGGTTCATCTCCGAAATATAAAAGCCATGGTCTGATAAACTATCCTTTGTTCTACAGACATCCATTGTAGAATATCTAGCATAACAGCAGACCGCGTACGTCGACCACACTCCAATATTAATCTCATAATACGATTTTGCAACCGTTGAAGCCTTACAATTTGTCCTTTATTGCCAAGAAATAGGATGGACGAGTAGAAATCATAGTGTGGTGATATGAGTGATTTGTAGAGGTAAACTTTCCCAAAAAAAAAATCGAGATCGCTCGCCAGTCTACATATCACTCTACACTTCTTAGCCACTTTAGTGATCAATGTGAGCATGGAACCAGCAACTTGTCATCTAAAATATCCCCCAAGCATTTAACCTGGTGGGTTCTCTCCATTCGTCCATAAAACAACGTTATTGAGTTTAATTATACATTGGTTTAATCAGCTGAAACCATATCAAGTTAAACTTTTCCTCCAATATTGCCCAAAAATAACTCCATAGATTTGTCCTGCCTTTAGATCGAACATTGGGTGAACTAATATTTCTACCGATCACCTTAAAAAAACGCAAACCATGCAAACAAAACCCCCTTAATCGGTTACAATTCCCAGCATCGCAAGACGCACGTACGCACCGCGGCACACAATTGTTTCCCCGATAAAGGAAACTCACTTTCATTTCACTTCCCGATCTCGAGGCGCAATGCTGTTAGTTTGGCGTGCTTGGAATTGTTGGTCCCCGGGGGCCGCACCCGATAACGATCTCGTGCTTGCAGGCATGCATGCACGCATGCATACACGCATGCCAGCGCTGGTTCGGGTCACCAGCTTTGTTTGTACCTTCACCTAGCGCCCCCATTAGAGGGGGTTCGGGCGGGATTTGAGATTTGAGAACCCCGAGGCGCAGCGCACGAGTTGTAGTAATAGGTTGGGAAATGAATCTCGCCATCGCTAACGAGACGAGTGAAACCGAAAGCGAGCAAATGTCTGGCACACCACTGCCCGAAGGCTACTGCCAGATCAACCGAGATTCTCCTGATCTTTCCTTTCCCATCAATAAGCCGCGTTTTCCCGTGTCAGCCAAACGGTGGGTTGAGGTTGGTTTTCGTTTCATTTGTTTTGCCTCGAATCGGTCGGAATCGGAAGCGGAATCGGAATGTGCAGTTATTGAACTTCCCTGAAAATGCTAAGCTATGAGGGAGCTCGTGTTGTACGAACGACATTCCGAACATGGGACACAGGACTGCCGGCGTTCGAAAAAACCAATCATAATCCATGCAGCCGATTGTTTCGATTCCATTCCTGCATCGCAACAGTTTTCGTACGCTCGCATGATTAATGTGCGTACCATTGTACCCGTCTCGTTTGACCCAGGACGGTGGAAAATCAAAACATGTTACATAGTCCGTCTTCGTGTCAGTCAGTCACCGTCATCATGACCGTTTTTAAATTGATCAGTTGCACACCTAGCGGGAGCTTTTGAGGTCAATCGTTGGTGACCGCTAATCTCACCCACGGCTTCGAACACTAATGCATCGAAGGAAGGAAAGAGCACAAAAAAACAAAAACAAATAAGAT
Organism: Anopheles maculatus; assembly: GCA_002091835.1. Classification (NCBI taxonomy): domain Eukaryota; kingdom Metazoa; phylum Arthropoda; class Insecta; order Diptera; family Culicidae; genus Anopheles; species Anopheles maculatus. Next base: position 462,659 of record KZ061571.1, on the reverse strand, counting down.
TGATGACGTCCGCAGCTATGCAATGAAAATTCGAACATTGAGCCGGGTATGGGTTTGTGATATCTCGCATAGCTAGGAGTCTATTTACCACGAGAGCATCGCGCACTATGTGCGAGGCAAGCAATGCAAACGACGTAAGAGATTTAATTTTCCCTCACCAAAACTAGCTTACGGACAGTGTGAAGTTACGCATGTGTGTAGTTAATTTGAGCTGAAATCTATCATACTTGCTGATAGCAATTATAATTACGCGATGATGCTGTACCTTCCACACATTGTTTTGCGTAGTTTCGTCGCTTTGGTTTGGAGATGAAGTCATTCGATCCAATCGTACATAAATTTTGAGACATTAATGATTTTGATCGTTCATTTTGTCGGTTTTCAAAGTGAGAACACCGTTAAAATGAGTTTCAATTTCCCTATATTTTGATACTGGCAACGAACCCATAACAATTTCTGTGCAAAGTGAAAGAGCCTTGCTGCATCCGGCTCTAGCATGACACGCCACACTCGCACCAGCTATAAACCCAATTATGACGCTAAGAAACGAACCCGGTTTTGCTCTCGGTGTGAACCACGAGGTGAAGTGTAACTTCGCCCCAAATCAACGCCGATGCAATGTTTTGGGTGTGAAGCTTTTCACACACCACAACCAAGCACTACTGCGCTAGGGAAATCGGCTATCAAAATGCATTTCATTAATAATCCGTCCCCAGACGGGGCAAAACTTTACTTCCAGCGTGGCGAGTGAAGAGAAAACGCTGGCAATGTGCATTTTTACGCAAAGTGAACTGTCTCCCATGCGTATGCAGTTGCAGACTAATGCTGTGAAGTGGAAGAAATGGGACAACCGCTCGATTCTCACGATTAACGTTTATGACTTTTGGGTTTAATCCTTTTTTTCTTTCCACTTTCAAACTTCTGAATGTGGTAGATTCAACAGAGGACATAATTCATAATAAAAATCCAAAAATATAATGCTGATGCTTTTAGACATTTCATATAGTTTGTCAATTGATTTGGTTGCGATATCCATTCAAAGCTTGAAGTGGATATTGAAAGTATTTATTTATTTATTTAGCATCCACACCTACACCGTGTACTGCAGTATCATTCACTCGGTCCTAGAATACTCCTGTGTTCTTTGGAACCCCACCACAGCCACCTATTCTTCGCGAATTGCGCGAAGAAAGCAGCTTGCTTTCTTGCCAAGATCGCCGGAATTTTTCGTCGTATCCTGCTCGGTGTCATCTCCTGGGTCTTGAAACCCTTTCTGTCCGAAGCCGTAATGCTGAGTGCATTTTCATTGAAGGTCTCTGTTGTCCTGCATCGATCTAATTGCACCATCTCGAGCACTCAGGACCAGGGAATCACTCCGTGTTATTCAGTCTTGTTCCAGCGCTGGTCAGTCCGACCATGGTTGGCCTGTCTTCCGACTTTCTTAGAAACAGGCTCCGTCTTCCTCCATGATCGGAGATATTTATGGAACAGCGAGTGTAGTCATTGTTGCCATTGTAATTCAATAAGGCCTCGGGGTCCGTATTTATTAGAAACAATAAACAAACAAACAAGAGGCTTGCCATTAAACTTAGCCAATCCGCAACTTACAAGCTAACTTATAAACTAAGAAAAGAAAACAATACAGATTAGAAATATACCTGAAAGTTACTTCTTATTAGGAATTAAACAAAAAATCGCAGAATACAGACTTAAAGGATGAATAGGAGAATACAATGAAACAGAAAGGGGGACTGAACCCAGTCAGTCCAGTCCAGGGGCCAGGGGCGGCCCGGTGGTGTATAGGATCTAGGTTCGAATCCTGGCGGACCGCCTCCCCGTACGCAGGACTGATGACTATTCAGCTACGGGTAAATACCAAGTCAAAAGAAGCTAGAAATAGCAGAGAAGAAGAAGCTAGTCGGGATTGGAAAGAGGATAGGGATATGTTGAAGACAAACAGAGGATAAAAGTGATTGAAATGGCGACATGAATCGGATCGTGGTGGCCAAACGGTCTACGGCGAATTGGCAGTAACAAAGGATCACGGAAGCGGAGAGATCGTGATGGGACATAAAAGTGGATGCGGGCTAGAAGGTTTGGAGCATCTATCCTACCCAGCAAAAGACCCGTAACAAATGGAGCCTGACCCTTATCTCGTCTGCTTTCGAGAGATTGCAGACCGAGCATTTAGCAGCGGACACTATAAGGTGGAAGTGGAGCATCACAAAGATCTCTAAAAAAAGAAATTCTAGTAAAACATCTGTGAACCTTTTCGATCCGGTCAATCTAAAATGTGCAACTCGGACTCCGGGGTGCACAGGAACGTATGACAACAATAAAGAGATTTCAAACATAAACGGTCAGCTGTAATCAGCTGTGATCCTGCGTATACGACCTAAGGTTTACAAAGCTTTTCCACATATTTCGTTAATATGAGAATTGAATGAAAGCTTCAAGTCTAAGTAAACACCAAGATGTCAGGCGGAAGGCACTCGATTTAGGCTCAATTAATAAAGGGAGTAGGAAATAGACAAAATAGAACACGGGACCGTGACTAAGGGATAGGAAGTTGACAGAACACCTAGAGGAAAGGTTAGTAAGAATTTTTTAAAGAAATATACAATCAGAATTGTACACATGGTTAGAACATGGTTAAATATCTGTAGATCATTAGCATAGAGGAAGAATACAGCTAATATCATTGATAAACAGCAGGAAAAGGAGAGGACTAAGAACACTACCCTGAGGTACACCCGAGGAACGGGGAAAGACTTTAGAGAAATAAGCATCGATCTTGACGCAATAGTTACGATCGCAGAAAAAGGATTGAAGCCAAGAAACAAGCTTAAAGGAAATGCCGAGCTTACTAAGCTTACTAAGGTATAGAATAGTAAATCGCGATGTAGAAAAATGTAAACGCAACGCTTCAGTTGATATCCATAATTATCCAGTTACGTCCGCATTGGGATAATCTTCCTTCAATTCTACAATTTTAATGATCATGAGGCTTCAGCCTATCTAATTATTCCAACCACCCAAGCTGATAAAATACCTTCACCCACAATAGCAGGCAACCACGATGCATCCATCCACTTTCGCTACTTTCGTATGCGTCTTCTGCTGCTTCAGCTGCATCGATGGAAAATGGGATCATGGACACATATGCTCAAATACTCCCCAATAGATGTGGACAGATCCATCGAGTCGTTTTTGTTGTTGTCGTCCGTGCGACAATGCATGTCCCACTTTTTCCCCCCGGCAATATTGTGAAAATATGGATCCTTTTCTTGAATTCTGCGCATTTAATTACTCAATTTGGCAAATTGAATCCGTACTTTTATCCTGTGAAATGAATAGCATTTCCGTCAAAATTTTCCCGGAATCTAGGTAAGACGGTAAATTGCGAGCATGGTACAAACCATATCACACTTGCCTGCTTAAGGGGGGTACTGTGTTAATCAAACAATCGATTAGTTAGCATTCCTCCTTCGCTAGCTCGTAACAGAGGCACCACTTGCTTACCGAACCGTGTACCGGCGACACGAAGCCTGGAGATCGGCGGTACGTCGATGCACCGTCGGTTATGCTGGTCTGCACAGGTGCACAGGGTCCGTGTGAGGTTCGTGCATGTATAAACAGTAAACATTGGCATGCAAGCGAGCAGAGTTTCGCATGTGGGGCGTTGGTGCTTGGTGCTATGTTTTATGCTACTACTTGCTACCGCCACCGTGTTGCAGGTGCCGATCAAGGTCAGTATGCTGACGCTTTCCACACCTTTCCGCCGGCAAATATGCGTGCTAAACGGTGTCGTCTTGAGCCGGCACGCCATCGTTCGTGGTGGGATTTACGGGCTCAAAACGAGCATCCTTGTTTGTAAAGTACGAGTGGATCGTTCTGTTTGTGGAAGCAATTTTAAAGGCGACGAGGTGATATTGTGTACCTTGTGCATACATCAGGTCTGTTGCTGGTTTACTCAATTAATTTCCTATAATTAGGTAAAAGTGACAAATGTCCATCCACTAACGGATTATTGATAATTCGTATCATATACCTCGTTTATTTAATTTAAATATTTGATCGTTTTTTACCCTTTTCAAGATGCACAAGCTGCAAAATAAATAATCTTTTTTTTTAATTTTATAAATTTTATTCTCCTTCAGTTATGCAGCTATCGTAATCCTACATAACACGATTTTCAACGCATCATTTTAACATATCATTTTACAAACGCACTACAAAAATACTACAAGCTTAAACGTGGTACCGTCGTGTGCCCAGGCCGAAGTCAGGGGAAACAATTTTGACGTGCAAGTCGTAGGGGAATAAAAAAATAAATAACACGCAAATAAAAATCGTCAAAATAAACTTTGTAAAAAGGTGTAAAACTGAATGTTAATCTTCTCTAGAATCGACGGGGCGTCAATATTACCACTGATCAATTTATGTGAAAATATGCACTGTGCCGTCATTTTTCTATGTTCGAGCGGTTCTAGTCCAAATAATAAACATCTAGTCCGATATGATGGGCACAAAGAGACACGAGACCATGGCAGACGATAAAGCATAGTACGTGTAACACGGACTGTATCCTGTCAATTATATATTATTGCGAAGGAGTCCATATGCAAATTCTACGATCGGTCGGATTATTGCACAGTACAGGGATTTTACACTGAATGGATCTATAAAATCTTTGGAAACACGTAACAGAAAGCCTAGTGTACGGAGCACTTTTGATATTATCTGTTCGTGTGACTCTGCTGTCTACAAGGACGCTTAGGTCACGAACCACTTTTGAACGGGAGACAGAGGAATTAACAATTTTGTAAACAATTTCAATCGGAGCTCGTTTTCTTGAAAACGTTATTACTGTACATTTATTAACGTTGACACGCATCAAATTACTTTAGCACCACGAGTTGAACTGAGTTAAACAGTTGTTGGTAATCCGCAAGGTCAAACATTGGTAAGAATATCGTTAAGTCGTCTGCATATAAAAGCTTTTCGCAATCTGATACAGAATACACTATGTCGTTAATAAATATGGCAAATAAAATAGGGCCTAAGATACTGCCTTGCGGAACTCCTGCAGAATTAGTGAAGGGTGTAGCTTTAGGATGTATTTCGATTGCATAAACAATTGCTTTTGCCGTCATAATTGTTAAATGTGTATGATTAAATTGGATGTTTTTAACACGGAATTCAAATCTGTACACTCTATACTCTTTACCGATTCTTTAGTCGTACATCATTGATAATAAGTTATGTTCAGCACTCGGTAGCTCCATCGCATCATTTTCTTTCGTTATTCAACAACCACAATGTATCGCTGATGGGTATTATCAGTATGCAAAATAAACAACGCTTGACCAAGTAATCATCAAATTTGTTAATCGATATCTCGTTAAATCTTGTGCTCAAATTATACCACCCCTTACTCACGCTCACTCGATGCTGACCTGGGCGAATGTACTCAGTCGTAAGCCACACAGCTAGACGAGCGTACAATGCCAACCAATTTGTTTGCATGGGCCATGAAGAAGCCGGTCGTTCGGTGAATCAGTTACGCGACTTGAACGAGATGGGGCGAAGATTGTTTATGCTCCACGCGCCCGGAACCCATATTGCTTCCTGCTCGGGGTTACATGTTTCATAACGCGCATTGTTAACGCTATCCTGGACACACAAGGAAACGAATAGGCGTTAGCACAAAGCCACAATCCAGCACTTACCTACGAAGAAAACAAAAAACAATGTAGCTTCTGAAGTACATAAAACGTAACCAACAAGCCATACCTGCGAGACAATTGTCAACAGAGAACAGAGGGACCGGATTTGAAGCTCCTCGTTCCTATTGCGGAAGAAAAATCATTGAATACAATTGCGCAAAAGGTTGCTTTCAGTTGCTTCATTCCCAAAGTATAGCAAACATTTGATAATAGAATAAAAAATCACTGTAGAAAAAAAGTAATAGCATTTAAAACAAATGATAAAACATGTTTAACTAAACCAAACTATCTCGATAAAGTAATAGTGTGACAAACGCAAACAAACCCGCAACGATAAAAGCGTAACAATGGCCAACAAAACACTATCTGGCACTTCCTCAACAGTTGAATGTTATTGTTCGTTTGGTTTGTTTAGTTTGCATTATCTTCCTAACGGTGAAAGTACACCGGTTCCGTGACAGAAAACACTCAAAACGGTCCACAAAACAGTGTAAACATTCCTTCCCAAGCAAACCGATTCCTATCGTGAACAGAAGGTGTGAGATAAGCTGCCGTTGCACATTATAAGCAAATCAAATGGAACGCATTTTAGCTGTCCGGTTGTTGGAGTTGAAGTTCCCGCGTAGATAAAGCTGTTATTTCGTTTGACACTTTGACAAAGATTGTCCGGTAAGATATAGTATGCATTTCTTAGACCCAAGCCCAGCGAGTGCTTTGCTATTTAGTTGAGGAAGAGATTTGTACGCAGGAAAAGTAGTTGTTTAATAATAACAGCTCAATATAGACAACCCTGAGTAGAGCAATATAAATTAAATATTAATTAAAATGCGTTACGTGTACAGCCACGCCGGACATTGTAGCAGGGTCCAAACAAACTCAAATCAGAAGCAACGTAACGTAATAAAACAAATCTCTTATAATCGGAAAATGAACAGCCCTTCTCCTAGCGGTCGTATGCGTTTCCTTTCAACGATTACGTTCCGGCTCGATTGGATTCTCTTGTTTACCTTGCCTGCAATGTACCTCAAACACCCTTCCCCGGTCGAAAGGTACGATGCGATGCGTGATTGGTTCTTTGGGCATCCCAAATGTAATAATCAATCGAAATCGATCATCACCATAAACAGCATCCGTGTACATCCGGATGTAGCGCTTTGTGCGTACGATTTCACTTTAGTTCGCTGACCTAACACCACCCTCCCTGGAAGCGCATGGTAGGTTGTTGTTATTGGAAGAGTTTCAAGACAGCAGCAGCCGGCAAAAAAAACCCTCCTATTTACTGTTTCCTATTCCCAAACGACACGACACGACGTAACACACTTTGAGGAAGACGTTCGGAGCAGTCACGGGGTCACTGTGACACAGTCCGTGGCGAGGAATCCGCTGTCCCGCTAGAACGGACTCTTGCTTTCTGTGACCGACATTAGCTGTTCACGCGTGCGCTGATGTCATTGCGAAAGATGATCAGTGGCCGCGTATGGTGCGATGATGTTGCCAGATGCGAATTGTTGGTTTTTGGTTTGTGAGTGCGTCGGAAGCGAAGTGTCACACTTTCGTGTGCCGTGTGGCATACGGGGCATGCTAAATTCGTCCCCATATTCAAATAAGTCGAGACGGGAACGGTAATTGTAAAAGAAATTATCGATCGACTGTCGGTGAGAGTGGGCGCATTCGGGCGTGTCGAAGAAGGCCCACTTCAAAGCACCAAAACATTCGAGGTATTTCTATTGGGTACATAACAATTTTACTTTACTTTGTATGTCAATTTTGGGTTTGCAGTTACCAGATTGTACATTTCTTATAAAAGTGATTTTAATAATAACAATAAAAGAATATGATAAACGCTTAATTTCTACCGATAACTCGCTTGCTGATTTGATATTGGTAGCATTTGCCTAAAAGTATGCAAATTCATGCTACGATCCTACAATCTTCTGACAAAGTTTGAACTACTTCACAGTCCCTTTAGTATGTAGTGATTCTTTATGGAAAGCAACACCAATAAATTTCTAAGTTTCCTCAACTATGTTCTCCTTAACCAACTATCGTCATCGGATGAAAAAAGTGAAGGAAAATCAAATTAAATTAAATTATCCGCTAACCATCTCGGTCACTCTTTTATCCCATTCCGGTACAGGTTCCCAGCAGTGCAGGTTAAAGGGAGACATCCCATCATATGTTGCTTCTTTACCTCTTCAGGGTGCGGCATTAGTAGTCGCGCCCTGCACGATCGATCAGCTCTCCCGCGGTACAGTTTTGCCTTGTTATCAGGGGTCATAAAATTAAATCGTTTTGTTTTCACCATCATTTCACCATGCTTCCCTGCTGTTGCTGTAGCGCCGTTCTCCACCAAAAACTGACCACTTTTGAAGCATCACATTTTGTTAAACCACTCCAGATTTTCATACCTTCGACGAAAGGGGTCGTGTTTATCATCGTCAAACAGACAACATTGTTGTTGTCATGTTGATCCGGTCCACCATTCCTTCCGGGTGTTGTGAGAACCTTATACCTGTTATAGACTGTTATAGATCGACGGTGGTCCTTGGAGGTCGCGAGTAATCGGCAACAAAAACAATGAAGCTAATAACAACAATAATTGGCGAACAATGTCCGTACAGAGCTCTGTGCAGGTGAGTAGAGTCTGAGAAATAAAGAAAATACAAAACCACATTTCTTCCACTACACATGAACTGACGTTTACCATTAGAGTGAACCGGAAGAAGCATTGTAGATTTGAGAAAAAAATTATTGTTTTAATAAACAAGTAGTGTGACATCTATTTCCGTCAGACATAACCTATCTAGGTGATAACGTTAACCAGAGAAAAGAGTATTTCATAACCCATAATCTAAACGAATTCTCAAACCAAGGAAGTGTTAAAATGAAAATATATCATACCCTCATTTGAATACTGATGCAGCAAAACGCCACGCACCTGCCCTAAAGCCCACCATAAGCCTAATAATGGTATGTGCTAAAACTCAACATAAATCAAACAGAATTCCACCAAAAAAGCGTCCATCCAATGTTGCTGAAAAACGGAGATAAAAAAGTATAACTACGGGTCAATAAACGCAACACTTTGGTCCCAGCTCCCACTAATCGTCCATTTCCTTACCCACAACTGGGTGACGAAAATCTGATGATGAGAAAAGCTTTCTTGCAGCCCACCACGTGAAAACGGTACGAACGGCTGGTATCTGAAGACTGGCCTTGACCACCCGTTTCAAAAACCAGATTTACAGCCAAACGAAAGTTGTCACTTACTGGATGCTGAGTGCAAAAAAAAAACCCTATCTCCAGTCCTCAGCTTAGGTTAGCCCACTTTCCTGACTTACAAGTCCACGTTGGTGGCTGCTCTTTCGCACTGTTTATGAGCCAACTGCTCGTCATAAACAATAAATGTGAACAATTATTTGTATAGTGTGTTTGTTATATCATCTTTCACTTGAAATGATTTTATTTGTCTCATAAAACAAACGGCTGCATCGATGGTCACGACCTCTAAAATACTGGTGTACAACACACCTACTAAGATTTGTTTTATTATCTGTCCTACACTTGGCCAGTCTTCGTGGTGCGCTCGCTATCGTCAAACTAATTAGTTCATCGGTTCATAAAGTGCATGTAGCCTGTCGAATGTCACTGCAAGGTCATAATTTAATTTAAGAGACACTGATTTAAGAGACACTTAGTCTTAGGGATCCATTGAACCAACTTGCGTATCATTTCTGATATGTGCACGCCAAATATTACAGCGATATCAATCGATTAGGGCAAACAGTTATGGCAAATAGTCGAGGAACGGCAATTGAAAAGCTTCTTCTTACTGTGAGTTTTATCTCTGAGAAAAAAACTGGACCCATCCGGTGCCAGAGACCGATCTTTAAACGACAGGACCCGATATCGCATCCCGTTTGGGTCGTCTTTCTATACGCTGATTCGGGTAAGGCGGGTGGACGAAGTCAGGGAAGCCAGCATTGGTAAGTCAATTTTATTTAAAGAAGAACAGGTTGGAAACAGTCTGCCTTTGCACCAAGATGCGATACTCTCCCAGTTCTAGGGAATGAAGAAATTATCTATCAGCGAACAGATGTCCGGAAGTCCAACAGTATTGTAAAATGCTTCCAATGCTGCATAAATTTACGAGGAAGTCTTCTTCTTTCATGGCCTAACGACCTCTTAAGGTCATGCCTGCCATTTCTGGCTTACTAGACTAATTGATACCGCATAGTTGGTTAGTCAATCCTCACTATGGGGGAACGGCCCAGATGAGACTTGAACCCCGGTCCTGCCGTGTGAAAACCGACGCCGCTGTCGCATCACCACCGGACCGAGGAAGTATTGTTAAGTAAAACTCACTGCCTTTGCCCCAGAAGTCGTTCATGTGACAACTGCACTCAGAATGAAAGGATTATGGTACTTGTTAACCATATCTTTGAGGCGTTGAGCACCTAACTATCTAAGATAATTCTAATTGATGTCTAGACCAACAAATAGACGGATAGCATTTTTGGACAACCCTCTATCGTATCGACCTTGTTTTAATCAATCCATATCCAAAACAGAGTACCAAGTGTTCATCACGGTGTAGAAAGATCTAAACCAAATTCTAAGATCTAAGTATGCAAACTACCTCAGAAAAATCAGATTAGAGTATACATAGAGAAAATATGAAAGTAGTATCTTGGGTATCCCCGAGCATTTGACGCATTCCCATGGCTATTTTAATAGTGCTCCTCAATAGTATTTCTTGTTGATTTATCATCTTGCACCGCTCTAAAAATGCTTTAGTAGCCATTGCTTATAATTGGTTATAGTATTTCGTTGAATAAAGGTGCAACTCACTTCCGTTCTGCACATCAATCTAACAGGTTATGGGCCCAGCGTTACGAAAGCGAATAACTCTTCTGAATCGTGTTAAACCGTGTGAACTTGTTTCCTGTTCAAAGTTGTGCGTTTGTTAAGCTGCAAGAAATAAAATGACGGACCAGAATTTCTCGTTGCAAAAGTTGAATGATTTCAACTACGAAATATGGAAGTTTCGTCTGGAGCTGCTGCTAACTAAGGAGGCTTTGTTTGATATCGTGAAAAATGAGAAACCGGAACATCCTGAAGCAAATTGGATTGTAAAAGACGGCAAAGCACGAGCACTCATCGGATTATCTATCGAAGACAGTCAAACCTGCCATGTTATCCATTCTACGACAGCAAAAGAGATGTGGGATGCATTGAGGAAGTATCACGCGCGTTCAACACTATCGATGAAGATACACATTCTGAGGAAGCTGATTCGACTGCAATTGTCTGAAAAAGGTAATATGGCTGAACATCTCGCTGAAATTACAGGGCTTTCCAATCGTCTTTCCAGCATGGGCGATCCTTTGAAAGAATATTGGCTTGTGGCTATAATCCTTTCCCGTCTGCATGAATCGTATGATTCATTGATAACTGCACTAGAAAGCCGACCCGAAGAAGACTTGAATCTACAGTTTGTCAAAGGGAAGCTTCTTGATGAGTGGAGAAAGCGGGTGGAAAGAGGAAGTGTTAGTGCCAACGAAGAGCAAGCTTTCAAGGTTGTAACGAAGCCGAAACAATCGGAGAAGAAGAAAAAGGTGTGTCATTATTGCAACAAAGAAGGACATTTTCGGCGCGAATGTCGTAAGCTACAACAAGATCGACAAGGAAAAAGGGCTGAGGACCCGAACAAGGCTGAAAGCAGGTCGAATAATCATTGGGCGAATTTAGTGGTTGCAACAGAAGAGATGTGTTTGAGAGCTGGACCGGAATGGGAAAAGGACTCTTTGTTGTGGTTCCTAGATTCAGGGGCTACATCCCATATGACCAGTAACGCATCGCTGCTTGAAGAAACTCATCATGCCAACACCAAAGTAAGCCTAGCAGATGGTAGGAAGATTTCTGTAGCAGGCTTTGGTTCTGCTAAGTTTCAATCAAGGAATGGAAACGGCAAAGAAATCAACATGAAGCTTAAGCAAGTTTACCACGTGCCATCACTGAAGGGAAATCTTCTTTCCGTAAGTAAACTTTGTGATGAAGGATACATAGTGTCATTTCGCGAAAGTGGATGTACTATAGAGAAGGAAGGCAATGTGATTGTGGGTCAACGTAGCGGCAATCTTTACCACTTGAATCCCGGTGTACAACGTGCATGGTTGACAGCAGCTGGTCATAATGACAATTGTATTCACGTGTGGCATCGTCGCCTGGGTCATAGAGACCACCAAACCGTGAAAACCATCATTAACAATGAATTAGGACTTGGACTGAAAATACGCGAATGTTCTATCGAATCGATATGCGGTGCTTGCTATGAGGGAAAAATGGCTCGATTATCATTCCCAAAGTCTTCCAAGTCGAGGTCAACGGTTTCTGGATGATTAGTGAAGACCGGGTACGATTTTGTCATTCAACCATGTTTACGTTTCTTCCGTGCCGTGCGTCTTACACCTTTCTCTTGGCCGGGTCGGACATGCAAGATGCCAATTCAATGATGTATCC
>KZ061571.1:419045-450352 GCA_002091835.1 Anopheles maculatus | reverse complement strand
CATCTAAAGGTCTTGTGGGGTACTCAGATGCCGACTGGGCAGGTGACTTGGCAACACGAAGATCAACTTCTGGATACGTGTTTAAATACGCAGGAGGAGCAGTGTCCTGGGCAAGCCGACTACAACATTGTGTAACATTTTCCTCGATGGAGTCGGAATACGTAGCTCTTGGAGAAGCTTGTCAAGAAGTCGTTTGGTTGAGGAAACTGCTGCATGACCTAGGAGAGACAGTGGATGGCCCAACTGTCATCATGGAGGACAACCAGTCATGTATCAAGTTTGTCAACTCTGAAAGAACTTCCCGTCGTTCCAAACACATAGAAACGAAGGAATATTATGTAAAGGAGCTCTGTGAAAAAGGAACATTGCAGCTATCTTATTGTCCTACAGAAGACATGGTGGCTGACATCCTCACCAAACCGTTGGGAACGACTAAATTCAACAGACTCTCAGGTCAACTGGGTCTAACGAACGGATTCTGTGGTGAACATCGACGCGGCTGCAATTGAGGAGGAGTGTTGATTTATCATCTTGCACCGCTCTAAAAATGCTTTAGTAGCCATTGCTTATAATTGGTTATAGTATTTCGTTGAATAAAGGTGCAACTCACTTCTGTTCTGCACATCAATCTAACATTTCTGAGAAGCTTTTTTTTGTTGTTGCGATGCATTGAACCCCATTGCAATAATTTTAAGAATGTCAGTGAATTTTCTTCCTCCACTTATTAATCTTTTACCAATGATCAGCAGGCCGTTCCATCCGACTCGGCCTTGACTCGTACTTGCTCGCTCGAGAGGCACACTTTTCCCGTACGGTCTGCAACAGTGTCGTTGATCGGGTCTCGACTGATCGTCACCTTCTCCCGAGACGGAGGCCGTGAGCCGGTTTCTGGATGATTAGTGAAGACCGGGTACGATTTTGTCATTCAACCATGTTTACGTTTCTTCCGTGCCGTGCGTCTTACACCTTTCTCTTGGCCGGGTCGGACATGCAAGATGCCCATTCAATGATGTATCCTTTCCTTTGGCTAACTAATTTCACTTCATTCTTCCATCCCTTCGTTTCCCCATGGTGCAATTGATCGTACCAAACCAAAACCTCACTAATAGTCTTTGCTATCTCCGAGCGACACTCAGCCCCTTCAGAAAGCATTCGTGCGAAGATATGTCACCTAATCTGCTTCAAAACGGTTTCAAACTCATGTGCCGCGAGTCATTTTCTGGTTTCGATTTTTGTAAGATGCTTTCGATAGCTGTTGAAGCAGCGCGCCAAACAGGAGACACAATACCTAGACAACTGCTTCACGTGGTTCCGTCCTAATCTGCTTCAAAACGGTTTCAAACTCATGTGCCGCGAGTCATTTTCTGGTTTCGATTTTTGTAAGATGCTTTCGATAGCTGTTGAAGCAGCGCGCCAAACAGGAGACACAATACCTAGACAACTGCTTCACGTGGTTCCGTTCACCGAGGTGTGCCCTGTTTCTGTGGTTCGTGGGTACCGGACCGCGGACCACACTTGCTCTCTAAATTTCTAACCAAGACCACGATTAAATCAAACACGTGGTGCGGTTGGTGTTGGACGCCGGCCGAAAGTAAAACCAGCATCAATGTTTGGTCTGTGTGGCGCACCATTGAAACAACCAGTTTTTTGTGGTTTATATTTATTGCCCCAGGACATGAAACTAAAATTTACGCACAACTGTTTAGAGTTCAATATATGAGCTAAAGGCACCGTGTTAACGGATTGTCATGTGAGTTAGTGCTTCATTACTAGAAGGCTTAAGGCCCGCGGAGAAGCGGGCGAAAGTGAAAGTGAAAGATTTTCTTGCCGGGAGGCACATGTGCAGTACGATTCTACTTCTCATAACTCATAGCACTAAGCTGGTATCGATTAAAACAAACTCGAACAGTCTTGGCTTGATATCACTGAATTCCTTGACTTCCTGTTCGTTAGCTGAATAGTCACACCTGGCGATTCTTATTGGAAATCAAAGACTTGAGTGGACTAGGTGTCGCCTGCATCTACATCTCACTGCATCAACTCTAAATTAATCAGAGCTACTTATGCGCTTTAACAGCTGATAAGAGCGTCACAGGAGAAAAAGTGGTAAAAGAAAATTGGCTTTATACGAGGGAAAGTGTGACTATCGAATCGATATGCGCTGCTTGTAAACGCTCATCAGCGATTATTAATCTTAGCCTCTTGCGTCTGAAAATACGCGAATGTTCTATCGAATCGATATGCGGTGCTTGCTATGAGGGAAAAATGGCTCGATTATCATTCCCAAAGTCATCCGAGTCGAGGTCAAAAGCAATAGGAGATCTTGTTCATACCGATCTTTGTGGACCGTTGGATGTTGCGACATTAAGCGGAAAGCGGTATTTTATGACCATGGTGGATGATTTCAGTCGCTATTGTGTAGTGTACTTGTTATCGAAGAAGTCAGAAGCTACCGAAAAGATAGAAGAGTATGTCCAAATGATGAAAACCCAATTTGGTAAATCAATAAAAGTACTACGTGCTGATGGTGGAGGAGAATACTCTTGTGATCGTTTGAAAAATTTTTTCAAGAAGAGTGGAATACTCCTGCAACGGACAGCTCCTTATAGCCCACAACAAAATGGTGTTGCTGAAAGGAAAAATCGCACCTTGGGTGAAATGGTACGATGCCTCTTGTCTGAAGCGCGTTTACCCAAGGAATACTGGGGCGAGGCTGTAATTACGGCTAACTTTCTTCAAAATATGCTGCCAACTTCAGGGATCAACGGTACACCATATGAAATCTGGTGGGGTAAGAAACCCGAATATTCTTTTCTCCGTGTGTTCGGATCCCAAGCTTTCGTTCACGTCCCGAATGAGAAACGACGAAAGCTTGATTTCAAAGCAAAGAAGCTCATCTTTGTTGGCTACGCGGAAGGTCGGAAAGCTTACAGATTCGTGGATCCTGTAACTAAGCGAGTGACCATCAGTAGGGATGCACAATTCCTTGAGCTGATTGCTGACTCTGAATCGAAAGGAGAATCTTGTTCTGATCGAGTAGCTGCTCCGAATGAAGTCATTGTTTCTTTTGAACCACAGCCAATGTTGGTGGAAACTGATGCTGATCCTGTTACTGAACAAGATTTGGCGGAAGAAGAGGAAGAATATTTCGATAGTTTAGCAGAAAACGATAGTGCTTCAGAAGGTGATGGTAATTCTCAGCTTATGGAAAATGTACGTCGCTCGACAAGGACAACAAAAGGAATACCACCAAAGCGACTGTTCGAAGAAACTAATTTCGCACAAGCTGACACGGAAGAACCAAAAAAACGTAAAGGAAGCATTATCTTCTCCTACATCGAAATCAAAATGGATCCAAGCGATTTTAGATGAGTTGAAGTCTCATGCTGAGAATGGTACTTGGGATCTGGTTAAGTTGCCTGCAGGGAAGAAAGTAATTGGAAGCAAATGGATTTTTAAAATCAAGCAAGATGCGTATGGAAATGTGGTGAAACACAAAGCACGACTTGTTGCACAAGGTTACTCTCAACAATACGGCGAGGATTACAATGAAATATTTGCTCCTGTTACCATGCAAACAACATTACGCACTTTCCTGGCAACAGCATCACGACGGAACCTGAAGCTTTGGCATTTGGATGTAAAGACCGCTTACCTGTATGGTGACCTATCGGAAGAACTGTACATGAAGCAACCCCCTGGATTCCTGGCGAAGGGAAAGGAGGACTATGTTTGCCGATTAAAGCGTAGTATTTATGGCCTGAAACAATCTGCCAGATGCTGGAACCTGCGTCTACATGCTGTACTGCTACGTCTAGGTTTCAAACAAAGCGATGCGGATAGATGCCTGTATGTCAAGATACAAGACGGAGAAAATGTCTATTTGCTTGTTTACGTAGATGATATTCTTGTCGGAAGCAGCGATATGGCCGAAATTGAATATGTCAGGGATGCTTTAACACGTGAATTTGCTATCACAGACTTGGGTGAAGCCAGTTCATTTCTTGGTATGGAAATCAAACGTAACAACGGACAGTACAGTATATCACTGGCAGGATACATTGATAAAATAGTATCTCGTTTTGGACTTCAAGATGCCAAGGGAGCGAAAAGTCCGATGGATACTGGATACACGTCGATCATCGATAATAGTGAGAAACTCACAGATAGCTCCTTGTACCGAAGTCTCGTCGGAGCATTGTTATATATATAGCTGTATGTGCTCGACCGGATATAGCTGTGAGTACTTCTATTCTCGGTAGGAAAGTGAGTGCACCAACTTCAGCTGATTGGACAGCGGCTAAAAGAGTGCTTAGGTACTTGAAGGCGACCAAGGACATTCGTTTAGAATTTGGTGACGCATCTAAAGGTCTTGTGGGGTACTCAGATGCCGACTGGGCAGGTGACTTGGCAACACGAAGATCAACTTCTGGATACGTGTTTAAATACGCAGGAGGAGCAGTGTCCTGGGCAAGCCGACTACAACATTGTGTAACATTTTCCTCGATGGAGTCGGAATACGTAGCTCTTGGAGAAGCTTGTCAAGAAGTCGTTTGGTTGAGGAAACTGCTGCATGACCTAGGAGAGACAGTGGATGGCCCAACTGTCATCATGGAGGACAACCAGTCATGTATCAAGTTTGTCAACTCTGAAAGAACTTCCCGTCGTTCCAAACACATAGAAACGAAGGAATATTATGTAAAGGAGCTCTGTGAAAAAGGAACATTGCAGCTATCTTATTGTCCTACAGAAGACATGGTGGCTGACATCCTCACCAAACCGTTGGGAACGACTAAATTCAACAGACTCTCAGGTCAACTGGGTCTAACGAACGGATTCTGTGGTGAACATCGACGCGGCTGCAATTGAGGAGGAGTGTTGATTTATCATCTTGCACCGCTCTAAAAATGCTTTAGTAGCCATTGCTTATAATTGGTTATAGTATTTCGTTGAATAAAGGTGCAACTCACTTCTGTTCTGCACATCAATCTAACATTTCTGAGAAGCTTTTTTTTGTTGTTGCGATGCATTGAACCCCATTGCAATAATTTTAAGAATGTCAGTGAATTTTCTTCCTATTTGGCGGAAGAAGAGGAAGAATATTTCGATAGTTTAGCAGAAAACGATAGTGCTTCAGAAGGTGATGGTAATTCTCAGCTTATGGAAAATGTACGTCGCTCGACAAGGACAACAAAAGGAATACCACCAAAGCGACTGTTCGAAGAAACTAATTTCGCACAAGCTGACACGGAAGAACCAAGAAACGTAAAGGAAGCATTATCTTCTCCTACATCGAAATCAAAATGGATCCAAGCGATTTTAGATGAGTTGAAGTCTCATGCTGAGAATGGTACTTGGGATCTGGTTAAGTTGCCTGCAGGGAAGAAAGTAATTGGAAGCAAATGGATTTTTAAAATCAAGCAAGATGCGTATGGAAATGTGGTGAAACACAAAGCACGACTTGTTGCACAAGGTTACTCTCAACAATACGGCGAGGATTACAATGAAATATTTGCTCCTGTTACCATGCAAACAACATTACGCACTTTCCTGGCAACAGCATCACGACGGAACCTGAAGCTTTGGCATTTGGATGTAAAGACCGCTTACCTGTATGGTGACCTATCGGAAGAACTGTACATGAAGCAACCCCCTGGATTCCTGGCGAAGGGAAAGGAGGACTATGTTTGCCGATTAAAGCGTAGTATTTATGGCCTGAAACAATCTGCCAGATGCTGGAACCTGCGTCTACATGCTGTACTGCTACGTCTGGGTTTCAAACAAAGCGATGCGGATAGATGCCTGTATGTCAAGATACAAGACGGAGAAAATGTCTATTTGCTTGTTTACGTAGATGACATTCTTATCGGAAGCAGCGATATGGCCGAAATTGAATATGTCAGGGATGCTTTAACACGTGAATTTGCTATCACAGACTTGGGTGAAGCCAGTTCATTTCTTGGTATGGAAATCAAACGTAACAACGGACAGTACAGTATATCACTGGCAGGATACATTGATAAAATAGTATCTCGTTTTGGACTTCAAGATGCCAAGGGAGCGAAAAGTCCGATGGATACTGGATACACGTCGATCATCGATAATAGTGAGAAACTCACAGATAGCTCCTTGTACCGAAGTCTCGTCGGAGCATTGTTATATATAGCTGTATGTGCTCGACCGGATATAGCTGTGAGTACTTCTATTCTCGGTAGGAAAGTAAGTGCACCAACTTCAGCTGATTGGACAGCGGCTAAAAGAGTGCTTAGGTTCTTGAAGGCGACCAAGGACAATCGTTTGGAATTTGGTGACGCATCTAAAGGTCTTGTGGGGTACTCAGATGCCGACTGGGCAGGTGACTTGGCAACACGAAGATCAACTTCTGGATACGTGTTTAAATACGCAGGAGGAGCAGTGTCCTGGGCAAGCCGACTACAACATTGTGTAACACTTTCCTCGATGGAGTCGGAATACGTAGCTCTTGGAGAAGCTTGTCAAGAAGTCGTTTGGTTGAGGAAACTGCTGCATGACCTAGGAGAGACAGTGGATGGCCCAACTGTCATCATGGAGGACAACCAGTCATGTATCAAGTTTGTCAACTCTGAAAGAACTTCCCGTCGTTCCAAACACATAGAAACGAAGGAATATTATGTAAAGGAGCTCTGTGAAAAAGGAACATTGCAGCTATCTTATTGTCCTACAGAAGACATGGTGGCTGACATCCTCACCAAACCGTTGGGAACGACTAAATTCAACAGACTCTCAGGTCAACTGGGTCTAACGAACGGATTCTGTGGTGAACATCGACGCGGCTGCAATTGAGGAGGAGTGTTGATTTATCATCTTGCACCGCTCTAAAAATGCTTTAGTAGCCATTGCTTATAATTGGTTATAGTATTTCGTTGAATAAAGGTGCAACTCACTTCTGTTCTGCACATCAATCTAACATTTCTGAGAAGCTTTTTTTTGTTGTTGCGATGCATTGAACCCCATTGCAATAATTTTAAGAATGTCAGTGAATTTTCTTCCTCCACTTATTAATCTTTTACCAATGATCAGCAGGCCGTTCCATCCGACTCGGCCTTGACTCGTACTTGCTCGCTCGAGAGGCACACTTTTCCCGTACGGTCTGCAACAGTGTCGTTGATCGGGTCTCGACTGATCGTCACCTTCTCCCGAGACGGAGGCCGTGAGCCGGTTTCTGGATGATTAGTGAAGACCGGGTACGATTTTGTCATTCAACCATGTTTACGTTTCTTCCGTGCCGTGCGTCTTACACCTTTCTCTTGGCCGGGTCGGACATGCAAGATGCCCATTCAATGATGTATCCTTTCCTTTGGCTAACTAATTTCACTTCATTCTTCCATCCCTTCGTTTCCCCATGGTGCAATTGATCGTACCAAACCAAAACCTCACTAATAGTCTTTGCTATCTCCGAGCGACACTCAGCCCCTTCAGAAAGCATTCGTGCGAAGATATGTCACCTAATCTGCTTCAAAACGGTTTCAAACTCATGTGCCGCGAGTCATTTTCTGGTTTCGATTTTTGTAAGATGCTTTCGATAGCTGTTGAAGCAGCGCGCCAAACAGGAGACACAATACCTAGACAACTGCTTCACGTGGTTCCGTTCACCGAGGTGTGCCCTGTTTCTGTGGTTCGTGGGTACCGGACCGCGGACCACACTTGCTCTCTAAATTTCTAACCAAGACCACGATTAAATCAAACACGTGGTGCGGTTGGTGTTGGACGCCGGCCGAAAGTAAAACCAGCATCAATGTTTGGTCTGTGTGGCGCACCATTGAAACAACCAGTTTTTTGTGGTTTATATTTATTGCCCCAGGACATGAAACTAAAATTTACGCACAACTGTTTAGAGTTCAATATATGAGCTAAAGGCACCGTGTTAACGGATTGTCATGTGAGTTAGTGCTTCATTACTAGAAGGCTTAAGGCCCGCGGAGAAGCGGGCGAAAGTGAAAGTGAAAGATTTTCTTGCCGGGAGGCACATGTGCAGTACGATTCTACTTCTCATAACTCATAGCACTAAGCTGGTATCGATTAAAACAAACTCGAACAGTCTTGGCTTGATATCACTGAATTCCTTGACTTCCTGTTCGTTAGCTGAATAGTCACACCTGGCGATTCTTATTGGAAATCAAAGACTTGAGTGGACTAGGTGTCGCCTGCATCTACATCTCACTGCATCAACTCTAAATTAATCAGAGCTACTTATGCGCTTTAACAGCTGATAAGAGCGTCACAGGAGAAAAAGTGGTAAAAGAAAATTGGCTTTATACGAGGGAAAGTGTGACTGCAAATGAAAAGTAACCGAATTATAAACGCTCATCAGCGATTATTAATCTTAGCCTCTTGCGTCGTCATAAAGCAGTAAGATGGACTCATGAAGATAAGGTTAATCAGCGTCTTCTTTCTATCAGCACGCGCTACTCGCTATCCCAGCTCGAATGAGCTTCTGCACACTGCTCGAGGTTTTCTTAAAATACCCTTATACTTTCTTGAGGTGATCGGTGTGCATTAAATACCTCAAAATGTATTCATCTCAATGGAATGATCATCAAGTGGCGCAAAAGCAATGTGATCGTTAGTATATTGTATGTGAACACTTTTCGTATCCTGTAGGGCTAGCTGTATCCCCTGAACATACAGAACCCATCGTTCCCTTTGATTTTTATAAGAATATTTAATAAAAACAGAACTACGATTCGAATTCGTTAGCTTTTAAAGTCTCTAATTGAGTGCAGTCTCATATTCCAGTAAGCCTGAAAGTGTGGAATATTAAACAAATTTGGCCAATAAATAGGACGATACTTTTACAATAAATAGTTTTCGATTTTTTTTATCAAATAAAGAGTGTATTTTGTATACGTGCGGTAATTAAATTAATTTCTGTATTAGTCACAGGTAGTGATGAGTCGTATGACACTGTGGTACCACGCACACACAGCACAGTGAAGTGTGCGAGCACACAACACACACAAAATAATTGTGGTACCACACTAAAATGTCACGTCGCCTAGTGCAACACACTTTCTGTATGTCACGCCCATTTTTTGTGGTACCACAAACAGTTATTGTGCTACTGCACAGTTTTTGTGGTACCACAATTTTTGTGGTACCACAATTTTTGTGGTGCCACAATTTTTGTGGTACCACAATTTTTGTGGTACCACAATTTTTGTGGTACCACAATTTTTGTGGTGCCACAATTTTTGTGGTGCCACAATTTTTGTGGTACCACAATTTTTGTGGTACCACAATTTTTGTGGTACCACAATTTGTGTAGTACCGCACAGTTTTTGTGGCACCACTGTTTTTGTGGTACCGCACAGTTAGTGTGCCGCCAGACAAATTTTGTGTTTAGCAGAATTTCTGTGGTACCAAACAGTGCAGACTTATTGTGAAAATCTCAGTTTCTTATGCACCGCTGTTATCGTGTAAAAAAAAAACAAAGCAACTGTGCGCAGCACAAAAACTGCCGGTACCACAAAAACAGTGACAACACAATAGCTGTGGTACCACAAAAACTGTGCGGTACCACACAAATTGTGGTACCACAAAAATTGTGGTACCACAAAAATTGTGGTACCACAAAAATTGTGGTACCACAAAAATTGTGGTAGCACAATAACTGTGCGGTACCACAAACAAATGTGCGTGACATACAGAAAGGTGTTGCATCTAGGCGACGTGACATTTTTGTGTGGTACCACAGTAGCACAGCACACTAGATTGTGTGTGGTACCACAGCACAGCACAGCAAATAGTGCGACTTGACCCATCACTAGTCACAGGCCAATTAATAGCGACACCTAGATGATAGGATTAAAACCATAGAAAGCGCCATCTTAACGGCGTACTTGGAAGCGTTGCTAGCGTCATATAAAAGAGAATTCTAAACCTTAGCCGAGACATGAACGCTAGAGCCGTGTTTTATTTAAGCGCCATCTAGCAGGCAATAGATGCGAAACGAGTAGGCGCACGATACCGCCTTCTTTGTAGAAAAATGCGGTATTTTTGCGAGTTTTCTACATAAACTTTAGTAAAAAGTTTTGTTGTGTTCAATGATGAAGGTTACATGTGAATGGGCCATTTCGCATTGTAAGAAATATTTTTCAATGAAGAACAAGCTACTAAAAGTCCACGTGATTCGGTTTATTCTTGTCTTTGTTGAATTCGCTCACTCCGACTTCCGACTAGGCGTCAAATGTTTCCGTCAGTAAGAAATCTCAATGAGCATTGAAATTTTCTTCTTTTTAAACTTTCTTTTAAACAAACTGAGTATAAACTCCCCGAGATAATACTCTCGGTAGTATTGCACACGAAATGATCTCTTTATATAGAGCTTCCTTCAGAGCAGCACGAACCTCAGCAAAATAGATCGCTCCGGTCGACTTGCTTGAAGCTTCGTACCCACGTGTCGGTTGCATGCATTTTAATAGCATAAAGTGCATAACAATCTAACGATTAAGTAAATGTAATTCAAAGAGAGCGTTGGGAACGTAGAATAAGGAAACAGTTTCTGAGTATGGGTATTTGAAAAAGAGTCTGATTAAACACAGGAATATAAACCCTTCCTCATCAAACGTAGGAGTAATCACAGTAAACATAGGGTAGTACATGGAACATGTTTACAGTATTAGTATATGCGATAATTGTGATTCCTTTGACTGATTAGATGAACACAGTAAACAGATCGATATAATGTGTTATGTCTGCAATTTTTTGAGCTGTAGAAGTAGATGTTTTTTGCCGTCTCCGGGAAGTATTTGGTAACGGCGACAGTTGCTAATACGTAGGGACTGGTGTCTCCCCGTACGCAGGATTCATTGTCCAGCTACGATTTTTAACGTCGCATTGTTGACACTGATATATGGTTTATGGGTAATTGGCATGCAGCGTGGACTTTTAAAAATAAACAGCCACCAAGTGTACCCGTAGTCACTATTACGTTGGACAATTAAACAAACACTTCACTTATGTTTCTGTGGTTTATTTGCACCACTAACATGTACGACACGGGATCAATTTTCTACACCAACCAGAATCACGAATCACATGGGAAGGATAACGAACACGCACCGTCTACCATTCCGGTTTATTTCTTCTCTGGAAATACTGCGTCGTATGCCGATTTTGCCAATCCCGATACGCTGTCTTTCAGCTCGCCCAAATTCGACGGAATTGTTGGCAATTCCAGCTGCTTATCACCTGGCTTAACACCGTACACAAAGTTGTACCCAATCGTGGCATACTTTTTCGCTTCAACCAAACCGTGCTGTGCGTACATTTCCGCTTCCTGCGGGTAACAGATGGACGCCACACCACCGGAACCGATCGAAGTGTAAAGCACACGCTTGAAGAAGCCTCCTCGCAAACCGAATATTAGACCCGCTAAGCCACCGATCGCAATCGCTCCCACACGTGGCATTGTGTTGTCTTCTTGGTGCAGATAATCGTTGATAACTGCAAAAAAGTAAAAATAATAGGCTATGTCACTAATCATGCTACTAGCACAGTGTTGTATGCGGCCACGTACACTTTGTTTGCTTTTTGCCTTCTTCGTACAAATCAACCAGTTGCTTTTTTTGATCCTCGACTAGTTTCGATGCTTCCTGCACCTGGACACGAATAGTTTTGAAACCTTCTTCGAGTGCGGACGCAGGTCCGGTTGATTCCATTTTGCGATGATGGCATTCACAATCAATCTTCTGGTTCAGTGGTCGATAGAGCGGCAATTCGGAAGGTTTGCAGACCATTTTATTTGGCTCCTCTTTCGGTTTTGGTTTCTCTGCACCGGCACTGGCATTTACGGCCACCGCGCCTAACAGAACGGGCGTAACTTTTGTGCTCACGGAGCGAAACATCTCCAGCAGTGAATCTGAAGTGAAAATTGCATAAATAGTATAGAAAATAATAACAGAAAATAGTGCTTACTTTAGAAACTTATGTAATTTTTCGTTGTTTTCGATTTTTGTCTATACAGAAATGTTGCTACCAATCATATGACAGTTTGACAGATCGAACAATATAAAAAAAAAAGTTCGCTTCCCAAATAACAAAAAGCAGGCGAAACGCATAAAGCGGTGGCTAGACTAAAGTTGAGGCAAGCGCGATCAATGCGCGAACGCTTCATTTTTCCTGCAATGCAGGATCGGAGCGCGAAATCAGGAGCGCGAAATTTGACAGTTCGCTCATAAAAAAAATAAGATCGCGCTTGCCTCAACTTTAGTCTAGCCACCGCTTAACGCTGACAAAATCCGTCAGATGTCGCTTGAAAAACCAAGAAATGCAATAATGGGGTAGAAATGCACTGTTTTTGTGTCGTGGCAAGCCACTGCTAGTTTTTGATAGTATTTATTTTTGAATATATGGCGTCCGAAAAGAAATCTAAAACTTTTATTGTATGAAATGTAAGCGAATTCCGTACATATCAGATACGCACAGAATGTTCACTATGTTGGTGTGATTTGGTTTGTAATTATTGAATTCCTACACAATTGTTAAAGAATGCTCAATGTTTTATTTACTTGTAAAACAATGTTTATATTGCAATTGACATATGTATTCTGTTTTAAAGAATTGATATTTTTTTCCAATTGCTGTTTATAAATATTCTAGATCGTTTGTTGTGATTGGCCACAGCCAATGCGTATTTTGTTCAATCGCAAATATAACAACTCGGGAACCATTATCTGGCTGCGATAGATTTGCTTAACAGCATTGAATCGAAAGGGAATTTTCTCAATGTTTCAAGAAATAACAAATAAATTTGGCAATCGTACCCACAGCAAAACGGTCAGGCCACCATGATTAAAAAAAAATTACTGTACAAATTCATTAGTTTTAAATCGTATATTTGAAAACAATACAATGAAATTCTACCGAGTATGTCCGGGATAAGACATAATAGTAGGAGGAAATGCCTACTAAATAAAATTGTTTACACCCAGTCAAGAACATCTTGACAATACGGCATGACCGTAATAATTATAATAAATAAATAAACAATGAAATTTTAAATAACATTCTCTTTAATCGCTCCCACTCGTTTTGACCAACGTAACATACCATAATTTGACAGCTACATATAAAAAATGCAAATTAGCTTCTTCTACTTCATTGACATTATTACAACCTCGGAAGGTATTGGGCTGTAATTTCTATCTTTCTGTGACTTAATTTTACCCATACCAGGTCAGCCCTGCGTACGAGGAAATGGTCCAAACGCGATTCGATACCCGTGTCGAAGACTGGCACCGCTAACGCCTCGAAATCATGACTTTTAATGATATTTTCTCATGAATCAACGTGTATTTTGAGCGTATGTCACACTTTTGTCTTATATCCAATTCTTGTTGCAACTGCGCATGACCATTAAGCAACAGCGATCGATTTTCTCGGTGACTCCCCAAAGCTCCCCATTGTAAATCGTGCACACGCATTAGTTTTGTGGGCTGAAGGTTGAAAAGCTTGCCGCGAAGTGATTTTTCCACTCAGAGTTCATAATTTTGGATAGTTTTGGAGGTCTAAAATGTAATATACAATCAAAACTGATAAGAAATAGTGCAGTTTATACAATAGATTGATTTTCTGTTTCAGAATTTGTGAGAAAAGAAATGCTTTCCTAACAGCCAGAGCAGAGATAATTTTTTGATGCCACGGATATGAAGGACAACAGTAACAAGGAAAGTAGTACGTCTATTAAACATACGATTCAATTCGATTCTTTCTCGATAGTTGCAGCATACCTGCAAGTTTCCTCATTCTAACAAATTAATTACATTTCAGCAAGCGAATAGTTCTTCTTGCGTGAATGTGCGTGTGTGTGTTTCGTGTGAATGCTAATGTGTGCTTTTAATTGAACATATTTCTGGGTCGGGATGACAAAAAAAAAAAACATTAACATTAATCTGCCAAGCTTTACGTTCACGTAAAACTTGAGCACATACCCAAGGATAAAACGCTAATAGTTTCGTTCTTATTTCGAATTTCTAATCGCAAAACCATCTTGTAGCAAAGTTCCTTCGCCTGCTGGCTACCACTGCAGAAGCGCATCCATATGGACGAGACTGGCTGGACCATCCTGCGTATTCTGTCGCAGCGTAATAATGACGAAATTGCGAAAGAATTCGTGAAGCTAAAGTCGGAAGCACGGCAGGAGATTGCGGCTCAGGGCTAACAAGGCAAAAGTTAAACAAATATGTCAGTGTTGAGTGGACCGAAAACATAAAAATTCGTTATTTACTATTCGTGGATATAAGACAAAAAATAATGCAAAGCAAAAAATACAAAAAAAAACAACACACACGCAAAAACTATCCAACTTACATCAACCTAAATCCTATCAAGCGAAATATAAGACGTGTAAGAGAATTAAGACACTGTAGCTATGAGAAGGGAGCAAGATGGATGAGTAATGGAATTCATATGGAATGCATCAGTAAAGTGATGAGAAGGAAGAATGATAGAAACATAGAGAATGCAAAACGAGAGATATGTTAGATCAGCAGTTAAACTATACAACATAACTAATCTTTAACTCTCGAACTATATTTCTATTCCTACGATCGTACCATCACTGTGTGTATGTGTGTGGGTGTAAAACTCAAATTGCAAATTGTATTGTCGTCATAGTTATACAAAAAAGATAACTCGTCGTCTATGGGAACGTCTCTAGGAGGGCAGAGCGTTGGCATCCGGACCGACGGAGGTTCCGTCCGTTCCGTTTTCGGTTAGTAAATTCTGCCCCAGCATGGCCCACTTCCTGTCTACTGTCTATCACACGTGCAACCATGAAACAATCGATGTTCGGGAGCATTTCTATACGCTCCCCATATCCAACTTCCTAACTCTGAATATATCTGATGTTATTCCTCTACTACGTTCTGATGTTATTGGTTCCATTTTGAAAGTAGTACGATCGTTCGTTCCGTTTCGGAGCAGCGTAGAGCTATAGTAGGTCAGATTGGTCAGTCGTAGTGTTGTAAGCGAAAAGCCAAATAACAGAAAAAAACGAAAGACGAAAAAACGAATAAAAACAATCAAAAACCAGTTTAAGCAAATTAAACCCTAAAAGTATTATGTTTTCCGTATGATGTTTAACAAACCTAAAGCAATGGGAAACAAAACATCAACGTTGAGTTAAATTAACATTTGCTAAACAAAACAATGATGGAACAAAACAGTAACTAACCATTGTAAAAGACTTGTTGTTTTCGATTGAAGCGCACAGAAATCACAGTAGGAAGAATGTAGAACCGATCGGGAAAAAGCTTACAGGTTTGTTGTGTTAAACAAATGAAGCAGAATATACAACCGGTACCGGTAAGCAGCAAGAGGCCCAAAAAAAGGTATCGAAACAATATAGGACATACATACCACTCGTACACCGTGTAGTCGTAACCGGCAGCAGCATCCATGTACACGTATATAAATATCATACCAATATCATACATACCGCCATACGAACCTACCTACCTATCCTGCCTACCTGCATATATACCCTATCTACCTTCCAGCAACACACACCCAACCTACCTGCCTACAGAGCACATACATATTGCATATAGGACAAATACAACAACCAAACAACCAACCAAAACAAAAAAAAACATACCAGGCACGCATCAAGGTGTCCGCAGCAAGGCGTATAAGAAGTAATTATAGTTGTACCAGAGAAACACTAATGTATCACACTAGCACACATACACCGTCGTCGTCAGCCACGCGAAATGATATCGCGTTCATCATAATCAGTATCGTTCATCGCCATCATCATCAGATCATGAGCAAAGGGCGTAGATCAGTACGAATGTAGTAGCAGTGGCGCGCATCATTATAAGCTAGGGATATGTAAAAATGTTATGCACTTAGCAGAAAACCAAAAACAAACAAACAAACAGTTGATAGAAGCTAATACAATTTGATTGTTTAAAAATATTTTCTAACAATTCCTTGCTTATAGTAAGATACCAATTCCAAATAAAAACTTTTGCAAAAACAATGCACCATGAAGGATTTTCTATTATTTTTTTTGGAAAACTTTATATCAACTTTATATAACGTTAGCAGCCACCCTGTGCCTGTACCGCTAAGTGTCACTCGCAATGACACTTACCTATTTGTCATTGTAGATGTGGAGGTGCGGTACAGGACAAGAAAGATCAGATCGAGAGCGTTGATCGCCCGGACAGGATCACTGTGTGGGCATATTTATGAACTATAGATGAGGATGTGTAATTGGTCCTGAGGTATTTTCTAAGTCGCGCCCTCTAAGAGACCTTGCCTTATCCTCGAAAAGGGGTTATTCACCAAGAAGATCTTGCTATCTAGTCTAGTATCTAACAAGTAGTTCGATTGGTCTCGTTATGAGTGACATAACAGAACAGATAAATCTTGATGCGCCATAATATATCCAAAAATAAGGGTATCTATTAGAGTTGATCGAACGATAGATAGAATTGATAGATTTTAGAGTCACTATTTCTTCTCGCGAAAGACGAATGTCCCATGGTGAATACTCATATACTAAAACACACACCTTTATCGAAACAATCTTTTTATTTTCACGTTTAATTCCCGTTTCAGTTCACGTTAAACACCCGCTTGCTGTCGAATAAAGCTTCGAACGTTAGGTCCAAGAACCTTTGCAAATACTGCTGGATAGCTACTGGTACATTCATCGCTTATACCAAAGGATACTATTCCCGTTAGCTTTCCATTACACATGAGGGCACTGCCGCTGTCTCCTTTGCAAGTCTCTCTCTGATAATAGTTCGTGGCGCACACTTGACTATGGAAAAGAAGAAATCAATACGATTATCAGTTTTAGAAGAAGTTGGTAAGAATTCATTGATAGGCAAACTTACTCAGCCAATATTTGTCGTTTATTTATGGAAGAACATCTAGCTTGCGACACAATATATAAGTTAGTGTAACGCAAGCTCTCTGAAGTTTTTGGACTGCCACGTATATATCTACCCCATCCAGCTAGAAAACAATTTGCATTATCTGCAAGTTCGGAATTCTGAAGTGGTATCAGATTCATTTTCGGCTTTCCTGCGAAGGCGTTCTGTTGTACCGTTAAAATAGCTGCATCGCAATTCATGTTTGAAGGGTTGTAGTTGGGATGAACAGCTATTCTTCCCACTGGAATTCGGATAGCTTGGTAATTGGGGTAGGAGCTACCACCGTACAACGTTACCTGAAAACAATGTATGATAGTACAATGGTTGTTTCGGTATTAGCATTAATGGTTGAGCTTACCTTCCCAGGTTCGTTTGCAACGTTGACTACACAATGAGCTGCGGTCAGAGCATGCGACCACGTGATAATACTAGCACCACATGTACTTCCACTTCCATTGTAGTGGTCTACCCTGAGATACAATGCATGTGGGAAGTAGTCGATACTCACTTCATATCCGTCGATAACACGGCCAGATTGCGATACTTCTTTCGCTTCAGTTTCGTTAGCCTGCTCTGCCCGCACTGGATTGCTGGACAGCAGTCCCAAAAGCACTAGATAAATTACTTGGTTCATCGTTCGTTAGTTACAACTGTGATGCTCAGTAAATCGTTCTCAGTATTTAAACCCTCAAAACCTTTTGCCCCTTCCTATTCAAGTTCAGCTGTTCCAATAGGAATACGGCTGTATGAAGATTGTTTTTATTTTATTTTTGTATTCGTATAAAGTTGACAGTACTTATATGCCAAAAAAAGCGTTAAGAAACTGGGTTTTCCTCTTATTCGTCAAGTAACTTTGTGGAATAACAACATCTGTTTAAATAGCAAAACTAAAAACACATGATATGAAAAAATACATTTCAAAACTGTTATGGACGTGCGGATTATATAACGGTCTAACCTGTACCGATCGGTCGGGCTCTCACCAGCTTGAGCTCAGCAGGCCCGAAGAGCCGCTCAACACGATCACTACCACGCTCACAAGGATATGTGGAACGTTCTCTATTAATCTAGCGGGCGAGCGGGATGGTCGCAAATCACTAGAAGAAACAGCTAATTGTAATTGCGTGTAAAAATAAATATGTAATGTTAACCAAGAACAAAAAAATATATAGTTCAGCTAAGTTGGTTTTCATTACAGCTTATTTGTTTTTCAAATTGATGTAATTGAGAAAAAAATGCAGAACTCTCGTACATTGACACAGGAAATGATAGCAACGTGCCAATAAGATGTGTTACTAAGAAACCATACTTTGTTTATCTGAACAAAGATGTGTTTTAAACTCTGCAACACTCGTGCACGAGCCATATGTTTGACTATTAAACATTGCAGTACCATATGCTTTGCCCAAGCTGTCTCCCATGTTTCTGATACATCTGCACAACAACCTGTACTAACAATGTTCCAGAGGGCAAAGCAGAGGACACTGTTTGCTAACTGATATTTCAATGTGAATAGCAGAATTCTATAAGTGTCGATCAGAGCTTTGAAGAAACTGCTTGGGATAGCGATTACGGAAGTGGACATAATAACATAATAAACATAGACCTTGTCCACGAGTTTTTCTACTAAGACGATTACGAATTCTCTAATTTTACTGCTGCATATCAACAATTATTCCAGCCGTCATATTGGAAAATAAATAAAAATATCAACAATTACATATTTTTACTAGTCAAAAGTTGTTCAAGTAACCAACGTCCTAGGTAATTAGGTGGGTTATACAAGGACTTGTCCCATTCTTTTTAGTCACTTTGAACTTTGACTGTTCCCATAGGTGAAGCAGGACGTGTGGAGAAGGAGAGAGAACCACGAGCTAGCTGAGGTGTTTAACGATGCAGACATCCTGACGGTTGTCAAAGCCGGAAGGATACGCTGGTTTGGGCAGGTGATGAGGATGCCGGACTCATACCCTGCCAGGAAAGTGCTCGTCAGCGACCCGTTCGGCACGAGACGCAGAGGAGCACAGCGAGCTCGCTGGTTGGATCAAGTGGAGTCAGACCTGAGGGATATCGGTTGCAGCCGGGGGTGGAGGAGTACAGCCATGGACCGAGTTTCCTGGAAACTAATTGGACGCCAGGCCCTGTCTGCTAGACGCGCTCCCTAGGAGCAGGCCATCAAAAAAGAAGAAGATAGGTGAAAAATTAGTCTTGTGTACGAAACAAAATTACGAATGGGATACGATGTGTCTCAATATTGACTATAACATTTATTTGGCAACGATGACGTTGAGGTACACTGAGCTCGACAGGTTGTGTCCTTTATTTTTTTTTTGTTAACGGGGGTGGACATCTTCAAAAGGTACCCACTAAGAAGAACTTGTTGCGGCAAACAACATCCTCCGAGATGGCTCATGTGGGATTCATCGTGACACCTAGCCCGTGAAGCGAACCAGGCAGCCGATGGGACCCAACTAAACCACTCCTCGACCTGATCCGGACCCTGCCGATGCGCTGATGTGCGTAGTACTCCATGCAGGGACGTGCGTGCAATGTACCCGTGTCGTTGACGCTCTGCTCCTTCTTAGGCTGTTCCTGCGTCGTCCTTCCTAGTTGTCTCTGCTGCTACTGCTGCTCTGGTCCGCCCGTCCGTGGTCGTGACTTTCAGAGGGGTCGTAGCTTCTGCTGCTGCTTAGGTTACTCGTCGCTGCTGCCGCTGCTTCCGTTGTCGTGCTCCTGTGTTGCGGTTGCGGTTACGATGGCTGCTGTTGCTGACCGGCTGCGATGATGGCTGCGATGGCTGAAAATCAATCTCTCCGCGCCTCCGACTAACCCAAAAAATGATGTCCAGGATCAGCTTACTCGTCTTCAATTCAGACGGTCTCCTCGCGTTATGTCTCCTCCGTATGTCTGGTGCTGAACCTCCCCTCACTGCCTTTTCGTCGGATATGCCTTGCAGCGGATATCCTCCTCTATGAGAAGGACTAGCGGGATAGTGCTTGCAACCACGCAAGCGGCGTCATACGAAGTAGTCTGAAAGGCACTGGCTACTCGAAGCACTCAGGTGCATTGTTCCCTCTGGATTATGGTACGAAGAGTGTCCTTGATAGGTTGTGTCCTTTGTTTGCTTAAAGGTAGACAAAAATATCTCAATTGTTAAGATAGTTCTCTCGCCGTTTACCAAACATCCAAAAAGTTCAATCTTTGTAAGGATCTTGAAGGTATCTTGTTATGACTTGTTGTTATCTTGTTATGTTTT
The DNA here is from genome assembly GCA_002091835.1 of Anopheles maculatus. Taxonomy (NCBI): domain Eukaryota; kingdom Metazoa; phylum Arthropoda; class Insecta; order Diptera; family Culicidae; genus Anopheles; species Anopheles maculatus. The sequence goes on along the minus strand of KZ061571.1, from coordinate 430,168 downwards.
GAAGGACCGTTCATACAGGGTAAGGGTCGATGGGGCTCTGTCTGACCCGTTCATCAGCAAATCTGGGGTTCCTCAGGGTAGTGTCTTGAGTCCTTTACTGTTTTCTCTTTTCATCGCCGACTGCATCCAATCGCTTCCCCCAAACGGTTGTCTGTTGTACGCCGACGATGTCAAGTTTTATCTTCCTGTGTCTTCGTCCCGCGACTCTCACTCCAATCCTACGTTGACGCTTTTGCAGGCTGGTGCATAGCTAACGGGCTCGTGCTTTGTGTCTTAAAGTGATGTGTAATCTCGTTTGGTCGTTCATCTACCAAATATTTACACCAGTATCGGCTCTACGACTCAACACTTCCGCGTGTTTCCGTGGTCAGGGACCTTGGGGTGTGGCTGGACGACAAATTGTCCTTCGAGCCGCATCTCAACTCGGTCCTTGAGAGGGCTAGCAAGGTGTTGGGTCTAATCTCTCGTATGGCCACCGAGATTCGAGACCCGCTATGCCTGAGAGCGCTGTACTGTTGCTGGGTGCGCCCTATCCTGGACTACGCCAGTGTTATATGGTCGCCCGCCGGTGTCACCGCTATGGATAGGTTGGAGAGGGTGCAGAGGAAGTTCACGCGAATAGCCACTAGGCGTCTACTGAACGACCCCATCACAACCTTGCCTTCTTATTCGGAGCGGTGCCAGTTGCTGGGTTTGGTTAGACTTGAGGATCGTCATGGTCATGCTCGCAAGTTATTTATTGCCAACATCCTGCTTTCCAACATTGATTCCCCCGCCCTTCTGGCAGCTATTCCTTTATATGTCCCTTCCCATCGCTTACGTGTACGCCCTCCCCTTTTTATCCCTTTTTGTCGTACGCGGTTTTCCCAAAGCGACCCATGGATGCGTGCGTTACGGGCATTCAATTCGGTTGGTGATCTGTTTGATCACAATGTCTCTATTCATTGTTTCCGTTCCCGTCTTTTGTCATGCTTATCCTAAGATTATTCATTTCTTTCCTCAATTCCGCCTGCTCCATATGTTATTCTCCTTATGTTTATGTTTGTTTAGTTCTAAGTTTCTCGACTTTGTATAGCCCTTGTGGCAAACAATTTTATTAATAAATAATAATAATAATAATGACAATAGTTTTTTTTCTATTTTTCAATGACGGCTGGTTTGTGTGCTTATAGGTAGACAAAAAGATCTCAATTGTTGAGATAGTTCTCTCGCCGTTTACCGAACATCGAAAAAGTTCGATCTTCGTAAGGATCTTGAAGGTAAGGATCGTTTGAAATCTTGTTATGACAATCTTTTTTTTCTATTTCTCAATGACGGCTGGGGTCTTGATACGACACTAGCCATGAATAATATGCTTTAAAACAGTTGGTGCTGTAAATTAATAACAACTAATCTAATAAATACTAGGCTATGCAATATTTGCCATCATGTAATAAAATCAATTTCAAATGAAGCCTATAATAAATTTGAAAACTTGAAGCATTTTGTGTATGCAATGTAGGGCAAAACAAAAAAAAAATGTGTCAATTAGTTCTGCAGCATCGCTGGAATGTTTTCATATGACTCAACAAAATGATTGATTTCCTGCCACATGCCATCATGGAATTAATAAAATTAAAACAAAAAAACAGAAAGCCCAGTAAACCATCTCCCCAGCAGCAGGAGCATGATAAAAAATTCCAATCACCTATATCAAAGCCATTCCAGTAGCGGGCGTAGCCTGCTATTGCTCCTGCTGGCCGCATTTGCTTCGTAGCAGCATCCTGAATTCAACCGAACCGGCGGCCGGGGCTTCGATTCGTGCTGTACGTACCTAACAACCAGGTCACACACAAAGAACCAGATCTCATACCCGCTGGAGGTTGGATTTCCATTAGAAAATTGAATTAAAAATCTGAAACACACACCAAATGGATCCTGGAGCCTCCCATCGCTGCTTCTGAGGAGCGAACCCCAGAAGGAAGAACGGTACGGCAACTGGTGATCGGTACTCGTAATCATGATTTTTATTCCTTGGCCTGGGGTTGGTTCGTGGGCACGTGAGACGTGAAACAACGACAACAACGATGGCGCTGCAAACAAAACCAGACATATACACACACACCAAATGGACTGGCAAATCGAAAAGACCCTCGATCCTGACCCGACAGCTCCTTTATTCTCGTCAGCGTCTACACGGAAGTTGCAGTTCGCTGAACCATACAGATGCGTCCACTGGAGGCGTCTGGAAATGAAATAAAGCCAAAATGCCAGCACGTATCACAGCAGCAATTAGGATGTGACGCGGATGTTCTCCTACTTGTGTGTCCATTATTGCGGCCCATATATTGTGTGCGATGACCATTTTGCTTGCAGCCCAGAACACTTCGTCACCAATGCGCTTTTGCTCTTCTTCCTTGAGCACTCCTTTCGGTCTACGTCCAGTACGTACCGGGGCCTGAATGCATCCTGTGTAGTTTCTTGCTCGAGGTGCATTAAACCAAACGAGTGACAAGGACCCCGTGACAGGCGAGGTCGTATTGTGTCTTCTTGATCGGAAGGAAAATGCAGCTGGGAAAGCTGGTCTCGTTCTGTAGGTCAGCTACCATCGGCCAGCTTACTAAAGACTGGGATAGGGTTTCTGGTTTTCCTTTCATACTACCCGTACGTCGATACGCTTGGCTCGTTATTTGGCGTTAAACAGAAAGAAATGACATCACATGTGATGTGAAAAAAACAACAAAAATAATGCAAGCTACTGCCAGCCAACGAACCAATATTGCAAAAGCGTATTTTATTTTCCTGCTTTGGCCTGCGTTGGGCAATGCGAAGGATGTACACGCTCGGAGACATTTTACTTGTGACGCTGGATGAAATATGGTTGTACCATGATGGTGAAGATAGCTATCTTTTCACGTTTGTCACAAGTGCGTTTCGGTGTGTGTGCGCCTCTCAATGGGAATGGGAAAGGCCAATGACTCATACAATCGAAGTGTACAAGAACTGGGAGGTTTTATGAGTAGATGGCGGCGGTAGAAAGCTCCCGATGCAAGTGACCCTTGAGATTTGTGGTACTCGTGCAAAATAGTATGTGCTATTTCAGGCTGTAAACCTCCCTGTGCAAAAGATAGATTGCATATATTTTCAGTTGAACAGGATAATCTGAGTTTCAACTGACCTGTCGAACCAGTAGATAATAATTTCTAAAAAAAATGTGCTAACTAAATAATCTCTAACAACTGTATAATTTCTGACGGCGTCTACTGAACGACCCCATCACAACCTTGCCTTCTTATTCGGAGCGGTGCCAGTTGCTGGGTTTGGTTAAACTTGAGGATCGTCATGGTCATGCTCGCAAGTTATTTATTGCCAACATCCTGCTTTCCAACATTGATTCCCCCGCCCTTCTGGCAGCTATTCCTTTATATGTCCCTTCCCATCGCTTACGTGTACGCCCTCCCCTGTTTATCCCTTTTTGTCGTACGCGGTTTTCCCAAAGCGACCCATGGATGCGTGCGTTACGGGCATTCAATTCGGTTGGTGATCTGTTTGATCACAATGTCTCTATTCATTGTTTCCGTTCCCGTCTTTTGTCATGCTTATCCTAAGATTATTCATTTCTTTCCTCAATTCCGCCTGCTCCATATGTTATTCTCCTTATGTTTATGTTTGTTTAGTTCTAAGTTTCTCGACTTTGTATAGCCCTTGTGGCAAACAATTTTATTAATAAATAATAATAATAATAATGACAATAGTTTTTTTTCTATTTTTCAATGACGGCTGGGGTCTTGATACGACATAAGCCATGAGTAATATGCTTTAAAACAGTTGGTGCTGTATACTAATAACACTTCTTCTTCTTTCTTGGCCTAACGATCTCTAAGGTCCCATGCCTGCCATATCTGGCTTACTAGACTTATTATTACCGCATACCGGATAGTCAGTCCTCACTATGGGGGGAACGACCCAGATGAGACTTGAACCCCGGTCCTGCCGTGTGAAGACCGGCGTCGCTGTCGCTACTAACGGGCCGCCAACTAACAATAACAATAACAAATAATCTAATAAATACTAGGCTATGCAATATTTGTCATCATGTAATAAAATCAATTTCAAATGAAGCCTATAATAAATTTGAAAACTTGAAGCATTTTGTGTATGCAATGTAGGGCAAAACAAAAAAAAAATGTGTCAATTAGTTCTGCAGCATCGCTGGAATGTTTTCATATGACTCAACAAAATGATTGATTTCCTGCCACATGCCATCATGGAATTAATAAAATTAAAACAAAAAAACAGAAAGCCCAGTAAACCATCTCCCCAGCAGCAGGAGCATGATAAAAAATTCCAATCACCTATATCAAAGCCATTCCAGTAGCGGGCGTAGCCTGCTATTGCTCCTGCTGGCCGCATTTGCTTCGTAGCAGCATCCTGAATTCAACCGAACCGGCGGCCGGGGCTTCGATTCGTGCTGTACGTACCTAACAACCAGGTCACACACAAAGAACCAGATCTCATACCCGCTGGAGGTTGGATTTCCATTAGAAAATTGAATTAAAAATCTGAAACACACACCAAATGGATCCTGGAGCCTCCCATCGCTGCTTCTGAGGAGCGAACCCCAGAAGGAAGAACGGTACGGCAACTGGTGATCGGTACTCGTAATCATGATTTTTATTCCTTGGCCTGGGGTTGGTTCGTGGGCACGTGAGACGTGAAACAACGACAACAACGATAGCGCTGCAAACAAAACCAGACATATACACACACACACCAAATGGACTGGTAAATCGAAAAGACCCTCGATCCTGACCCGACAGCTCCTTTATTCTCGTCAGCGTCTACACGGAAGTTGCAGTTCGCTGAACCATACAGATGCGTCCACTGGAGGCGTCTGGAAATGAAATAAAGCCAAAATGCCAGCACGTATCACAGCAGCAATTAGGATGTGACGCGGATGTTCTCCTACTTGTGTGTCCATTATTGCGGCCCATATATTGTGTGCGATGACCATTTTGCTTGCAGCCCAGAACACTTCGTCACCAATGCGCTTTTGCTCTTCTTCCTTGAGCACTCCTTTCGGTCTACGTCCAGTACGTACCGGGGCCTGAATGCATCCTGTGTAGTTTCTTGCTCGAGGTGCATTAAACCAAACGAGTGACAAGGACCCCGTGACAGGCGAGGTCGTATTGTGTCTTCTTGATCGGAAGGAAAATGCAGCAGGGAAAGCTGGTCTCGTTCTGTAGGTCAGCTACCATCGGCCAGCTTACTAAAGACTGGGATAGGGTTTCTGTTTTTCCTTTCATACTACCCGTACGTCGATGCGCTTGGCTCGTTATTTGGCGTTTAACAGAAAGAAATGACATCACATGTTATGCGAAAAAAAACAACAAAAATAATGCAAGCTACTGCCAGCCAACGAACCAATATTGCAAAAGCGTATTTTATTTTCCTGCTTTGGCCTGCGTTGGGCAATGCGAAGGATGTACACGCTCGGAGACATTTTACTTGTGACGCTGGATGAAATATGGTTGTACCATGATGGTGAAGATAGCTATCTTTTCACGTTTGTCACAAGTGCGTTTCGGTGTGTGTGCGCCTCTCAATGGGAATGGGAAAGGCCAATGACTCATACAATCGAAGTGTACAAGAACTGGGAGGTTTTATGAGTAGATGGCGGCGGTAGAAAGCTCCCGATGCAAGTGACCCTTGAGATTTGTGGTACTCGTGCAAAATAGTATGTGCTATTTCAGGCTGTAAACCTCCCTGTGCAAAAGATAGATTGCATATATTTTCAGTTGAACAGGATAATCTGAGTTTCAACTGACCTGTCGAACCAGTAGATAATAATTACAACAAAAAATGTGCTACCTAAATAATCTCTAACAACTGTATAATTTCTGACAACTCCTGACCTGACCTGACCTTGTTTGCACTAGCTAACCAGCATCAAACCTCAGAACAACAACAGAATCGTCTAAATTACTGAAGCTTTTAGCATAATGTGAAACATTTACCATCTCGTGAAATGCCACTGCAACAGTGTGTGCTGCGCTGTGACAAACAAAATGTCAACGGTATAATGAATTATGCACCACATTCCAAAGCCATGTCCAGAGCCTTGTTGTTTTCCATTCCCTGTTGGATTTCCTGTTTAACTTAGCTATGGTAAACAGTGCATTTGATGATTTGTTGTAAAAAAAGGACCGGAAACGCACACACAAAAACTTACACACAGAGTGAGAAAAGCAAACGATCGGCACCGTCTTTTTCCCGGGAAGCTTTCTGTAGTACTGGTTTTAGTTGATTAGACTGACCGTAAACGGAGGCCCGTACGTACGGAGGCATAAACTTTTGTGGCCGTGCTGGGTGAAAATGCAGAGTAGGTCAATAAACATAATTAAAACTTCTATTTTTTTTTGGTCCAGTTGAGATGCTGCACTCAGGAGAAACAAAGGAGCAGAACAACAGGAAAATGTCAATAAATATATTAAAACAATTATTTATTTATACTATTATAAAGTTTTACATTGTGAGCATCTTCGCAAAATATATTTAAAATGTCAAAATTATTTTAATGTAATAGGTCAAATGTTGCAGTACGGCAAGGCCATCATAAATGAATAAAAAAAGGCAGGTCGTATGTACAAAAGTAAGTTTTACTGGCCAGTGCGGTTCAGGCAAACAGCCAAAGGTTATGCTAAAAGTTTTGTTTGCTTACAAGTGTTTTCAACAGTGCACCGAAAGACGAAAGGCTGCCATTTGATGAAAGTTCGTGTAACGCAAACGGGAGCATGTTTTGAGCAACACATAAAAAATATCTTTAAAGAGTTAACTTATATGTATTTTTGGTAGATTACAGATAATTGAGCAACCAGGGAAAACTGATTGAAAAAGTTAAAATTAAGCGGCACGGTGGTAGATTCATACGGCAGGACCGGGGTTCAAGTCTCATCTGGGCCGTTCCCCCACAGTGAGGGCTGACTATCCAACTATGCGGTAACAGTGAGTCTATTAAACCAAAAATGGCAGGCATGACCTGGGGGGTCGTTAGGCCAAGCATGAAGAAGAACTTCAGCTTAAATGGTGTAATAATACTATATTAAGCTATGAGTATAACACGGCAGGACCGGGGTTCGAATCCCATCGAACCTCTTCCCCTTACGCAGGACTGACTATCCAGGTACGGGTTCTAGATCCAGAGAAGAAGAAGATAACAAGGAATACTATACTGTATACTTCCGGCTTAAGAAATGTTAGGCAGCATTGAATATAATCATGAAGTGTTGATGCAGTGTCACTGGTTACCTATATAACAGATAATAAATAAACCTGTTTATGTAAAATTAGTTTAAGTATTAGGAATATGTAGAGTATAAGCTTTAACATAGTTCCGTACGAATAAGATGATGTTTGTGTATTAAGATTAAGGATCAGAATAAAGGCAGTCGCACTCCAACTGGAGCTACAGTGGTGGATAGTCAAAATTGGATACTTAAATTTCGGACGATATTCCCACTTTGCGACGGTTTTACGCATTATAAAACTATTTTAAAACTTTACAGAGGACTTCTTCTACTTCCCTGCTTCACGAATTTGTGAAAAGAAATTCAAAAATGCTCTTTTTTCCGAAAATAATTGGGAGCTAACGCAGTGACTGTGTGTATCGCGCTGGGCATTCAAAGTCGGACACTTCGATTTAATAGAAATTTTCTTATGATATGGACCAATTCTTCAAGGTACAAGTTGGAATATATACAGTACTGGACAAAAATAAGTACGCACTTGATGTTATTATATTTACACCGTCATAACTTTTCTTACATTAGATATTTTAGTACGCTTCGTATGGACATTTTTTATGTTAAAAATGAATACCTAATACATTCTATATGCATAAAAAAATGAATACCTAATAATTTCTTCGTTTTGTTGCATAAATTTTTAAAAGTTTGATTAAATACCAACACAAGTCATTTTGGTAAATAAAAATAAGGACAAAATAAAGTACGCAGTGTCAAAAACAAAGTGTTCCTAACCCTCAAACAGCAAGGAATCGTCTAAAAACGTGCTTGCTGTTGATTTACCTCACTAAGTTGACATTGGAATCAGGAAAGATGGCAAGAAAACGAATTTCTGTAAATATCCGCAAATTATTCGTTAAAAATCATTTAGATGGTCTGTCGAACAGAGGGATCGCTCGGAAATATGATTTAAGTGAAGTAGTAGTACGGAAAATATATAAGAAGTACGAGGAACTTGACAGTGTGCAAGACTGAACTGGTAGAGCAAGGAAACAAGCAATGATGATCGCAAAATTTGCTACGCACTTACCAAAAGTCCGTCGATAACCAGCCCTGTGATAAAGGCAAATGTCAACTTAAACATCTCAGAAAGAACTGTGCGTAGAAAACTACACGAACTAGGCTATAAAACAGCTTTGCGTAACGTATACCTTTGATTTGCAAAGTAAACAGATTGGTTAGTTATGCTTCTACTATGTTTATGATACTAATCACTACGCACTAATAACTAATGATAACCTTTGTAGGATCAAGCGTCCAAGCTTTTTCCCAGAAGCACATAGATAAGCCATTGGACTTTTGGAAACAAGTTCTGTTTTCAAAGTGAAGCACGGAGGTGTTAATATCATGGTGTGGGGATGCTTTGCGTGATCTGGGGCTGGAAATCTTTACAAAATTTATGGAATAATGACTGCTGACACTTATATTTGCATTCTGAAAAGAAATCTTAATAATCGACACGTAAAGCTAGGTTGCAAAAACAAATCTATTTTCCAACAAAAACAGACAAAACCTCTGCCTACTTCCGTAAATCGCGAATCAAATTGTTGGAATGGCCACCACAACGCTCGTTATTATGTCTTATTGAAATTTTGAAAAAGACCAACAGTGAATAACTATGTGAAGCTCTGGAGAAAGCCTGGTTGCATTTGAACCCTCAACACATCCAAATCCTCGTTGAAAGTATGCCACGACAGTTATTGAAGCGCGAGGTGGTCATACTAAGTATTATTTTTAATAATAATAAATTAAAGCCATGAATTCTGCCATGAAGCCATGAAGTGCGCACTTTATTTTGTCCATCATTAAACGATAGATCACCCAATAAACCTTGTTTTCAAATATAAATATTGCTTTTGAAGCTCGAAACAGTCCGTATGCCGAAAATATATACAAATGCAACTTCCGACCACATATACCGTAGTGATATCTTTCATAGCTGTTGAATAAAATAAGAGTTTGTAGAAATTTCGAAAGTGCGTACTTTATTTTGGCCAGTACTGTAACTACAAACAACTCTTGTAAAATTGTTATGTCTAACATGAATCATGGTAAAACTACTGTTAGAGAAATTAGTAAATTACCAACGTAAGCGAATTTGTTGTTGTGTTGTAGTGTGTATGCTATCACACTAACGGTGTCTATGCAAATTCTACCGAAGCATTACTAAATGTATTTGTATAAATAGATTGATGTATAAACCTACTGTCGCAACAGCAGAGTTTGCACCACTTTTTTCATCTACAGTACGAATACAGCACCTGTTAAGAAAGGACAAGGATAATGTTTCGAGGAAGGAGTATAGCGTAGAGTCATCCTGAGTAAACACTTGCTTACATTCGGTATGTTGCTTTGATTACGTGTCATTTTAAGGTTCAACTGTAATTGAGTTTAATGTGTTTTTGAGAGATGAATTAAAAATTAATAAATTATTCAGTTTACTATTATGTCTATTACATGCTGAAGCATTCGAGATACTTTTATAGATTTATGTAAGTTCGCTTTAAAATGTAACGTTTTGTTTCATTAGAATGTTTACTGCTTCTTGCTGGTTGCTTTTGGATAAAGTGGGTTGTTTATTTTACAAAAAAAAAAAACAAAATTTTAAACGATTGTATGGCGTTTTTATTAGTAAAGAGTTGTATCTATAATTCTTAAAGAGAGAAAACGAAACACAAAACTAAAAAAGGTAAGCATTAATAATTCTACAGTGTAGGTTACTCGTACGGTAAAACAAAAACAAAAATTAACATTAGTGACGTCGTTCGTATACGACATTCAATTTCCTGCTAAATCGTTTTCCTACCCGTCCATGTTTTCTAATCCTTTGCGTAGCATTCGTTTGCTTGTCGTAAGCGAGCTCTGCAGACAGTTCTACCAGCGAGCTGAGCTTAACATTTATTCGCTATTCTATCCACGAGCGACGAGCGACAATGGCGACCGCCACCAACAAACCGGCGCGTGCAGACCCAATGTGATGTTATATCGATATTTCTTCGAAAGTCTCGAAAACGTTCTGCTGTTTTGTGTTGCTGTTGTGTGCCCGTAAAGGAAGTCTAGGCACAGTATTGTGTGTGCGTGCTCCGGCGTTGTGTATTTCGTTTCAGTTGTTAATCGTTGTGTGCACTTTTTAGTGGACACAAATGAAGAAGAGAAAAAAAAACCCAACTAACCAACAATGGTTTCTTAACGTAGCTAAATCGATCTTTAGTGACTGCATGGTAGCGTAGTAGGGTAGCCACGCGCAAAGACAGCATAAGTCGTGTCCTGCCGGATTGTCGCTTTCGCGTGCAGAGTAGCCACTGCTCGAATGATGATTGTATTTGGCTTCGTTTTGCTGACCTTATGGGCTGACAGTGTTCGGTACCATAGCGTCCATGCTATATAGAGAACGGACAGGTGGGAAAGAAAATCAGAGTAACGCGGAGAATAGAACACACAAAACCGTAGGAAACATGGAATCGTAGACACTGCGCATGTGCACGGTGAAGAAGTCTCTTCTCACAAACGTTCTTGATGTTCTGCTCCGACCAGGACACAATCATTTCACAAAGTTTCTCCTACAGCGTTTCTTTCCCATTTCCCTTGATGAGTCATGAGCAGGTCTGTTTGTTGCATAAATATTTTCCAAAATGTTTAGCCTTATTTGCTACGAAATGGAGCACACAAAAAGATTAAGTACTTTAGATTCTCATGCTTAAATGTATTATTTCCTTTTTTGCTAAACGAAACATACCGTATCCAGTTCGCTCTCCGAGAGTCGAGAGACGATTCGATCCACTCGGATTTCCTGCAGCGGATCAATGATTACACCTGTGTTATGCTAACGCGAAGCGTCGT
>KZ061571.1:301353-417686 GCA_002091835.1 Anopheles maculatus | reverse complement strand
TTCCCACAGCACCCATACATGTGACTGTGTTTGTCTGTGAGTGAGTGTGTGTATGATGGACGAGGGGGATATTGCGCAGCTGAGCGAGAACACAACGAGCGAGTGTGTGTGTGTGTGTGTGTGTGTGTGTGTGTGTGCGCTATTTATGTGTGCGTACCAAATGAAGCGAGAGCGAACGAAACGTTGTGTGTATGTGTGATAAGAAGGGAAAAAATGGTGTTGAAGGAAGGAAAAAAAGTGTACGAGTGTGTATGTGCTTGTGTGTATGTGTGTGTGTGTGTGTGTCTGTGGTTAGGAGCGGATACAATGGCTCTGTTTGTGCGAAGGATACTAAAACTCATAGTCCTGTGAAGGCGATATCCAAAGATTGCCCGATCTCGCAAAAGGATTTAATAACGTTCGACCCAAATCGGGGTGCCGAAAATTGAGTTCTCGATTAAGGATTGTTTCTGAGCACTGGTTCGCACCGTTGGCCCTTTTATATCTCCCAGGTTCTATGTAATTTTTATCGATTGACAAATGGACGAGGGATGAAAAAAAAACTGCACCAATATCGAAGTAAACTACCGGGAAGGATATTTATTTCCAGAGTCGCCACTCATGGAATGGTGGTGGTGAAGGCAGAAGCATTGGCGATTGGAACTATAAATCCCGTGCATGGGGATTAGGATATTCGATTACATGCGTTATTGTGATGGGTTTTGCAAGCCTTTTCCTTATACCAATCCGATTTAAAGCTGGTAGATGTGAGTGATTTTGCAGTAGCAGTGTGTAATGTGAACAGAACAAACGTATCAATTATTATGTGATTATTTTCAGTGGAGAGAGAACACTTCTGCAGATTATTATTTGCACATAATGTTTAGTTAAGTCAATTACTTAAAATTGTTACCATACATTGTTAGTTTCGGAAGATACCCAAACATTCTTTTAATTTATTATAATTTCAGGTAAAAATATAAATCTGTGAGCGTAAAGTTGCTCGTCCGTACCGTCCCAGCAGTGCGTCGTGCTGCACACGGTCCCGATTGTGCAGCGCTCAGCCGACGTGGAAATTTATAGTGTGTAAACCTGTGTTTGCTGTGACATAAAAATTGTAGAGACATCACTAGTGAAAAGCGAAAAACAAAGTGTGTGGAAAATAAACGAAACCCAAACCAAACACTACAAAAAAAGAGACTTCGCATACAAGGTCTCTGTTTAGTTTGAAAGAGTCGTAGTTCCTGCCGTTTCAACGTACATAAAACAGCAGAGCTACTATGATGTCCTCTGTGTGGCCAGCGGCGTTTGCATTGGTCCTGGTAGTACTATGCTCGTCGTGTCCGAGCCAGGTAAGTCTTCAGAATAGACGTGATAGAATAGTGATAGTGCAATAGAAGCTTAAGTCCGTACTATCTGTTTGCGATAATCTCTGTGACTGGGGTTTATGCCAATATGACTGACGTCTTTTCAGTCGGGAAAAAACAAATTCTACCTGAGTGTATGGCTTTGTGTGGTGTCGAATTTTTATAACACAATCCTCGTCATCGCCATCGGTTCGGGTACACTATAGCCTCATATATCGATTTCATTCGGCTTTAGCCATGACTTGGTCACGACTTTGTCAAGGCTATATCCTTTGACTTGGCGGCCCGCTAGTGGCGGCAGTGCACGGACACCTTGAACTCGGAAGGACTGCACGCAACACGCAAACAAAGAACCCTTTTACTTCCAACATTGGCCCTCGGGCGTTTCGTGTTTCATCCGAAACGGTATAAGGGTTGAAATGTCAACTTATGGCTTTTTAAATGCATTCTTGATTGCATTTTGTACCTTTTCCACCTCAAACTTGACCGGAAGGGTCGGCCAACGCTTGCAAAACTTATTTCGACCTGCGGCAAGGTGTAGACGGTCAGGAAATTAGATTTAACTTGAGCGCAGGTACGTACCGTACGTTAACGATACTTAAAGGGATATGATTACCTTCGAAGAAACCTTTGTAGTGGCTTACGACAATTATCAACCCAGTACCGTTGAAAAGAAAGCAAAAATGTGTTAGAAAATGGCGATGCGAACAATTGCTACGGATACAATTAACGAAGAGATGTATTATGAAAGCTTTACATGGGTAAAGGCCACATAAGCTCTACAAAGGGTTTCAAGATTAGTATTACAAATGTTACATTTATGTATTGCTAGAGAAAAAATACTTTTCTAGACTTTTTATATAAGTTCCCCTTTACAGTATAAGTCAGATACTATGCTTACTGATTATCCGCACAAACGCTCACCGAGAGTTAAGCAATAACAGAACGCTCAGCGCCTAGCTCCCTGCTGTCAGTTGGGACGTCGATGGCAACTTTTCTCAACATAAAACGGGGCAAAAATCGATAATGGAGCAAATTTCCTACACGTGTGTTCAGGTCACCTCTTTCTATACCACTTCAGCGTGAAGGTTTTCTTGTGAAGCAACTAAACGGCTCTAAGGAAGAATGTGGGTGTATGTTTACATGCGATTTTAAGTTTCACCATGTGGAAAAGCGAGGGGCTTTTCGTTCGCTTTGCTGTTCGTTGTTTATTCTTGGGGGTGGTCTGCCCACAGTCGAATTGGTTAGTCTTGGGCCAGAAAACACCAGTAAACAAAAAAAAGAAAACCTTACTGGGTACTTACACAACCAGCACACCGGTAAGGGTTCACTACTACTACTGCTACCACTACCACTGCAAGTCAAATTCGATACGGATGGTAAGGCGGTGCACGTTTCACCTTGCCGTCCTACAAACCGATTGTCCTGCGCAAAAAGAATTTCGGAATTGGACTGGATGGTATGCTTCACTGTGTCTTACTGGTGCCTCCCGTATTGCGCCGTGGTGTATAAGGCAGCTGTTCGACACGTTGGTACGTACACACTGCTGCGAATGTCACAAACTCTGACAGGACATCCCTCGGTTCGGCCTAACAGAACCAAACGGTGGGAACGGTTTGCTGTAGGATTGTTTCGCCTCGGTGTGAGGGTCGAATGTGTTGCCTTCCTTTCGAAGTGACGAAGGATTTTAATATGCAGCATGAGTCATGACAGTGGTGCGCGCGTGGCATTACACTTCGTAGCCATGAGGCGTCGAGCACTGTAGCGTCGTTTTGTTTCTAGAACTGGGTGAGACGACTGCTCACGACTGTTAACTCGCATCCCGCAAGTGGTAAGAATGTGCTTGAACGGCGTTCAAGCAACTAAAGAAGGGTCTTGCTTTTGTTTTTAACTTGACAATTTCTCTCACTTTCTCCTAAGTGGATGTTCGTAAAAAAAAGCACCAAAAACAAAGTAAAACCAATAGGTTGAGTAATACGACACAAAAAACATATTCCAATAAAACACACTGCGAGCATTACACTATGACTGCGGACTTCAGCATACACCGACGAATTGTAGAGGGTTGTCGAAACAAATGGCCTTAAATTGATTTAAGAAATTGATTAGACAAACTCCACCCACAGTCCGTACCTTCGATAGGGTAGATACGAAAATTAAGGGGCAAGCGGAATACCAACATTACCAAGAAGGAGCCTCGGGGGTTATTTTTTGTCGATGTTCGTTGGCGTCAAATGTCACGGTGGATTGAACCGACCCAGTATCCTTTTTAATGTTTGTGTGTAAATTTCTTTTGAAATTGTATGAAAACTCAGCTTGTTGAATATAGATTAATTTATTAGAATCAAAAATGTTGGTTATGATTATATTCAAATTAATAGCTATTTGCATTAAAAATACAGAAGCCACATTGTTATGAAAATATTTTTTTGAGCTTCGAAACATCTCATTTGATACAAAAGAAAGAATGTACAGTGAAAAGATAATTAAATTAGAAACACAAATACAAAAAAATGTCTCAAATTAGCGAAACATTGGATAGAAAAAAACATCCTTGCTAAGTGATCAGGTTCGGGTGTATCAAAATTAGAGAAACCTCACCGTTGACCTTTTTTTTGTCCATTTTAGCAATCATTACAACCCATTGCTAAAATGCCGAAAGATATCGACATCAACAAAAGCACCCAAAAACAAAAAAAAATAAACAAAACCTAATAAGAACGTCCGTTTTCTGATTCGCCAGAAGCATCCCCAAGAAGTATCACCCTCAATTTAGGTCCTTCTCACGTTTCGGCCGTTTGTAAAGCGGAAGTCATTTGACAACGATGTTCGGACGGTGGATGAGAAGGTGGGCGACGACGAAGATTTTTGGCCAAAAGAAAGGAGTATTACGATACAGCATATCTTAGAACTTTTCTCAACTTTCCGATAAGACTGGTTCCGTTCCTGTTGACCACCCGGTGCACCTTTATTAGGTTTTTCTTTGTTTTACTCACAGTTTTCCCAACACTACTTGTCTCATTCCCAACGATTTGTAAACCAACCGCCCAACGGTTTATGCACGCATGAGGGTAATTTCGGGGGGGGGGGGGGCTCCTTTAGACCGTAAATACCGCGGGATAATGAAGAAAAATGTTGCGCAGAAACAAAAATCCAACACGAAACTGTGCCGTAGTGAAGCGTGCGTCCAAGAAAGCGTGCGTCCGAGTGCTTCATCACCATTTTCAACCCTAATTTTATCGGAACAAAACTGTCCCTTTGAATAAATTAAAATCTGTCACGTGATATTCGTGTATGGGACAGTGGGGAAGCTTCGTACCGCGTGGGTACAGGAGTACAGGGTGCAGAAACACAGGCCACTGTGAAAGTATGAGCAAATAGCTCGCGGGGTTTGGGCGGCAACCAGAAGGTTTCACCTCGTAACCTGTATGCGGTGACTAATACTTAAGGAAATCCTGGTATTAGCTTGCGTAGTAAGAAAGAGATGTAAAAGGCACGGTTCGGCTTCAGTGATATTTATAATTTAGTTAAAGCAGGATACTATAAACCGTTACAAGTTTGCCGGTGTTTTTCCTCGTCCAGCGCTTGGGATATACCGTACCTTGGGATGCTTTGTCTTGCATCTTATTCCAATTCTTGTTGTTCATACTATGATGGGGTCGTTTCAACGGGCTTCTTTCTTCAAGTGACCTCCTTTAATAAAGCCGTCCCTAGCTCTTTAGGGTCGAAAGGACTATAACGTTCAAAGAAAAAAGAAAAACCCATTTTCCATACGGGTGTTGGAAACATCATCAAAAAAAAAAACTGAGAAGAATGAAAGGCAAAGTAAGAATAAAGGAATACAAATCAGGAAAAAAGTTTGACGGACACTTTATCCCTTTGGACACCATAGTACCACAGTGAATTGAGCTCACCGTTGGTCCAAGGACATCGATCGATGACGATGTGTCGAAGGCGAAATGAAAATATAAATAGCCATTGGACGGTTGTTCCAGCATTTTCCGAGCGCAGTCAGAAAGTTCTAGAAATTCCCTCTTCATTAACTTGTTGTGACCTTTCTGAATGTACCATATCTAGTGATATTTCAGGAACAGGAAAGGGCATGCAATTGAGGTATGTCCTATTAAATATATCAGTTACTTTAAGTAACAGTCTTTTAGAATTACGAGTAAGAGTTAAAAGTCCTTTGAAACGTTTAAAACAATTCATGTCCCAATAAAGCAGTCAAACATGTGCTTCTTAAAACACACAAAAACAATTTCTTCCTGAAATGATTTTCTTAGGATCAAAAACATTTCTAGAAAGCCAAAAAGCTTCTTGATGTTCATAGAAAATCTGTAACCTGCGTTGCGTATACTTTTCGTGAATAGTATTATTGTTACACGAACGTCACGAAATTTCTTTGAACCGTAAATGAATTTGTTTTCCGAGAATAGAAAATTGATGTATTTTGGTGCTCTTTTGTTTACGGAATGTTTGATGCTGTTGAAATGTACACGTTTGCTTTCTTCCAGTAACAAAACGTGTTCATTTATTTTTTAATCTGCAAGGACGAAGGTAGCAAAACAAATAATGTATCAATTTGCAATTTGCGAAAATATGTTTTTCAATGGTACTGTTTTCAAGACGTTAGGTAACGTTATACATGGGTCTCTTAATTAAGAACGTAACGCTTCAGTAGTCAAACGATATGTAATGTTTAGCTGACAATAGAATGTATTTCCACCAAGAACTTCGTTAAAAACAAACCTTAGATTCTCTGTAACTATTTCCAGCAATGATCTACCTTCCCTGCTGTAGTGCGGTTAGTCTCGCATGTATATAAGATGTGGGGTTGTAGATAACTATCCTGTGTTGGGAGAGCAAAAATAATTTTTTTAATATTTTTTGCACCAAATTCTTCCCTATCTCTCGTCTCTTTAATCTACTGTCATACTGCCAGCGACATTGTTGAAGAAATAGGAAAAAAACGGGAAACCCCATTAAGTCGGGTTAATGTGGGAGATGCATACCTCCAAAGGGACTGTGTTAAAGCGGAACCGACCCGTTCCGACCGAACTATTGTCATAGAATGGTCTATCTCCTTCGGGTACGCGACAAAAAGTATAGGCCTGTGAATTTCCTTTATTATATGAAACCATTATGACATTTTCTGTGCCACATTTCGCTTCACTGTTCCTTCCTTATAGGGCAGGGAAGATAAGAAACTCCAAGCCGAATCGGTTGGAATAAGCGAACGGATTTCGGTGACTTGCGGATGGGTAGCGGAAGAAAACTCTTGGTACTTAATGTGGAGGTACCATTTCGTATTACGACGAGATGAAATTACCTTCTCGGCGCATCTCCTCGCATCTGGCAAGTCGTCTACAATGCCTGGGAAAAGGTTCATGGCACGTCCGTGGTATGATGTCTTGGAAGGTAATCAAGAGCATGGGGTGTTGGTACCCATTTCTGACACTTACTCGTTTCAATGCCGATTGGTCGTAAAGCTGGCTCGCACTCTCCGTGTGGGCAAAATATTTGCATAACAGCCAGTGGTGTATGTCAAAGCCCCGCCAGTATGCGACTGTGGCACACCTACATCAACCATACGGCCTTGTGTATGGGCCTTCGCTAAGCCGGCTCATGAACACAGATTCAACGGACGGTGGAACACTTTCATCTAAATCTAGTCGCATCGATCGTCGGATGTCTTGGGACACTGCTCAACGCTCGGTTTGGGCTTGTTGTTTCGCGATAAGCAACGACGAACCGACATCAGCCTGACGACTTCTATCCATGTTGGGCGAACGTAATGAATCCCATTTGCAGCTCTCATGCGATGTGCTTCTATTTCGTCGCTCGCAACCAATTCAGCGTTGGTTATATTAATTCAGCCCCCGGCTCTACGGTGATGTTCTTGCTCAGTGTTTGGCTTTGTCATCGGCCTTACGCGAATCCCTTAACGCGCGCGCAACCAGAACCACGAGCCGAACCGGCCCAGCCTCAGCAAACACACTCAAAACCGAAAAACAAATTGCGAGTCAAGAACTAAGCAAACTCAAACAATAACTTGCTTTATAATCTGTTCTATGGTACGGCCGTAAAGTGATTCTCGACGACAACAGGCACCATACACCCAGCGCAGACGTTGGTTGCGAACGTCGAAGATGAAATTTAAGGTACTGGCGAGGATTCTTCTCCACCCACGGCACGGAACAATAGTACCGTGAAGTGGTAAAAAGTTCAAAGAACTAAATTAAACACAGACACATCCGGCGCACGATGTCAATCGGGCAAAATGAAACAGCAGCTGCTGTAGTGTACTTCGGGGAATTGTATTTTCTTTCACTTTTTTTCCTTCCCGCAAGAGCCCATCGACCAGTGTAAAACGGGACACGGGTAGGGAACATCGAACGGGACCGGCTTCCGTATCGAGAGGTGCTGGAGCTTTTCCGAAACGAGCGGTCCGTGTGCTCTGCCGTAGCGACACGGGAAATGAAAGCTGCATTAAGTTTTTACAGCCACAGTCCTACCGACAACTGACATCTAGCCTCTGACAGCCCGATGTCAACGATTCAATTAATATCCTGTCCCAGAGTAGAGGTTTGACCGGCAATTCACACGAACCTTGCAATCGATCGATCTTACACTCCAGCAACCATCTTTCGAGATGGCCCCGGGTTGGAAATTAAGCACGGCCGCACTAAATAGAAGATGGCCACTCTCGGTCACCGACGGTTTTCTTTCTGGAACAGTCATGGCCACTGGCCAAACGGCCATTAGTGTGTGTGTGTGTGTGTGTCCTTCTTCAGTTCGGCCGTTTGAGCGATGCGATGTTTTTCGTGCCCTCTTCACGAACCATTAACCGAACACAATGACACAGGCTACCGGAACACCAAAAAAACGATTTGAGTTTCGTGTGGCGACAGAAGCTAATTTTTCAAAATGGATATCCGGAACTGATTACCTCCTGAGAAGCGAGACGCAAGAAGTTAGGGACTTTGGCGGTGGATAAGGAGACGGAAAAGCTAGGTGTCGTGCCAAAAGCATAAGGCAGCAACTTTACGGCTGAGTGGAAAACGCCAAACGGACGCCACCAGAGCACACTAATCGAACTCTCGAGCACAATCTCCGGTACTTGCCGGGTGCTCATTACGATTGCCATAACCTGGCCGCTAGCGCCCGGGAAAACCATCGAAACGAAATGATGTGGATTTAATGGTTCCGATAATCGATATTTGCACCATGAATCTGCAAACACATTAATCGTGCTTCCTGCCTGTTGGAAACGAAAACCTGCGAATCGGTCTTGGAAGGTATAGGGAAGGTAATGAGAAGCTATTGGGAAAGATGTAACGTTTTATAAACATTTCATTAGGAGCACAATTTATTTCGGCACAGACAACTCATCTTTTGGAGAAAGTTTACACTTTCTAAACAAGTTAAATAGGAGTGGAGCATATTTAAATTAAAGAAACCCGCAACAGAAGACACAAACAAACTCTGCAAACTTTTTGTGATTGCTTGCCGACTTGACAAACAGTTGACATCGATAGCAGAAAATCGCCTTTGCTCGACGAACAACAACGAAAAATAAAATCGAACAATGATTCCGCCCACCACACACGGCGTAGGCGATGATAAAATCTTTCAACTAACTTTCACCTGCCAAAAAAACAGCCTTCTCACATTCATCCTTCACACTAGGACAGGGGGGGAGGCTTAAAAAGCCACAAAGTTTACGACCCCTACAGCGTCATTCGCCCTTGTTCGCCCACCGTTTCAATATGCCCGCACCGGAAAAGCACCATCGATCTTCACACCGATACTGCTCCACTGCGCCACCACTGGCTGACCCGTGTCGCTGTACGTCGCCAAAGTGCTTTACAATTCGCTGCGCGTACTGCGTATGTTCGCGAACGGCGTATCGTTAGAATTCCCTAAAGTGGCTTTTTCCGTGTTTTCCCCGTAAGCTAAGGAGCTTTCGTACGCCCCACGGCAAAGGGTTGCAGCAAAGAGCGGCAGAGCGGATTCGGGACGCTCTTTCGCATCGTTCATCCACCGTGGGGCTCCGAAACCTTGGCTCAGCTGAGCAGAAAATGATCGTTTTTCCACGCATCATGTCCCACCAGTCTTGCCACGGCACAATTTCCGCCCGGTAAAAAGGACGAAGCCAACACCAAACCCCGTTTGGCGAGTGAGAATGAACGATGGCTGCGAAGAGCGTTATAGGATTTCGCCGGCGTGTGTGCGGTGACGCGTACTTGTGCATGTGTGACACGTGTGACGCTATCCAATGAGACGGTGGTGTGTGGGTTGGCAATCGTGCCACTCAGTAGGTAGGTATCGCACATCGTTACCATGGGGAGATAAAACGTTTTCCGAACGACGCGGAATCCTTTCATCTTCATCCATTTCCTTCCAGCATCGTGAAGGGGAAAGCTTTTTCTTTTTCTTTGGTGGAGCTTATTATGGAGGCCCATTTTTTACACGTCAACGATTTATTTTTACTTTCTTTCTCATTTTTATCTGCTTGCTTGCTGTTTTTTTTCGTCTTATCATCAAGTGTACACCTATCTAGGTAAGGGAGGCGAGTTTTGTTATTCGCCTAGTCTCCTTCAACCATCAGCAATAGGATGGCATCTCGGGTCCACTGGGCCTATCATGCACATGTTGCAGTGTGAGCGAGATGGTTTCCCTTAAAAAGTGACGATATTTGTTTACAAAAATCGCATGAGATATTGGCGAAAGAGTAGTAGTATGTCAAGTATGATCCATTCCTTAAGGTTACTTCATCGATTTTCTTGGCTGTCAAAACTAAGCTCTATTAAATTTAACGAAAACTTTTAAACTTTTTACTATGCATCACCGCCAGCGGAGGGCATTATTTGAACTACGTTGGTTTGAGTAATAGTCTACCTAAACTTCAGAAAGCTGCCATGCTGCTGGGTAGCTGTACTTTCCTTCACTTTTGTGTTTTTCGATTTCAATTTGAACACGATTTATGTTCGTTTACTGTGGTTCCGGTTACGGTTGAAAAGCTTTGCGTCGGATAAGCACCCTACCGAAGGGTGGGGTGAGTAGAGGGTGTGGGAAGCAAGAAAGAAATAGCTGATGAAAAGATTCGAGAGCTGTTCGCCGCTCCTGCCAATGGAAAGTTAATTCTCGCAGGACACTCTTAGTAATTTCACGTTGCGAATGGATTGCTTCGCCTGGCTGAGCCAAAGATGGACGAGTTTTTAATTAAAACATGCCAACGCTGCCGAAAAGGATTTGCTTCACCGGTGTCTTATCTGCGCTAGAGCGGTCGTGCTTTTTCTTGGAGCAGCTTCGAAGCAGTACCTGCTTTGAAATGGTTGCTCTCGATTGTGAACAAAAAAATATTACAACGTTCTTTGCCGATCTGCTTTAACAAATCATTTCTCTTCTTAAGGTTATGCTGTGTCTTGTAATTGAAGAGTGCCGCTTGACACGGATAATATTTAATGACAAAATAGTTACAAAATTGCATCAAAGTTATATAGCTATAATTACTATAAACGCATCAGAACGATATTTTCTATCATGTTAAAGCACAGTTAAGCATTGTAATTTTGTGACCAAGATACGTGTGACACAGTGCTCGCTGAATAATTACTATTAAAGCCATCTGGCTTCAACTCCGTCGTAACGTTCGAAACAACGGTGAACGACGAACAAATGTTACTCATGTTTCTTTTGGTCAACAAAACAGAACATTTCGGAGCAGTTTTCGAGACAAAATAGCAACAACAACAAAAAATCGATCATAACTTTGGCGAACAAAATAGCAACAACAACAAAAAATCGATCATAACTTGGCTGTTTTCCCTGGTGAGAAGATGTTCGTAGCTGTACGTTCATCGTCACGACAAAGTCACAAAAAATGTCAAAAACAGAAACATGCAAAAATACCATTACAGGATTAAAAGCCGTCCAGGGGACAGTGAAGCACCAGCTGGCTTCGGATTATTCGGTACTTCACTTGGGGCTGTTGGTGCTTTCACACTCAACATGATTAGTTGGGAAACGGTAATGAGTTATGGATGGAAGGGGAAGGATAGCGACAAATGCCTTTAAGCTAGTAATGAGGAATCTTTTTACGTCCAATAGTTCTTTAATGTATTTCATTTGCAAGCAATTGGGATGTTTTTAAGTGTTAATCTTCAGTACTGGGAAATGAAATATGTTGTTGAAGGTATAAATATTCCTAAGAGCATTACTCTGCGTCACTTGACGACGCATCAGACAGAAGCGATTAGCGATAATTAATCAGAACAGATTGCTGAAAAACAAAGCGACCAGACGTCGGAGCACTTTTGAACGAAAGAGCATGATTGATTTATTTGTATGTGCTAAAGCTTAACAAGCTCCGCAGCTAAATGGCATTAAGATACAATGGTTGATTACGCTAATACCAAGCGGTTCCCATCACGATGGATCAATATAGCACCTACAGTGACGTCTTCATCCGCCTAATGATACAGAAACTAGAATTAGCCGAGCAGACCAACAGTATAGTGAAAATGTTATTTACCATGAAAGTTAAGCTGCTTCCAAAGCGATCGTATAGCGATTTTACACGTCAACGATTTATTTTTACTTTCTTTCTCATTTTTATCTGCTTGCTTGCTGTTTTTTTTCGTCTTATCATCAAGTGTACACCTATCTAGGTAAGGGAGGCGAGTTTTGTTATTCGCCTAGTCTCCTTCAACCATCAGCAATAGGATGGCATCTCGGGTCCACTGGGCCTATCATGCACATGTTGCAGTGTGAGCGAGATGGTTTCCCTTAAAAAGTGACGATATTTGTTTACAAAAATCGCATGAGATATTGGCGAAAGAGTAGTAGTATGTCAAGTATGATCCATTCCTTAAGGTTACTTCATCGATTTTCTTGGCTGTCAAAACTAAGCTCTATTAAATTTAACGAAAACTTTTAAACTTTTTACTATGCATCACCGCCAGCGGAGGGCATTATTTGAACTACGTTGGTTTGAGTAATAGTCTACCTAAACTTCAGAAAGCTGCCATGCTGCTGGGTAGCTGTACTTTCCTTCACTTTTGTGTTTTTCGATTTCAATTTGAACACGATTTATGTTCGTTTACTGTGGTTCCGGTTACGGTTGAAAAGCTTTGCGTCGGATAAGCACCCTACCGAAGGGTGGGGTGAGTAGAGGGTGTGGGAAGCAAGAAAGAAATAGCTGATGAAAAGATTCGAGAGCTGTTCGCCGCTCCTGCCAATGGAAAGTTAATTCTCGCAGGACACTCTTAGTAATTTCACGTTGCGAATGGATTGCTTCGCCTGGCTGAGCCAAAGATGGACGAGTTTTTAATTAAAACATGCCAACGCTGCCGAAAAGGATTTGCTTCACCGGTGTCTTATCTGCGCTAGAGCGGTCGTGCTTTTTCTTGGAGCAGCTTCGAAGCAGTACCTGCTTTGAAATGGTTGCTCTCGATTGTGAACAAAAAAATATTACAACGTTCTTTGCCGATCTGCTTTAACAAATCATTTCTCTTCTTAAGGTTATGCTGTGTCTTGTAATTGAAGAGTGCCGCTTGACACGGATAATATTTAATGACAAAATAGTTACAAAATTGCATCAAAGTTATATAGCTATAATTACTATAAACGCATCAGAACGATATTTTCTATCATGTTAAAGCACAGTTAAGCATTGTAATTTTGTGACCAAGATACGTGTGACACAGTGCTCGCTGAATAATTACTATTAAAGCCATCTGGCTTCAACTCCGTCGTAACGTTCGAAACAACGGTGAACGACGAACAAATGTTACTCATGTTTCTTTTGGTCAACAAAACAGAACATTTCGGAGCAGTTTTCGAGACAAAATAGCAACAACAACAAAAAATCGATCATAACTTGGCTGTTTTCCCTGGTGAGAAGATGTTCGTAGCTGTACGTTCATCGTCACGACAAAGTCACAAAAAATGTCAAAAACAGAAACATGCAAAAATACCATTACAGGATTAAAAGCCGTCCAGGGGACAGTGAAGCACCAGCTGGCTTCGGATTATTCGGTACTTCACTTGGGGCTGTTGGTGCTTTCACACTCAACATGATTAGTTGGGAAACGGTAATGAGTTATGGATGGAAGGGGAAGGATAGCGACAAATGCCTTTAAGCTAGTAATGAGGAATCTTTTTACGTCCAATAGTTCTTTAATGTATTTCATTTGCAAGCAATTGGGATGTTTTTAAGTGTTAATCTTCAGTACTGGGAAATGAAATATGTTGTTGAAGGTATAAATATTCCTAAGAGCATTACTCTGCGTCACTTGACGACGCATCAGACAGAAGCGATTAGCGATAATTAATCAGAACAGATTGCTGAAAAACAAAGCGACCAGACGTCGGAGCACTTTTGAACGAAAGAGCATGATTGATTTATTTGTATGTGCTAAAGCTTAACAAGCTCCGCAGCTAAATGGCATTAAGATACAATGGTTGATTACGCTAATACCAAGCGGTTCCCATCACGATGGATCAATATAGCACCTACAGTGACGTCTTCATCCGCCTAATGATACAGAAACTAGAATTAGCCGAGCAGACCAACAGTTTAGTGAAAATGTTATTTACCATGAAAGTTAAGCTGCTTCCAAAGCGATCGTATAGCGATTAGTGAAAAGGATCACGGTCTGGTATTCCACTGCCTCCGTTTTCCATCCCTCCCTGCGGGTCAATATTTGTTTTCAATTAATCCTTGATCTTTGAGGCACTAATAGGCCACTGCAGCACCTGTAACGAACGGTCACGAGAATGTCTAACGAATGCTTTGTGCTTCCTGAATGTTTAATGAATCCCGCATCCGCATTAGCATATTACGGGCTTTCGAAAATCTTCAACCTTGGGCGGTTGTAAGGCCCAGCGTCACCGATTTGCTGCCGCACAACAGTTTGAAATTTTCATCTCATCTCATATTCTTCGTTCCATGGTTTGCCTCTCGTTCTAACAGGCTGCCTCGCCACGGTGGGAACCACAGATTTCGGTGCTGTGCGAAGCCGGACAGACGTACCATCCGCAGTTCTTGTCGGAGGAAGGCCGATGGACAACGGACCTGAGCATCAAGGTGCCCGGCACGACATGTCTCCGTGACAAGATGGATCTACTGGACTACTGCAAGAAGGTAAGTGGATGATTAATAGACATGACAGATGAAAGTGGAAGCTATATTTTTAAAATAATGGATGCATTAGAATATTCAATGATGGATGGGTCCACGGAAAGGATTCAAATGTTGGTAGCAATTGAAGTAATAATTGATTTATTTTTTGCCGTGATACTTGTTAGCAACTGAAACTAAACGTATTGTACGTTTGATCCTTGCAAGCGCTACTTTAAAACAGCCAAACAGAAACAGATTTGCAAGAAATCTTTTATAACTACCCTCGGTAACAACTTACATCAACGCATTGTGGCGTAGAAGTTTTCGGCAAATGCTTTAAACGCAAAAATATGTCGATGTTCGATTGTCGATTGTTTACCAATGTCAACGATGCCAAACGCTTACAAAATGCCCTCCGGAAACCGGGCAATCCTATGCAGCTGGTAGTCGTTTCACCACGGGAACATACCTGTTAGCGCTTAGAGCTTTAGCAAAGAACCATGTTTGAAGTTCCTAACGAGCGTTCCAGCGCTCCAACTTTGAAGATGTGAAGCCGTGGGCTATAAATACCGCTGGGTTCCATTACCTGAATGTATCCTCAACCCGATGCCGCACCTGCACTATCCATCCCACACGATGGTCCATTCCTCCTTAGCTTTCAAACCATCGCTGATAACGGTAGACAAAATAGCTTTACAGCAAGGGGAGTAATTAGATTTTTCAATTTACCATTCAACGGCAACGGGGCTAAAACATCGGCGCAAAAGGTTTGGTGTCGGGTTGCGCCGGAATGTCTCGTTGCACCTTGCACCTTGATTATTAGGTTACGTGCCGAGAGCGTTAGGTTTAAGCGACGAGCCAATGAAAAGCAATTCTCGCTTCCGTACCAAGTGCTGGCTGGAAACGGTGCGTCCATTCATTCCGGTGCGTTCTGTGCATACGGGGACGTTCTTGGTACCGATACTGTATATCGATCATGATGGAAAATCTTGAAATCGAACACACGGCGATTCTGTTGCACAGTACTCGATCCATCCCTTTGGGATAGAGCTGTAATTTCTGCCCCATTTCTGTGCTCTATTTATCTCTCTGCATTGTCCTGTGTGTTGTATAGCAGGACTGTAACAGCGCGTGCATCGTACCGCATTTGAACCGTCCTATCGGTCTTTCGCTGGCACAGTTGTAATGCTGTGTGTGCAGCAATTTCTCGTAATGAATTACATGATGCAGATGTCATAAATGTCAATTATTTTGCATCGATAGGGATATGCATGGAAATGATAATCGAATGTATAGACACTGAAATTGTAGTGTTCATTTCTAATGGTCATTGCATAAACATTGTGATAAATGTGATAAATGTTTTACAGGAATAGAATCGGTGATTGTGTATAACTCTTTGCGAGTTGTTATGGACTTTAATGGGAGCGCATTTAACCACCAGCCGCATTTAACAGAACCTATTATGTATTTCCAATCTATATTTAATCGTTTTCAGTATTTGAAGTACAGCTTGATCATATAATATATATAGTCATTCCTAGAAGTGTACTCCTAGCCGCGTTCCATAGGAATTAACTCATACAAATCACATCAAATAATGCGGAAAGCTCAATTGAGCAATCAAATAAATAATATCTCCTTGGGCAGTTCTCAGCGGGAGGAGGTGGGAGCGTAAATTCTTTGAAGGCACCCAGTTGCACCGTTGATAAACCGATCGAACGATGCTTTTGCGTATTCATTGTGGCCTTTCGCATTTCACTCTCCCGGGAGGTGTACGTTTCGGCACTGCTGGTGGTCACGGTCTCAGGAGTGTCTCTTAATTGCTTTCGAGTTTTCAGCTGTTCCTTGCTGAAGAATTCAAATAAATTAAGAGCAAAATAACACCCCGCCACCTCGAGCTGTTGCCGGGGGGAATAGCTTCTACCAGTAGTGTGTGTTCTGATTGTTCGGCAATGCTTCACCATGATTGCTGTGGTGCGCCAACCACCGAATAACACCTCCAGTGTTGCCTACAGTCTTGATAAGATCTGCGTGTTGTCGGTGAATTTTTTCTTTGCGCGGCTTTGTTTGCATCATAAACAAAAAAAAAAAAAACGGACCCAAAGCAAATTCATTCGCAAAGCACGTTTGGAAAAAGGTATTTCCAATCTTGTTCTCGTGCTTTTCACTTGCTGCTCCCCCCCACTATTGCGCTACCCGGCGTCAAGTTTTCGAGTATTTGCGGAGCGATTTTGTGCGATGAAAGTACTATTTGCAATACATTTTATTTTTCCCCGTACCGCTGGTACCAAGCAGCTTGCGAACTGTACACAGCATAACCGTAATGACTGGTGGCGTCGTTTGCAAGGAAGTACCCTAACGCCCCAACGGTGTGAAGGCGTGCAAAAATGCCAAACGATGCAACCACTGGCAGCATCGTTGCACCGTACCGAAGAGCGCATGGTAATGTATAATGCTTTCGGGGGTTTTCTTTTCCGGTTCCATGCGTTTTTGTGCCCGGCTAAAAAAGGATGTGATTTTTTTTCCTACCATTTCCGAAAGCTCTTGGCATTTTCTGTTCGGTGTGTTTAAAGAGCATGGGTTTCGCAGTCGCTCGCTCGTTCGGATGGAAATTGCTGAAGAATTGAATTCAAACACCATCTGGTGAGCTGAGAAATCTTAGCGTCGACTTTTGTGCTTCTGTTTCGAGTCACTGTTTGATATAGCAGTGGAAGCAGCGTTGCAATTGTGTTGCAGGAATGGTTGAGCACATAAAGCAGTGCACCGAAGCAGTCTCGCATACATAGAGCAGATTCATCTTTCCCTTTGATTGCTGACGAATTCAGATGTCACGCTGGTGACATTCGACACATCTCAATTGAAGGCAGTGGTGCATTCTTTTGTTGATTTTTCTAGCATATTCCACAGTACGGAATCATGTGCCGCCAGAAAAAGTCCTCCAGGTGCAGGTGGACACAATGCGTCAACGCCGCGGTTGATGTATTCTTTTTCGTAACAATCCCGGCCAACAGTCGAGTCGGTGATGCACGAGCTTGTGATTATGAAGCTTTCCATATTGAAGCATATCGTACACATCGTACATTGTGTCATACGGTTGGAGCGTTCTTCAGTATGGTGTTGCGGTTACGGATTTTGGTGAAAATGCACTGTGCTATCTACGTATTAGGGTCATGACTGGCCCCTTACTGTAGCTTTTGGTAGGTTGCATGTGTACATTCTGAAGATTTTTGCAACCAGTACGGGTTTATTTTTCGTTACGCTGTTTAATGCTGATTTGTCTCGAGGAGAAATGTTTCGAGTCTAGATGTACTGGTGGAAAGGAACTATTTTACCTGAGGATAATTTTTTTTCGTTCCAACCACAAGTTGGCACAGACCTTCGCCACCGGTAGCAATGAATCGGATAGCATCATCTTGCAAGGGGCAACGAAAGACCCTACCTGAATTGCTGCAAGCAAACAATCACATCCCGGGCAGCACAAATCTCGGGCAGCATGCTACACTGTTTGTTTCATTTCCAAGAAAGATTCGAATGCTTACCTCCGTACCGTAGCTCCAGCACAGAATAGTGGAAAGCAACGTCAAAGAGCAGTGCTAGTTGCTGAGTACCTCGGCGAAAAACTCACATAAACAAACGAGAGGTTCAGAACACAGGGTGGAAAGAGCACGTAGCAATAGTTTTACCAGCAGAACAAGCAAAACGCGTCCTTCGAAGCAGAACAGCATCTTCTCTCGGGTGTGTCCCTGCGTTTTTGCTGCTGGTAGCGTTTGTGTCCTTGTGACCTCTTGCACATAAAAGAATGCGAAGGGGTGGTGGTTACCCCGTTGCATGCACACACGAAGTTCTGCGAGAGAGGGGGTGTTCATTTTCCACCCGAGCTATTCGAGGCCACTGAAGCAAAAGGAAAACACATTCAAATTCACACCATCATCTTAAGATGTACTCGGAGGCACCCCGGAGGCAAATAAGGGATCGTTCGGGCAAAAATGGGGAACATTCTCAAACAAACGCGCTGAAATATTTCCAACCATCGTCATCGAGGCTGGTTTCGGGAGCGGTAGTCGGGAAGTAGCAGCCGAAGGCGAAGGATACACGAAATTAATGTGAGCGTACCGGCACCGTATTGCCAATGGAAGGAATTGGTGTGAACTGTTGGACCACATTCTTGAGCATCTCGCTCGCTCGAACAACGAGGTTACTTCTGCCAGCGCGTAACTTCGTACGGAGACGGTGTCGGATGGTATAGACACAAACACACGGCGCAGGAAACAACCAGTGCAACACATGCTAGGATCATCGTTTCGTCGTGTTTACGTATCTCGTAATGGGTGAAACTTTTCCGTTGGCACAAAAACAGTGGAGGCTCCCAGCAAGCGGTGTGAGACTAACCATATGAGAATATATGGAATGGTATGGCAGCAGGGCCAAGATTAGTGTCGGTGAAACTTTTCAATAGTAGTAATTAATTTCTTCAACAGCACAGTAACAACAATTCAGACATACAGACAGTATCGGATTCGATTGAAACTTTTGTTGCAGTTATATATAATCTTTCTTAAATAAAATATACAAAGTGTTCGGTTTGGTATGATGTCGGCGATAAGACATTCGTTTCGTGAGGATCACTACATACGTACAGTTGTTAGGAACAAACCTAAACGAGTCACGCCCTTTTGTGAAATTGGAATTTTAAAGTGTCACGACAAAAGTGAACCACACTAAAGGCACAAAATAGACATCGAACGGCAACAAGCCAAAAAGGGCGGCAGCAATATCTTACCACCGGATACAGTCACTGGTTCGTACGGTTGCGTAGTGACATGCTGCTGTTGCTATCCGCAAACCGGTAGACCATTTGATTTGATGATGAAATCAGCATAAAAATATGTAGATTTTCTGTTATCACAAATCTAAAACGCTCTTGCCGCTATTGCCGAATGCGTGTCGAGCGAAAGAATTGAACTCCGGGAACTTCACGGTGGTACGCGTAGCGAATTTTCCCGAGAAGAAATCATGATTATGATGGTGATGAGGATGAGGATTACAGTACCCTGCATGGTGTAGATGAAGCGATACTCGGCGAGTATATATAGATAGAAAGGTGATCGAAAGCAATGGAGTGATACAGTTTTGTTCTGCATACTATCACGGAAGAGCTCTTCTACGAAGCGCATTGTTCTCGATTGAAGTTATAAAAAATCCTACGCATCAACGAGCAACCTCAATATTGACAGCTCTTGTTCAAACGTAACCGATCGATATAGTGCCTTGATTCGGCACAGGTTTCTCATATCCGCATTGGTTCGGGTTCTGCTCCGGGTGCTTGTGCTTTGTTGCCTTGGAGAGTTGGAGTACCGCTTTGAGTGTGAAAGGTAACGAAGCAATCGTGTAAGCGCCTCCAACATTACCTCAAATATTCAACTTCACGTCTGCAAAACGAGAGCGCTCGCTGGTCCAAGGTCCTTTGAGGTTAAGGATTTATTGATTAAGATGTGTATTGCGGTGAACGTAGGACGGTAAAAGGAAACCAATGGGAGCAATAGACGCGATGGGTTCATTTCACTTTGCACCATTCGAGCGGTGAAAGGATGTAAATGAGAAATAGTTCATTTTCACTTTACGTTTAGCCGTACATACCAGGATGGGTAGGTGAGTTGGCCATAAGCGGAGGTAGCTGGAAGTTAAACAGTCTATCCAGAGTTTGGATTATTTTTGTGCATGAGGAAACCTCCGCAATACTAATAACGCTACAGTCAGCTTTTGGAATGAAATGCAGGGAACAACCACATGCACAACGCAGTACGCAGTAATGTAATAAATTACAACATACCGCACTCGGATAGGAAACAATGCACTTAGGGCTTGTGATACGATTGTCATCTAGAAGGGCAGCTCTAGAGCTTCGAGTATCACTTGCCGGTAAGCAGTCCCATCATAACGCTGCTCTCTGTAAGGTACGGCACACGATAATGCTCTCTCTTCCCCCGGTGCTAAGAAGTGGAACAATAAAAATCTTCAAATCGCTTCATCCTTGTCGAAATCGACGCAACTTTGCAGCGGCTATGTGGCTACTTTCATGACCGACAGGACTAAATTATGGAACAACATAAAGCACACAGCATGCAAACACCACGACCATTATTTGCTTTCCTGTCCCGATAGTCCGCAGTTTATCCGGCTGAACCGATCTGCAAAATCGTCGAGAACCACAGACGACTTCATCCCCGCAATCGCGGACCGAATCTCCAAGGACTTCTCCCTGCAAACCGGTACCGAAAGGGGGCCGGTTGTTCTGGTATATTTGCACAAAAATAAACTGCGGATAAATTGGTTCGCTGCGCCTCGTGTCGGTCGGTGCCTGTGCATTGAATTTTCATTACGAAGCACCATTTCCATCTGACCGAAACCTTCGTGCTGTTGGTCGCGCGAACCCCGGCGGTTGTTTGGGTGCCAGGACAGTATGAATCATGCGACACAAAACGCCATTATACTTGTGTTCCCATCGAGACTCGAGCGCCGGCAAACGAATGTGCAGTGTGGAAACCGAGACCTTACCGATTTTGGCATGCATAATAATAACTCAACACCAGAGCACCAGGGGTGTTAGGGTTAGGAAAAATAGCTCGCGATGCCTAGTGCTTGACGTTTGTCAACGTGTACGGGAGAGTCGACGGTGGTCTGAGGTTTAGCGCTAGGCAATGGAAAAGAAACGGCAAAGAAAAAGAATGTTACTTAATTGCACGACGATATTTTGGACATAAATCCTTAAGGGTTTGTTAGTTTAGGTATGGATCGAAGCTGAATGCGAATTGAGTTAAATCAGGGTACATCCGGGTGTTGGGGTCCAAGCGACTATGAGTCATAAACAGTTTTCTATCGTACGAAATGCGTAAACGATAAACGGCTTGCTAGCCGTTGTCATTATTTTTACAACCAGCGCTCTATTTGCAGGTCGTTCAGCAGATGTGCAGACTGTGCGGATACCTTGTGGTGATGAACTTACAACGACAATGTAACAAGAGCAAATTTGTGGATTTTCTAAGCAGGCTCACGATGCCTCTTGGATAATATTTTATAAACAGCTCAAGGCGTGTGCATGCTCTATGCAGCTACAGATAGATTATATCACAAATTCATACACTCTCTAGGCTTACTTACCACAACTTCAGATGAAAGACTGCATCGTTACGCAGTTATCAAATGAGTATCCTTCCTATGTGGTCGAGTACCATGCATCCTTCTTGCACGTAAATAAACTGTGCAACATGCCCCTGGTGCACACGGTGGTTTTGGTTATGAGGACACATAATTTCTGGTGCTTAAGGATCACGATGACAATCGAGTGGCAAAATATTGCCATACTCCTGCTATACGAATAGAGGGTCATTTTGAAAGTGTGCGTAAGCGAATGGACTGTTGCACCGGAGGGCACTCTGATCACTGGTGTGTTACTGTCCGTTCTTTATACAAGCTCTGCAGCACCCTTTGACTTGGTGCTCTCTTACTCACTGTGTTGCTTTTGCAGATAACGGGAGGTGAAGACAATTACACTGAGATGCGGCAAATGAGACGTGCGAGCATAACGCAAGTCCCACAACAATAAAACAGCGCTCCGTTGGTTGGTTGCTTGTTTGGTCGGCTGCACGACAAGAGCCAACCATCGAGATTGACGATGGCGTTTACCCTCGTTATAAAACGCTTATCGCGCTTCCACGTGAATAACCATTTCGGTGGCTTTTGTTTTTCGTTTTCGCTTCGTTTTGGTGGGAAAAAGGGAGGGTCTATGGTATGATCTGGCAATGAAACAAATAAAGAGTTATTTGTTTTACCTTAGAACATCGTATAGATGGTGAGTCATTAAAAATTCTAAATGACTCTATGAACCCTGAACTTGTAAGCTCGGTTAGAAAACGAATTTAATGTGTAGTTATAAATTATTTGGTATCCTTTTAATAATAATGTACTTAGCATACTCAAATAGTTTTACCAGTTATAATGAATATTTGAGGTTGTATCGATACGATCGAGGTTGTATCGTTACGATCATCAATAGATAACAAAACTATTTTTTTACATTTGCAATAAACATTTGTATATCCAAAAGGTGTGTTAAACCTACAGCAACCAGCTGTCTCTTATTAAGTGCATTCGAATGTACACGGATTCTATGCACCCTTATGCAGAGCATAATCCAGCAAAAACTTCCATTTTAGTTATAAAAGCGTTTGGTTTGTGACGCTCCATGAGGACTGTATGCGAAACAAGCGTGCATCCGCCATGTAACGAGATTTTAATTGAATATCTCAACTCTGTTGCTTCACCGCCCACCACACTACAGAAGGCATTCAGCTGTATACAGCACGGAAATCATACCAATTTTACGATTTTCATCCCAGTTGAAGAACTGCCACATGAAACGTGACATTGTGCGATAACTATGGTCGCTGTACATTCTGCTCAAAAATCAACTTCCAAGGGATTTGTCCAGTTTCTCCCGATTGCTCAGAGCAAGTGATTCCGGAGGTGGTGTAAATTAACACATCATACGGTCGAATTTTGCATTTCAAATGAATGTTTGCTTACACAGGACGGTTCATGTGTTTCGATGGTGGTTTGGTTTCAAATTCGTACGAGTTTCCATGATCAACAGAGTTTGTCCATTACACAAACGATCCTCACTTGGTTTCTTTGAGCCGGGAGCAACTGTTTGCGAACGCTTTCAAACCGTAAATCCTAGTACATCTCAGCTCCGTGTGTGTGTGTGAGATTACGTGAGCAATGGAGATAAGAACAGTGTGTCTTCAAAACGTCACCGAAACGTTCCGTGTAACGTAGCACATTTGCTGCAGGCACATATTCAGAATGCCCAGTTGGGGAAGAGTCATTGCTAGTCGACGTATTAGGCTACAATCATCATTATCATCATCTTGGGGTCATGATTTGAGCGCACTTTCAGAAAAGTATCCCCGTTTTCCAACTTTTTCACTTTTGCGCTAGCCTTGATAGCGGGTTTTTTTTGAGTGTGCGCGGTGTGTTGTTTTCCATCCAGCTCCTCGTGGCATTTGATTGACGCAGCGTGAAATGAAATTGTGCTCAGGTTATCAAGGGGGAGCTTTCGGGTAGTTTGGACAGCTCCAAACCAATGCTGGTAGCAAAACCCGGTTACGAATTCACTAATGGTAAATGCATGGAAATGGTTGTCAGGAAATTGGAAAACTGTTTCAATTTCATTGCACAAATTGGCCTGCCTGTTTTTTTCTTGTGTTTTTCATATGGCAAACGAAAGTGTTCTGTCGGTGGATGGATGCATCCATTTCCGGGAATGATACGGGTTGATGATTTAATTTTTATTAAATACTGCCCTAGATATGTGAATATTGCAGTAATGCTTTAAAACTTACACTCGTGAGAAGGAGAGTTATTTGTATCATATCAAACACAAAATTATTCTTCATTATAATATTTCGAGCTTGCATCACATCATGTACATAAATAGGAGAAACTGAATGTTACATTTAAAACCTCTTCAAAATTTGAAAATTGTCCTGCTGTTGTGTTATGCTGTTGTTGTTATGAGCTTTAAGGGTGGGCTTAAACTTCAATTTAGAGTAATTTTCAGATATTTTGCGTATGTACAAAACTACGGTAGAACGGATATGGCTATAATAATACATACACAAATATTCTGCTTTTAGTTACACATCGGTCCATGCCTCCAAGTTCAAAGAAGTCTCGTTCAACCGAAGTCAATTCTCTCCCCATTAGTGATTCTGTTTCCATATACCCTTTTTTGCACTCTCTACTATCAACAAACACCATCCAAGTTCATCATCGTGGCCAAACAAAAGTGCCAAGCATGTGGCATTGAAGCAACACTCAATAGCACCGTTCGTTGGTCGCTTTGCCAGTAGGTGATTCTTAGCGACGGTTTAGGGTTTCAATGGGGCGTCAATATTTGCATATCTGTCGGATAATCACCGCAAGCCAGACAATAAGGTAAACAAGACAGTCTCTTCAGGTTAGGTTTTTTTTTTTACAAAAACAGACTACCATCTCTACTGGTATATGCTGTGAGTTTGCAATGTAACCTCAGTGCAGTAACCACAGTGGAGTATCGTAAAATATATTTGCTCACTTGTATGCACCTTCCAAATGAAAGAAATCTACATAGAATATAGATTAAAACAAGAATATCTGCATGATACTCTTTAATTCATCCACCAACTTCAAGCCATCAGGTTGCTTCGTAAACCAGTACTGACCTCCTTTGTTCTCCACATTAACCAACACTATGATACATTTTCCTTCCGACCAGCAGTACGGCCGGATTGTGTCCTTTCAATTTTATCCAATATTATCAATCAACAATTGATCGTTCAAGCCCTTGTTCAAGCTAATTGGCTGTTCATTATTGACTACGCTTACTCTAAGTTGGCAAAATACTCACTGAACCAACGGCCTGACAGACCGTAGCGGCACACCGAAACACAGTCGGCCACACGGAAGGCCAGCGAAAATATTTATAGCTAGATTGGTAGTGCGACTGAGACAGGGAAGTCCCGTTGTGTAGTACGCGTTTAATGAAATTTTGTCAAACTCAATTTATTTCCACTAAGTCCCTAGCAACGGCCTAGGACGCTCTTGTTCAAGTGGCCATGCAGAGTAGAGGTAGAGTTTCATCGCGATCGCGATAATGGAAATAGACATGGGCCCCACCGTTCATGGGGTAGGCTTGACATGTGCTCCAGGCCGTTCCAAAACTCGGTGATGGGCATCGTCCTCCGAGATGACGGCGTATCACTCTGGTCGTTAGGTGAGGTTGGAACGAGTGGAAAGTTTTTCCCAGGTCTATCTACGGCCAGCTCTTGTCGTCCTAGGTCTGGGTGGACAGCTACAAGCTTCTCCCTAAATCCATTACATGGCGGAATACGGTAACATTCGTACGGTATTCACACAGGCTCGATAGAGTCGGCAGTTGTTTCATTCTCGACAATACCTGCCTTTGCAATACTTCATTCCCTTCCTTCGTATTACTACCATTTCCTCTCGTTCGTAAGCTGATGTTTCTCGTTGGAGCATGCAGGGTAAAATCAGATTACAAGAGCCTTCCTTCAACATTCGTTGGCACTGTATTGCGCTGCCCTTCTTGCAGAACTGATCGAGGTGCGATCTAATATGTTCACAAACTTGTTTTTCGTGTGCTTGATGATCACTTCAACAGTTTTATTACCGTCCCGTTTTTAAATTCACCCGAATCTCGATAAAGTGGAGTGACAGGCTGGAACAGTCCGGTACCGAATGTAAGTGCACTCGTGTTCAAATGTCACACGTAGTGAGTGTCACACCGTTGCACACTCATAGAGCTGAATAATATGAGGCTGATGTTAGTGCGAACTTGACAGAAGCAGAAGCAAGAAGAAACAAATAACTTCTAGGGACCTTGACGAGGAGTAACAATCTTACAAGGATTGAAGTTTGTGATGATGTTTAAATCGAGCATAATTCTAACATACAAATAAGTTAATGTTTTAATAAAAAAGTTTTATACCAGCTCCGACAGGAAACTTGTTTGTTCATATCATAATTGTGTTGCACCTGCGTACAATCGAAAAGAAATTAATTGGCAAAACAATATCCAAATCAAAAATATTCCTCACGAAAAAATCTACACGATATTAAATGCAGTGTGTGGTAGAACATCGTTTTAATAGTCTTTTTAAAAATCAACTACAAAAACCTAAAGCGCATCATAAACATAACATAGGTAAATCGGTCCGAAACTATTTGGCTCCATTCAAAGGGTCATTAAATATCATCTGCACATTAAAATTCAATTAGTGTCTCTTATGCGGCAGTAAAAGCTAGCAGGTGTTGTAGGCTCTGATGTTTATAGTGCCACAAGTTCGAGTACGAATGATAGGAAGCATTCAATTATGCATTAGAATTGACGTTCAGCAGCGCAAGCTATGTTTACTCATCCCTGTTAAAGCCAAAGAATCGGTCGATGGGAGGTGGATTAGATTCGCAGGCACGATGTGAGAATACATTCGACAGTCGACATACATTCTGCATGTTCAAAATTTAATAACTCAGTATTTTACACATGACCAAATCCGCTAGTAGTTTGCGATGGATCAGCGTCCTTGTAATTAATTTAGAAACGGTTCAAAGCGGTATACATTGCAGTAGGATGTGGTTTACCATAAAGCACTGACGGTAGTTGTGCGAGCGGATGAATTCGAACACATCACAGTAGGATATAAAGTAGTTTGATTTACAGTGGAATGGAAATACTGTTGTGCTAATCAATCAGGCAAGACTAAAGTTTAGATATATTGTTTCAGTTCTTTTAGGCGATCTTATCATTTACATTACAATTAGAAAAGTACATTACAATGCAAATATTGTTGAATGTTGACGACTAGTTATTTAACGAGTCTCTCATAACTTTCATCAGCACATCATCTACAAATGACACTCGTGTTCTTCCTTCTCTCGCTTTGCTATGTCGATAATCAATGTCTGAGTTGTGTAGTTCTCCACTACACAGAAAAACCACACACACACACTGAGTGGCCAAACAAGCACACACTGCACGGTGCTGTATGAATTTCAAATAAGGTCTTGTGGTACAACCTCCGCCTCCGAACTGTGCCAATGTTCGCCGAGCTCGAGAGTCTCCACGTGTCGATATAGGTTCCTGCGTACTTGTTTGCAGTCGTTCGTTCATTTGTTCGGCGGCAGTAGATGAATGGTGCCAATTTGCATACAATTATAGGCATGCTGGCGCGAATATGATTAGAATGCGTGTATGTTATTCTGGTGAGCTGCGGTAAGTTCGTTCGGTTTTTTTGTTAAAGAATCGCTGCTATACCTAGCTCCCGTACAGTATCAACGCTCAATAATGGCAAACCAAAGGTACGGAGTGCTTCGATAGTGGTCTGTAAATAATTCGGAGGTTCATTAGTATTCGAACCAAGTCAGAAATGTCTGACTAGAGAACGTACAACTTGACCAGTTGTGTTTTAAAACCATGGTCAGATGATGGACAGGTCGTCGTGATTCCATGGAATGAATGAAGATAAAATATAATGTGAATGATAGCGTTGCTTAGTGGGATGTGTAATAAGTTTTTAACAAAATTGCTTAATGAACGAAAAGTGTTGATATTGTTTCTTCATGAAGCACGCAAATATCGCTGAAATATTCTACGTAGAATTGGAATTTAGTAGATTCAACAAATTTATTTACACAAAAATTTGCTTCAAACGTATCTTATTTGCTATAAATTGATGCATCCTTGAGGTTCCATGGTTAACTCCAAACATACAGTAGAGTCTCCCTTATCCTTAACATTGACGTGAAACGTAAGTAATAAAACTTTCATTTCGAGAAATGCTAGAAATGCTGGACAAAATCAATTATCGTTCTACTCTGCAGAGACCTTAAAACGATGACAGATAATTTCAGGTGCAATTCCCTCTGTACGTGGGAGAAACTTCAGGAAAATTAATAATACTACCGAACAGATATCTCTCTCTCCCTGCTTCGCTATCCTGATCTTTGTCTCTGTTTATATCACGCTCTCTCTCCTTCGTTCACACTTGCCCTGGGATTCGCAATATATTCATCTGAGTAACAGGCGAATGCGAACCGGACGTACGCACCGGTTTCATTTTGACAGGAAACGGAGGACACTACCTTCAATTATTTTCTCCACTGATCAGTGTGCCGACTCCCTGGTGTGTGTGTGTGTTCAGACCTGTGAAATGAAAATGTGTGCACACGTGCTAAAGATTCGCCCCAGTCTTCAACGACCGCACGGAAGAAGGCCATGTATCTTCTGGTATTACGGCAGTTCGACGCAATACACATCAACAGGATAACAGCACGCACATAAATCTTCGACCGAGCCCAATCCGATTGATCCTCGGGCAGAGCCAACCATATATTCTGCAACCAGTTTATCCACAAACGAGACGAACCAAAGGCACCGATGCTTGCTGGACCGAGCGAAGGTAGCCCCGGCACGAGCTATGTGTTGGGATATGCTAAGCTGTGCTTAGCAGAAATTGATACACTAGCACGCCGCCCATCGGTTCCGGATGGACTGTTGTGGTTCCCGAGTCGGGTCGGACGGACTTTCTGCAACTGGCCAATAATATAACCTGTGCCGTTCTACTTGTCTTCCGTTGGCTGTAGAAGCTACCATGCAATCAGCAACTGATTATCGGAGAAGATTGAATAGCCACTGCATTTGGGCTCAGGACTTCACCGGCCCGCAGCCAACGTAATGCTTTCGTTTTGGGTTTGGGAAATTCATAAGAAGCATGCAGAAGGATCGTTCTGCCGATTGTCGACCACCTGAATGGCTGGACATATCAGCATCAACGACGAGTCGGTTGCATGATTTATTACTTATCATTTGAAGGCGCGATGGTTAGGGGCATTGTTACTCACACCATCGTTCTGGTTGTTATTAAATTTCTCAACACTTGTACAGGTACAGGAGATGGTACCGCGTACGCCGACACCGGAACAGAACGCAACATATTCGAATGGCCCGCGGAAAATGGCAGGAAAACATCAAAGTGTGAAACATAAATAAACCGAGCTAACTCACACGCCCGATTGCTACCACATCCGTTGGTATCAGACTGTCTGTGTGTGTGTATGGCAGACAGAGGCATTCCACAAAATAAACGCAATGTACACGCGTCGGCAGTCGAATAATCTGCACAGTACACGTCGTGCTCTGACCTTTCCCTGGCCACGCAATCGTCCCCGATTGCACTACGGGAAATGTGGGTGAATAAATCATTGCAGGATTCTAATAAACTTACACTCGACATTCGGTTCCGTTCCCACTTACGCTTCTACCTCTACTCATGGCTAGGCCGTTTCGAATGCTTCACGATAGCCAAAGGTTGGAAAGCGATGCATGGTTGGATGGCGGCTGTACGGAAGAGCAAACGAAACGATAAAGTAGAACGGCTGATGTTTTTGGCATAATTTATGCTACCTAGCGTTTAAAATTTATGCTCCAACAAACCCCAACGATGGCCACTGATCGTTTGATCCGACCGCAGGCAAACAAATATTGCCTGGTGCGTTCGGTCGAGTGCACGGGAGCTTTTCGCCTTTTACCTGCGCGCTGGGGTTTCGATATCGGGAAGGATTGATTTAATTTCACTATTTATTTGTGACCGATTTGCAACAATCGGGAGCGTCGTTTTGTTTTTGATTCGGAAGTGGGAAATTTGAGCCATTTTCGTCGTGAGGATACTTCCTGGCGTTTGATACAGTTTTATGACAATCAAATAGCCATTCAAAAATGAGTACGCCTAATGAGATTTTGAGAAGGAAAATACACAGCACATACGTAATCGACTTTCCATACATGCAGCAGCACTCTTCGAATATAAGACTTTGAAATTGGTGCCAACGAGTGGAACTTCAAATTATTGGGAGAAGACGTATGTACCATCTAGTGTTGTGCGATCTGAGTACGAGTGAATGATTGATTTAAATCTTCCTGAAGAACGAGTTGAATATACTCTTCACGAAGAATTTTAATAACTCATTCGTGACTCTCAAAAGAGTTGTTAAACGTTTCACCTCGCGAACGAGTTGTTCTTCTTTCTTGGCCTAACGACCTCTTAGGTCATGCCTGCCATTTCTGGCTTACTAGACTTATTGTTACCGCATAGTTGGATAGTCAGTCCTCACTATAGGGGAAACGGCCCAGATGAGACTTGAACCCAACTCTGACAACTCTCAAAAGAGTTGTTAAACGATTCGGATCGCAAAAGAGTTGATAACCGTTTCGAATCGTAAAGGTAAAGGAGTAAGAATGAATTAATTCTTTGAAAAGAGTTGTTATTCTTATTCTTAGGACCTTCTATACATCAAATAATCTCTTTTTTATTTATAAATTGTGAAAAATGTTTGGATTGCCAATTTGAAAGTAGTATTTTTTGGAACAATTCTATTTTCAATCGGAGTAAACGAAATCTAGACATCAGCGAGTTTGTCGTCATTTCACAAGTACAGTTATGTAAATATGAATTTTCTTTAGTGGAACAATAGTTTTTGGATTACCAGTACTCAGACGATCGGTAGTTTTCGCAGTTGCTTATAAACACTACGTTAAACCTCACTCGTTTGGTCATTTTTCTATCTATCCCACTTCAGGTGGAAGCCTGAGCCTGTATCTATCCTAAATGTTTTTCGATATCGTTATGCATGCAATAATTCACGGAATTTACTGCTGCTCCTTCTAGTTCTTGTTTATCAATAGTAAATAGTAAAAGTAATGTTTGGTGCTACTAAAACGCTCAGAAATGGCGCCATAATTATAATACCACTTATCATCGGCTGTATGGAAAGTGCTCTGTTTTACAGGTGCAGTGCACAAACCAACCGGACCGGGCCATTCATTGATGATTGACCCTAAACCAAATGAACCGAAAACAGTTAACCGATATTCTCGGTTTGCGCCTCAATTTGCACAGGTGCAAATCGGGGCTTTTCAGTGTGTAGCGAAATTGGATCAAAACTTCCGACTACTGACCGCATGATTGCCCATAGCCAGCAGGCCTTGCACATATGCACACAAAAACCCACGAGCCGTACTAAAGGTTATGTAAGCCGTTCAACGGAGACCTGGGGTATGCCCTCGCACTGTCCGGTCCGGTCAGCAAACCGGAATGAAAATGTTTGCAGGGCAACCCACACTATTGGTTTTTAATACGATAAACCAACAACTCGTGCGGCAGTGTCCCGAAAACTCTGCCCGGTGGAGCCCGGATGAAGCAATCGGCGAATGGACGAAGATGGGTCCCATTGGGTGGTTGGAATGACTGCTGTTGTGCTGTTTATCATAAAGCAATAAATTAATCAGATTCTATCGGATTTATGGCTTTAAAGGCTTTCACAGTCCGTTGCGTGATCTGGTAGGAGGAACAAATTATTGTGCGGGAAATTGACGCAAAACATAGCAAAACGACATTCGCCCAGCACAATGGTAGCACCTACGGAATGGATTGCGTGTTCGGGGTAAACGAGTCCCGGGAGAAACATCGTAGGGGTTGGCACACAAATACATAAAAACTTAGAAAATGGCTCGGAACTATTGCAAGATGGTCTCGTGTGCGAATAAAAGACCTCAATCCCATCCAAAGTGGC
Organism: Anopheles maculatus; assembly: GCA_002091835.1. Classification (NCBI taxonomy): domain Eukaryota; kingdom Metazoa; phylum Arthropoda; class Insecta; order Diptera; family Culicidae; genus Anopheles; species Anopheles maculatus. The sequence goes on along the minus strand of KZ061571.1, from coordinate 386,021 downwards.
CCCAATTGCCCTAAATTCGACACATGATACCATTCGTCCGGGGGCAGTCCGGAATGGGACTATCATTCGCTACAGATGAGATGCCCATTTGCTCGGGCTGCAACACAGCAAACTCTTTCGTAACTCTTTCGCATAATCCTGCCTGTACGGGAGTGGTACAGGGAGAATATCATACCATCATATGGTACGTTCGTTGGTTTACGCTACACGTTCAAACACAGTGGACCCGACGAAGTAAAGGAATGTTCTCGTTGGCATGCGGGTGAGTGCAGCAAACGAGTCTGATAGTGTTGAAGATACTCTTAAAGGCATCATCGGATGCACACAAGACTTCGTTCTTCTTGAGCAACTTCGAAATAGATACATAGTGGAGATTATATTACTTCTTGTCTGAAAAGCATTGAAGAGTATATAAGCTTACACGCATTCCGGTTCGGTTGTATGTAATTATTATTGTATAGTAAATAAGATTCTTTTCTTGTATTAAAGTCCCGAATAGAGTACGCTTTAACATAGCTACGCTTCGGGCGACTTAATCATCAGTTACATCATCAGGAAATTTGCAAAAGTATACCTCTCCGCAATACTAAGAAAACGCTTCATTACAATTTTGTGATAGTTTTCTCGCTCTACGTCTGGTTCAGCTTCAATTTCGAGGTATGAAGTTTTTCTCGCACAATCAGGCATGATTGCATCATGCGCATTTCATCGATCGAAAGCGTACACTTGATCATCGGTACTTTCAATTACAATCTTCCAATGCTGCTATATCGTGCGGAATTAGAACTCATTCACTGCGAGTACCACTTTGCAAGCGCAGCAAGCATCGGCAGATTTGTTACGACACGTGGAGCATCCTGTACGGTGATTCTGTTTCCTGCAGGAAGTTCAATCTCTGCGCCGGGATAACGAATCAAAGTTGCAGAAATGTTGATTAACGAAGGCGTGTGTTTATTTGTAACGTTCCCAGAATCAATATCTGATGGGTGTTTCGTACATCGAATGTTCATATCGAATGTTTTGTGTGTACGAATTATTGTGTACTCTATGTTTGTGTACTTCAGATTCCATTCCAAGTCCAATTGTATACATTTTTTCAAAAGAAAATATGCCGCGAGAGTAAATCAAGTAAATCAATTACTTTGAAATTAAAATCCCAGGTAAGTAAATTAAGCTTTTGAACAAAGTCAAGGATTAAACAATGAAAATTTATTTCTTCAAAAGCTTCATTATTCGTTTAACGTTATTTTCCATTAAGCACAGGCAAATAATGAAATAGAGAACGGAGAGAAGCGGGATGTTAATTGTGTTATGGCGAATTCCATTAACACTTTTCCCTCAAGCAAAGCGTCGAATGGAGTCGTGTGACTCAAAGCTTCTACACACTATCCAACCAACCAACCTTTTCCTCAAGCGTAAGAAGCAAATGACAGTTTGACTGGGGAAAAAAGAGGGGAATTTAATGATGAGATGCATTGCTAGCTTTCGAATAAGGTTGTTATTGTTAAGACAGTTTGATTGCGTCAATTTCTTGAAATAATTTCTACTTTACTGTGTTTCTACTACTTTTTAACTTTATCTTGAAATCTGTGCACGAAATTTATCCTCTGCAAAAACTATGAGCTTTTAGTCGTAATCACTTCTTCTGATTACGATTCTGACACGATACTGTGCGCTAATCATGTTGTGCTTTTGTGTGATTTGTTACAAGATTTTTACTTTCGTCACTGAATGCATAAAACAAGGTAAAGGAATTTGTTGTGGTGAAATATAAAACAAAAATTAAAAACAAAAAAAACTTATGCGCTCATCGTTGAGTGATGCGTGTTGCCAGTACTTAACCTGACTTTTTCGATGCTTTGCTGCTTATTCTAGCAAGGTAGCAAAACACGAAAGCCTCCCCATTCCGTGCCGGTCCAGCCCCGGCGAGCGATCGCACCCCAGAGTGGCCCCCGGTGGGAATAAAATCATTTAATTTCACGCCTGCTAGGCAGATAAAGATGAGCTTCCCAGTTCCGAGTTGATGGTCGCGTGGTGCGGTTGTGGCGTGACAGTGTGAATCTGTGGATGTCAAAGCTGTGGTGGTGGTGGTGAAGCGCGCATAGAGCCTGAAACAGGATTCGTTAAATTGCTTTCCACTGCTGGGCCTGTTTTCTACTTCGCGGGAACGGAAATTATGGCCGTGAGTCATGAGCTTCTGTTGCTGAGCGATATCGCCGCCATGAAATGCAAAACCGCGGACGAGTTTTTCTTCCTTTCGCGAACCACGGTTAGGATACACAGGAAAAACCCGAGTGACACGTAACGATAAGTAAGCAGACTAGACCAACCAAACGGGCCCTGTCAGACAATCGTACTATCCCGCAGTCACAAATGCCATAAACTTGACGCAAAAGCGGGAAACGATTGCAAACCTGCGAGCAAAAGTTGTTGGCGATAAGCCGAGTGAAAACAGGGGTTCGTGTGGTTTGGAAGGGGAATATCCATGGACAGAGAAGATGGTTGCGTCCCTAAACTGGTGGTCCTCGGTAGTATGCTTTTTCGCAAAATAATGTCAGTGCTGATTTAATTTGAGTTCGAGTGAAAAATGGTGTGTAATATTACAATCACACCGTCACAAAGATTACACAACACAGCCTGAACGTTGGATGGACATTATTTGACGGAAGTTCAAATGAATATGCGGTATATGTGGAGTGAAGTGTGAAGGATGTTTTTTCGATAAAAACTTAATGTATGATTTTTTAAGTGTAATTTATTAAAAAAAGACATGTATCAAACCATATCACTAATATAATAGATATGATCAGCTAACAATCTGATGAATGATTTATCAAATTTATACAATATCTACCATCCTACAAACTATCTGCTACTACTCGTTGGGATGAAAAGTGTAATTGCTTTTCGATCCTTTCCGTCTCAACACGTCTCAACAGCGCTACTAGTTTCAGAGAAATTAATCAACCACTTCCGATCGTTATCCATTGTATACATTCATCGATTGATTGTGTTTTCCTCTCTCTTTCTTTATGCTCCTATTTTCCAGGTGTACCCGGGACGAGACATAACAAACATTGTGGAGTCTTCGCACTACCAAAAGATTGGTGGTTGGTGCCGCCAGGGTGCCCTGAACGCAGCCAAGTGCAAAGGAGCTCAGCGGTGGATTAAACCGTTCCGGTGTCTCGGTAAGTAGTTTTCCAAGCTTCGATCACCCACAGCAAACGGTGTTTACAGACAGGTGCGGACATTACTTACCGCTGGAAAGCAGGGGAAGGCATCAATCCTGTGTTCGCTTAATGGTGATTTAAATAGATAGACGCAAGTTTACTATGGCTTGATGGAATTTAGTTACACTTTAGCGTTTTTTCCTTTTTGCAGTATAATCGTGACAAGTTGTGTGTTTATCAGTTTCAATTTTTTAACATCAAATTGAATTTATCATACTGACTGATAATCATGCTGTAAAAAAACGCTCTGGAAATCAGGCACATTATTTTTCTTTCTTGACTTCCTTTCTCACACGCCACACGTTTAATTTCTACTCCGACCAGAGGCGAGATGTTTTCTTATCGCACCATAATTTGCAACGAGATACTCGCTTTTCCCATTAGTACCGTAGCGTGTTGTGAGAGTGTGCAGAAAAATGGGGTTCAAGCGCAACGATGTACGCACTTTTCTCAATGACTAAACCCAAATGGTTGAACCCACTTTCGTACACTCGCGCTACGTGCCCTGCTGCTGCGAAGAAACGCTTGTAATGATGTTATCGAAAGAGACACGGACGAAAAAGTGCTTTAAACTCCAAAAGATGTTTTCTCAGACGCTTCCGGTACTAGCTGCCGGAAAATGGGTCCCAAGGTGGACGCATTGTAGTGGTAACGATGAAGCGCGAGATTTCGGAACATTATTTTCCGAATGTTACTGTGCGGACTATATCGTTACAACATGACAGAACACAGCTTGATTTGTCAGAAAGTAGGGAAATAGATTCCAAATCTAATGGTGCTGTCCGGGCGCTGCAAAAAAGCGCAATTTAAGAATATATAAAACCAACGTGAACCAAGTGTAAAAATATTAAATTAGCGATCCGAGCAAAAGTGGACTCGTTTGGGTGTTTTATGGCCGGCAGCGCGATAAGCACGAATGTTTTATTTCCCATCGAGCGTGCTCTTTAAGCGCCGCTAAAGGTTGTGCACCAAATTTACATGCTTCAAACATTAATCCCTAGCGTTGACGCCATACGCCAACGATAAGCTACGAAGACGAATTTTCTGCCAGTCTGTTCTCTGGAAAATTGAACAGTAAGCGTGCTTCCTCAGGCAAAGATACGGGACAGTGCTTTTTTTGTTGTTGGTTCACTCAATTTCCAACACAAAATGGTTACTGCGTCTGCCTGGTAGCCCTAATTGAATTTATCACCAATCAATGATCTAATCGCGAACAAAAACCAATTTACATTTTAATAAAAGGCATCACAGAAGCTGAACTCGTATCATTCGTAATTGAATTACTTTCCATTGACAGTCCATTTATTGACACCTCGGCTGCCCAAACGGTTTATGCAATGGTGACTCACCGTCCTCCAATTGTCAGCCCGTTACGTCAGCCGGCGGTCATTGACTGCAGATGTGCCGAGGATGAAGCTTTCCCCCGGAAGCATGCTGAAGCAAATGAAGCCGAAAAAAAATATTAGTAAACACACGACAGCCAACCCATTGTTCCGATGGATAGTACACTAATTGGAAATCATAAACTGTGCGCTATAAACGCATTAGCGAGTTAATTTGAGTTTGACGGTTGTTTAAAACAAAAAATCTATTTCTCGCAAATGACCGATACGCGATAAAGCACTCACCCGTTAGCTGATGAACGTTGGGCGTGTAAGTAGTTAGGATCGGTTTTTAAATCTTTAACGAGGCAGTGGCTGTAATGAACTCACTTTAAAGTGCAACTTCAATCAAAGCTTCCCACCACCATTTACCGTATTTTAAATGGATCGAATGAATGTATAATTGGATTTTAAACGCATCAAATGAATAAGACATACGACACCTACCGAAACAATAGAAAACTACCTTTTACTACCGCATCGGTCGGTAAGCGCGATTCGTCGTTGAACGACAGTGCAATATTAGCAATGCCTTTCAAACTTTAACACGGATTCGCCATTCCATGCATACTGTATGCAGCCACTTTTTCAACGATGTGTCGGACACATTGGAAGCTTGTCGGGAGCATTGGTGATAGACAGATTGATCCATAGCGTCTATGGTCGTGGACTAGCTGAGATTGCTGTCCTTTGATGCTGACGGCCGAAAGCTACCGACGAGAAAGCTGATGTGATTCTTTCGCTTTGGATGCTTTGTACATTGGCATGAGTGCGGTCCATTCACAGTGTACTGTGTGGCCGGTTTCGGTATCATGGCGGATAATGAATTGACATGAAAGTATCATGTCGTGTCGATTGTTGTACTTCACACAAAATATAGTCGTGTCGTGTGCTTGTTCCTGTTCCAATCCAGCTCAACTCTTTCGCTTGTAGTTTGTTCAGTTTTTAACGATACTATATTATTTGAACTAATCGAGTGTTTGTAATTGTAGAAATGTGCTGAATTAAAAAACAATATTCAAAGCATTTATTATAGGTTATAGGGCGGCCCGGTGGTAGATGCGACAGCGGCGCCGGTCTTCACACGGCAGGACCGGGGTTCAAGTCTCATCTGGGCCGTTCCCCCATAGTGAGGACTGACTATCCAACTATGCGGTAACAATAAGTCTAGTAAGCCAGAAATGGTAGGCATGACCTAAGAGGTCGTTAGGCCATGAAAGAAGAAGATTATAGGTTTTTATACGAACCTTATAATTAAATTTGGTTGACCTACATTCAACGCGACACTGTCGTTCCATTAAATGTTCTGTTAAAAGTTGTGTTTGTTCTTTCTTGCTTCCCTACCATGAAACTCTCTACAGAGGGACCGTTCCAGTCGGATGCGCTGCTCGTACCGGAAGGTTGCCTGTTCGATCACATTCACAACGCATCTCGCTGCTGGCCTTTCGTCAGGTGGAACCAAACTGGAGCTGCCGCCTGCCAGGATCGCAACATGCAGATGCGTAGCTTTGCCATGCTGCTGCCTTGCGGTATTTCGCTTTTCTCCGGCGTCGAGTTCGTCTGCTGTCCGAAGCACTTCAAAGGTAGGTGATGATGAATATAGCTATCCGTTCGCGTCTCATTCACTGTATGTCACATTCACGACATGTTCAAACGGTGTTACCCACTTTAAGCGACCTGCCAAAGGCCACAGTCTTCAATAGTTTTGCTTCGAGGGCTCTTTAATTTGTAGAGGAGTACAATTGGAAACCAATCAATGCGACAGAGAAAAGTGGAGTGATATTGTGAAATTCTAACGTGAAAAAAAGGTTCGCTCGTTGATTTGATTGTTTCGTAGCTTTGTGCGATAAAGCAAACCCGTGCCAATTGATAACACTGACCAGCAGCGTTTATGTGAGTTCAAAACGAAATGCGAAAAAAAATTGTTCTCAATGCGCGGAAGCATTTTGCGAGATCCGTGAACTCGCATATCACAATTATTTCCGTACGATATTTGCCAACACGTTCCGGGACTGTGCTATCGAAAATCGTAAATGAGTGGACCCAACAGTACGGGTATCTACCGAGCCCATCGATTTCGTTTTGTCTTGTGATATCGGTTGGCAACAAAGCATGATTGCGAGAGGTTCACCTAATGGCGAAGGAAAATAAAGATAAACGAAAGCAAAATGAAAAATAGTACTTGTTGGCGTTTCGGAAGGAAACGTTTTTCCAGAAAATGTTAAACGTTTGGTACGGCTGGTTGAAGCGAAAGTATGAATTATGAAGCTCCACAGCGGCACACAAAAACAGCAACACAAGGACAACAATATGAGTGAGTTGCACGAAAGCTGGTACGTTGCGGGTGAAGCAATATCTCCTGCATAGCCTGCGCGAACGGAAAACAAATGGCTCTTTTTGGAAAGCTTCGTTTCAGATCCGCTCAGTGCAGTTCCAACGCCCAGTGTGAAAAATAGCTTTCAAGTCAACCCAAAAGCGTGGAGAAAAAAATGACAGTAGCATAATAATGACACAACTTCGAAAAAGCACTGAAATAGACACTTAAAGTAAGCAAAAATGAACCTCACCCGTCGAATTCATGCTGGGGCCACGAATAACAAACAAAACGGTCAAACTTTATCGCATGACCTATACCTAGGGTACCCCACCCGTGATGTTATATGTCCTTCCAGTAGAGGTAAAGGACGACCAAAACAAAAAAAAAAACAGAAAATCTTCACCCGAACCCTGCAGGTCCTGGATTGTCTTTTAAAAGTTTTCCTAGTGCATCAAATTTGCATAATATTACCCTCGCTTCGCGTCATTTTTCAATCTTCACCCGGTAACCATGGTCGGTACGGTCGGCACCGGAGTCGGCACAAAATGGGTGTGGTTCATTCGACGCAACCTTTTCTACCCCGATGGCACACAGCTTTTTGGGGAGTAGGTGAAAAGAACATGTGAATGCACAGACAGTTGTTGGTTGGGCGAAGCATGCCTGCCTGCCTTGATGTCCTATTCTGCTGGGGCGTGAGAAAAGCTTTTTCAAACCACACCGACACACAGACACACATTTACCATGTCCACCCCTTTTTACAATGAAGACATGCAAAAATGCACGTTGATGCTGACGCGAGTAAACTGTCACGCTACCTACAACAAGCTCTCCGCATTCTGGGCTTTTACGCCAACCCAGAACGTTTTTGCAGGGGAAAACGGATGAAAATTCTCCCCCTTTTTTTGTCCACGCTTTCCCTCATTCGCGCACACACAGCCACATGGACCGGAACAAAAACGATTACGCACACAAACGATGCAAAATAGCTGTTTGGATGATGTTTGCCCGTGCCCGGTAAGTTCGACCCTGGGCTTTAGTCGGTGCCTGGTGCTGGGTACAATTTAAATGTTATTATTATGCAAATAAATCTCCGGAAAATCTGTTTCTCTTCTCGGACTCGGCTGCTGCACAAACTGCAATGGTAGCTTCTCGAGGGCCCGAGCATTCGGGGACCATTTGCAGGAAGGCAAACCCGGCAGACAACCGTTTTTGGGCGTGAGGCATACTGTGAGCAGGGTACAAAACGAGTTTAAGCAGTGTTAATCACACACTCCACCCTTAAGATCATGCCCTGTCTTTGCTGCGGGCATGACCCTTGCCGGAACGGTACACTGAACTCCTGCCGGTGTGCAGGAGCTTCCGGTGGTGGGACCGGATCTGACGGCAAGCTTTCAGTTTATTGAGTTGATTATCCACTCCGGGTCCTAGGGATGAGATGTGTTTTTTACCCCTCGACGGGGACATGTTTGTGGGCCGAAACGATCTAATTTTACCGAATGTGATACCGGTAGGACGGTTGTTTAATCCGCGCGCTGAAAACTGGTACCGGGTAACTAGATGCTGGTGAACCGATTTACAACCTTTTCTATTGTATTTAAGCGGTCGAGTGAAATGCTAAACAATTTTGAAATTAAACAGCTACACGAACATTTGTACGAACCAAGGTTTTTGGGTATCGAATCCCGTCTGGATCGCCTCCCCGTACGCAGGACTGACTATCCAGCTACGGGTAAAGCTAAGTCACGAGGTTGTAGTGCTAAGGAAGAAGGTTTTTGCAAGACAGAAAAGGGAACGAAATTAATAACTCTCTCCCAGTTTTATTCGCTAACTAACTGAGAGATCGATAAACATGACTTACGCACCATTTTTTTAAGTTGTCCAGGCACATAAAACGAATAACTTACAGAGATAACCGTTTGGCCAACGGGCTTGAATATATCGCACGCTCTTACTGTACATCATCCTAAATTTGCTTTCCCTGAAAAGGATAAGTAATAGCCCATTCAAAAACTCATTAACTCACCGTGTAACTCGACGCGTTCGTCTTTCGGCCGGATTCGAGTGGAATGAAATCGTGCGGTTTAAGATTTAGTGTCTTCCGCGGCGTAATAGCTGTACATTTCGGGCCCTTGTGTATCCTTCCAGCACTTGCTTTCATTAACTTTGTCGGCGGGAGCGTTAGTAAATAGTTGGATGATTAAATTTCGTTCCTAGGTGTATCGAAAGCGTGGCGTCATAAGGACCCCATTGAGAAAGCTATGGGATTTAAAAGCAGGCCCTAGATTTGCATAAAATTGCTAGATCAAAAAACTACAAAAACAAAAACCTGGTTGCTGACTCAGCAATAAATGTTTTAGAAAGACTTTTCATCGCTCTCTCATCTCAAAAATTAAGCCATTAAAGTTAGCAAACCGATCCGATTTCGCCACAACAAAAATGTGAGTGTACGAGCCAAAGTTTTCTATTTCCATTATCATCAGTCGATAATGTTCTCTAGGCTGTTTTCCTTCCACTCAAACTGTAGACCACTGAAAGAACCACAGAAACCAGAAACTGGAGGGCAGATGCCACTGTTTAATTGCTCGTAATTTTCGAATCGAAAGCATCATTAATTTTATCGGAAATCTGTTTTCTTTCCATTGGTCCCCCGTACGCCGTGCCTTCTTACCGAGAGCCGGGACTTTGGCCGAACTAGACGAGGGGAGAGACATTTTGCACGCCGTCAGTTTTCGAGGTTTGACTGCGAAAGCAATCGGTCCTCGTACGTTTCGGTTGATTCCCTCGAGAGTTTCGAACGCTTCCCCGAAACAGATGTCATGTGCACACGGTGGCACCCCAAGCTCTTCAGCTTTACGGTTGTGCTGCACCCCTGCTGCTACAACACTCGTGCCCCGTCGCTCGTCGAGTTGGCAACGTAGAGCAATAAATTGTGCCCGTAGCAGTAGTAGTAGTAGTAGCTGCCAGTGTCCCGCTGAGCAATTAATTCTGGCTGACAGCAATTTCCCCACCACCCGATGCGTGTACAGGTTCGGACATTCAGGTCCACCGGCCAAGGCTCGGAATATATAACCGTTTCGCTAGCATAATGCAAGGGCAAGAGATGATGAAGTTGATGACCAACGAAATCAGGACGCTGCATTGGGGGTCTTGTGGTGTTTGCCGAGGGTGACCGAGATTTACACGCCCAGCCTTTTTGCTGCTGTGACGAAACGATGCAATCATTAGTAGCTGGGCGGTTGGTTGTTGCAGCCAAGTATAAAAAAAAAAACATAGGAACTGCTACAAAGCGGGGAGAAAAACACACAACACTGGATAACTTTTCTAAATTGCTGCTCGAATAATTATCGATACGGCAAACCTTTTGCGGGCTTCAAAGCCAGACATGACTTAATCATTTATCATTTAGCGTCTGCGTTGCTGTTGGACGCACACTGGTTCATTGACATACCGGTTTCTTTAGTCGGCAACGCAAGATTTTCTAAAGCTGACCTTGTATAAAAGCAAACCAATTTATTTAGTGATAAATACATACACACAAAGTCACAGGCGCACGTGAAATGATTTCACAAACTAATGATAAAGTTTTGTGGCACTAGAATTCACTATTTTAAATCCAACTGTAGGTTCCAAACTGACCACAAAAAAGGCAAGCTCAAGCTCAATGCATATTTCATATTTTCATCACATGTCACACTCACTTCCGCGTAAGCTGAGCATCAGCATGAATAATGTATCGAAAAATCACTCGTTCGAACCGGATCAATGCTGCACAGCTAACATAAGGGGTCGCACACATCGAAGCAGCAAATGGATCCACAATAGCTGTTGAGAGATTGTTTTAGCAACAAAGACCTATGGACAGTTGTTAGTCGTAAAAAATCACCATATACAAATAGCAAAATGTGTTTGGTTCAAATGACTTTCTCGCTGTGCAGAGCGCTACTTTTGGTCCGTGTTTCGTGAAGGATTTGAATAGCGGTTTAGATGATGATGGAAAAGTTTCTACGCAAACTTGTAAGTCTACGGTGGTGGTGGAAACTAGCTCCAATATTCCTGTGAGTTCAGAGAAAGCATATGACGTGTTTCAAGCTACGTTTCACGCTTGTTGAGAAAATGCTAAGAGTAAGGAACTTGTTCTTTCTTGACAACAGTTTTGAAACTCTTGACAATTTTGACACAAAAACTCACACTCGAACCATTACAACATCGCTTATGGTGATAGCAACCAGGCGCCTCCATGAAAGGTCACATGACAATGTGTTGTAATAGGATGCTATTGAATTACAAAGAATACAATATATTTAATTAAATATAAACCAGAATCAGGACATACAAAACCGGGTTTGTGTTTTTAATGAGAAAAATTAATAACAAACAGTTCATTCCGATCATTTGATTTTTCATTGACGTCCAAATAAAAGATGAATCGGTTTGAATGGATAATTCAATCACATTTTATAAATAGCAACCAACAAACCGTTAGTTACCAAACTACAATAGCTATCTATAGCGTTGGGATTGTATCATTAATCATTCCGGCAAATCACTCGCATGACTTTTGCCTCGATTACAACAGTCAGACAAGTCCCATTTGACGAACACGCTTTTGTCCTCTAAATGTCAGATAATAAAGTACAGTTCCATTGATGCTTACGCCGGAGAAACCTCAACGCCCGGGTCTTTGGCGCCTCAACTCACGACTGACACGACAATCAGTGCCACATGTCGAAGCGGCACGAGTGTGATGGCTCCCAGCAATTCCCCCGTCATTCTTCAGGTCTCCGAAAGCCACAGCCTGAAATTGAAATGGGTTAGATTTACAAATACACACATATACAAACACACACTTATTCGCTACAGCTCCCCGTCACCACTCGAGAGAGGCTTATGGTCCCTGCAGAAGCGATTGTAAAGACAGCTTCGCTTCACTGTTGAAATGTGAAGAACTTTTAAGAGTGTTTTCAATCAAACCACGCTGTATTACAGCGTCGCTATTGCCTCGGCAACCGAAATAAGTATTTTAGTTGTTGAATAGAATTATTCGTGAATTCATCAATCACAGCCAATTCTAATAAGTACTCGTCAAAAACTTACACGTCGATATAATCCAAGAGTTTTTACGACAGATTGACTTGGCAAATCTATGTGACGATTTTTTCGCGCACAACAGCGAGTGTTTTCCAATGGTTTACAAGTTTTGTTGCGTCATTGGGTAAAATTTTTCACTTAGGAAAAACAGTAATTGACACTCCGTTTGTATACACACAATACATTTATATACCGTGTTTTACTGCTTCGATTAAAAGCGAGCAAAAGTCGTTTCCATTTTCTTACCATCCAAAATCTGAATCTTCTATGAGTCAATCGTTTCAATATTGTGGATAAACTCGCTCAAATATTCAATGGAAAACGGTTCTGCTGGAACCCTATCAATCCATTTCCTGCTCCGGTAAAGGTCTTTCCAGCATGGGAAAAGTTGTACCGACAACAAAATGGCTGACTGACTGAAAGGAAAGCCAACCTTCTCCATAAAGCCCTGGCTCACTAAATGCCGACCGTTTTGTTTCGTTGGGTAGAATAATGGGGCGAGAGCAAGAAAGTAACCAACGCTTGCAGGGCAACCATGTACCGAATGGTACGGGGAAGGTTCCATTTTTGTTTTACCAACAAAGCACATAGCGTTTAGCAGCTGATACAGAGGAACAGTGGGCAAAACGTAGGAAGCAAAGTTAATATTGTTAATGATGAAGCTCTCCATCGTGCCATGTACACTGTGGGTCGGATTCGGAAGCAAATTTTCCTTTCCTTCCGTGTCGAAGCCCCGAGCGCCGAGAGAATCCGTCCGTCGGAAGAGAGCGGGAGGTTGTGTGCTACGCTTAATTAGACAGACGCCATCCTAAAAAAGGCACCCAAAACCTCATCCCGACGGGAATCCGGCCAACGGTTTCCTGCGGCGCGAAGGTGGCGGTTTCAGCAACCGTGGCTGTGAAAGATGAAAGTAAGCCACCGCCTTAACGACGGAGCAGCGACGGAGTAGCAACACCGTCAGGATGTCGTGGTTTTCCGCGCGCTGCCACGAAGCCACCGACGAAGACGGCCGGAAGAAACGTCACTTTTTAACTATTGAATTAACTTCCGCGGATGGATGTTTGCCGCGAGCGCGCGTGCGAATGTAAGTAGCCCGTTGTCTATGGTAATGGTGGAATAAAAGCGCCATTTTGATGAAATCATTTTGCACAAATTGCTTCCGACGAAGTTACGAAACAAGGCGTCGTCATCGACGTCGGCCTAGCAGTGTTGTTGTGGCGGGGTACGCGCGTGAAACAAATTTCAAGCGACACTCCCACGAGAAGGAAAACCATCGCGCTTGACGATCTTTCCCAGGCATACAAGATATGCGTGCTATAAAAAGATCCTTTATGAGACGGAATTCCTTACGGGTACGGTACGGCCGATTGGATGGCGGTGGAAATGCCTATGAAAGAGCGTATAATTGTATCATTTGCATGGTGTTTTGTTCATGTTTTCGTGTTGCCATACCTTTTGGCATGCACAAAGGGACTCTTATTTACTGGCAAATAATCTTGACAGGATTGAGAAGGACTGTTCATAAAGCGTGCTTTGCTCGTTGATAAATATAAATACAAATTACGACTTTATGAAGCATTCCAAGAAGTGAAAACTGTTACAAAATTGACGATAGTTTATTAAGTTTACGGGCTTGGAGAGTCTAGTATGTCAACAACCATGTCTCTGATGTATGACATAATTTTCTGCTTTATTCTCGTATTCTTGTATGTTGGGGGAATTAAATGGTAAATTTTACCAATCAGACGCCCAAAAAATTGCCTTACTTGTTGAACACAATTTCTAGACGAAAAAACTTTAGAATTTTAGCACAAAACCATACCCACACCTTCACGCAAAGTGGCTAAAACTTCACTGTCCCAGCAAGAGCTCAAGTGGTCCACCACCGACTAATCGTTTGGCATGAATTAATGATATAAATTACGTCCATCTTTGCTGCAAACCGAGCGTCCGTGCTGGTGCTCACCTATAACTGCATCGCAATTCATCACTGAAACGCATGCACCACACATCTATGGAGAGACGATAAAAAGCAGCACCATCGGATGGGCCACACATCCACGAAGATGTCATCGCAGTGATATCAACAGGGGGAACTCGGTCAGCACGGCGCTAAACGAGCTGTATCATTGAAACGAAGGACATTTCTGGCCCGGTGAGGCCTTAACAGTGTGTGTGTGTCCTTGTTCCTTCCCAATCGAGCGCTTCGTGCTGATGCTGTTGAAGGCATAAATAGCATCAATCACTCGCCCGCTACCGTACCCGCGATGAATGGCGTGAGAGGCACGGGTGCATTGAACGGAACCAAAGGAATAGCTGCCAAAGGATGGGCACAAAATGGAATGGCGTTGCATGTGATCACTGGAATGGCAGGTTTTTGGGGGGACAGTGGCTTTCGTCAGCATGCACACAAACCGGCACACATCAGCTCATATCCGATCATGTTCTCGGTGAACCGGAATGAGGTCATCTCGGCAAGGCAGGACACAAAGCCGGTTGCGCCACCGCCGAGTTTCGTCTTGCGCTCGCCTTCACTTTGTACTGTGCGTCCGCACAAGCTTGATACACTGATGCACTGCACCAGAGCGCAACACATGTGCAGCAGCCGTCCACATCGTCCTCGGAATCGGCAGTTTGGAAGGTCCGACTGACAAACGGCACCCCTCCGCCGGTTTGCGAATGTACGAGAACAGATAGTGCGCCGTGTTTTGTTCGTCAACAGCTGTACCAGGCACCGCGGCCTAGCTTGACCTGCCAGCATCACTGCAAAACGGCTCTCCCCAACGACTGCCAGAACATGGGAACGACGACGCGGATCGGTCCCGTTCCGCCCGCATCCAACCCTCGAAACCGCTGAGAGATCGTACCAGGCTCTCCGTTTCAGCCTGGCTACTGTCGCCATCAGTTGACGTGGAATGATTAATACGAATGCAAAATGGAACATAATTGCACATTGAATGTGTCATCAGCAAACATTGCTCCCGGGAACGGTGGGCGACCCGCACACCGGAAACGGTCAACCGATGGCGGTGACCGACACCCGGGCCTGGTTCCGCCTGGGCTCGACTGTCCCAAACAGACATTGTCGACAGATCGCCACCATCCGTGTGAAAAGGCTCGGAGGAAATGAAAAGATAAAAGCGAAAAAACACACGCACCACCCGACGCGTCGTAGTCATCTTTGACGTGCTCTCCTTCCACACGCTCAATGCTATATGAATTTTAAGTTCTCGCTGAACCAAACGCCATCCAGCTCAGTTTTTGTGTGGCCGAGCAACTGAGGGTGGGTTTTACGTGCCGGGAGTAAAAAAGTGATTTCTTTCTTTTATTCGTTGCTGTTTGGTCCACCATATTTGCACCAGCATCATCAGCGAGCCGGGTCCGGGTTTCTTTTGCACAAATTTTACTCCACTGTGCTTTTGTCCGTTGTTTTGTGTATTCTATGGTTATTCCTTCGAACAAATGGTGCACCGCGAGGGTAGCGACCGAGGGTTGCCGGTAACCAGCGAACCATTTGTTCATTGTTTGGTGCACATCTGTTATTCGTGCTGGCATTTCCTGCCAGAAGGAGTTTCCGCTTTTCCCCGGGGACACATTATTCGTGCGGCTGCCACCTGCATCGGACAGACTTGGTTGGTTGGTGTGGGTTCTGGGAATGCGAAAGTGAAACAACAAAAAACATATCTAAAAGCTAACAAACAAACAAAACATAACCTTCAACTAACGGGCTCTTCCAGCAAGGTGGCTTTGTTTGTAACGACGAGCTACATTGCGCTGGTCAGTGAGCATGTGAAAGCTGGCGTTAGTGTGCACTTCAACAGGCCATTAGTTCGGTCTTTTAATATAGAACGAATAGGAAAAACGCCAATAGATGTACATATATGGTAGGTTAAATACTTTCTAGCACACTAGATTATTCATAGAAGGAATATACCAAATATGGGTAAAACATTTATTGCTTACGGCCTATCAACAGCCAACATCAGGAACAACATATAACGAAATGGTTTTTTAAACAATCATTATGTGCGATCAATTCAACAATTGTTTTGTCGTTCAGTAGCACACGCACAGTTTAAATGGTTCTACTTTATGTGAAATCACCCTTTGCACAGAGGCCGAACCATTCCGCATTCGGTTATGCAGCTATCCTTTTGCCAAAGTTTGGGGAATGCTTTCATTTGTTGCCCCATTAATTGTTTTCTACCCGCGTTGCTGCTATCTGATTAATTCGTGCTTTTCACTCCTTGCCGGGTGCTTCCGAAACCCATTACCCTCGGCTGTGGCTCGTTCATTTTCACACAAAAACACACGCACAAATATATGAGACCCTTTTTAATTCGTGACAAAATCCACTGTACAGTTGTGTTCAATGGTACTGGTGTTTTGTGAAACGGACCCCACGGAGGATTCGCACAAACGTATGCGAATGGATTAGTGGACGAAACGGTTACATGTATTTCCGTTTTTCATGTAGATGTTGTTCAATTGCATTTTTTTTCTCTCGCTCTGTTCTGCCCATCTGGCGAGTGGTTCACCATTCGTAACCCATTTACGAGGAATTATAATGCGCTTGGTTAAGCCAGCGAACGCACCCGGCTATGCATGTTGAAGCGGGAATGGTAATGTAAAGCTAGCGGAGAAAAAAAATATCCCTTTTTTGTAAAAGTCATAAAGCTGTAAGGACTAAAAATACGAATGCAGTGTTCCGTCCAGCTGTTTGAACGATCATTGCGGATTTACCATTTACCAGCCATTATTGTCATCGGCCTTCGAGTGACTGGTATGGCACTGGTATGAACAATAGTAGAGTTTTCCTGGCAAAAGAAACTCTGTACACTGTGTATTGTTTTTCCACCCATCTCACTCAATTTATTGACATTAAAACGATTTTAATTACCGCTCTGGCGTTCGCATTATTGTTATGCTGATGGGCAGCGTCGGCGATACCATTGCTTTTTACCGGCGGACAGATGCGGGCAAAAAATGAGAAAGAAACATACCAATAGGATGATATTTACTTTATTGCATTTTCAATGTAACAGATCGGGTAACGCAGTTCGTATCAAAGAATAGATGTTTAATGAATAGGTATGAAATTATTAGCTTTCTGGCTTCCATTGCGGAAAGAATATAGTTTACATGAAATCATAACTGTGTTGTAGATACATGGAAATATATAATAAGTGTGGGAAAAATCACAATTTTACATTTATAAACAACCAGGCGCCTCCATTTGAAATTTATAAACAACCAGGCGCCTCCATTTGAAATTTATAAACAACCAGGCGTCTCCATTTGAAATTTTTATGCGATTGCATTTATCTAGCCACTACAAGTTATATATTTTAGTAAAACATTACGTTCATAGTGTAGTTTTTGATATAATAAAATGTAATATGAAAATACTAGCAACGATTGAATAAAGCATGAAAAGCCAGTGAATGGCAGCAACTCAATTGCCTGCGTTAGAAACATCTATCTCGAAGGTATAAAAATCGATTTGCAAGCAATTTTGGAACCTGTCAGACTAAACCGGCTCAACCTTTGCGATACAACCGAGACGAGCTGGTTGAAATCAAACACATCATGAATTATGAATTGGAACCTTCCGAAACCAGCGACCAGTAAAGAAGGCAAAAAATCGATCAAAACACGACCTGTATCGGTTGGTCTATGGTTCTTCACGAAACCTAGTTGCTGCTCCACTTCGGTTGTATTCATTACACACACAACCGTTTACTTAGGACTGCCAACCACCAGCCAGCGCATTCGTGTAATCGGTATGTCCTTCAAACTGCACTGCAACAGTATTTGTGCTCCGAAAAAATCGATTCATCGAGCAGAAACATCGGAACACATTTCTATTACGTGGAATATCTGTCAAAACTTTCAAAGAGTAGAAAAGAACAAAAAGGAAGCTTGAAAACTACACTGAAAAGCGCTCCATAAGCATGTGCTTTTTGAACAAATGAACCAACGGAAGTGGCATTGAAGGCACTGGTCAAAGTATTGGATTGTGAGGATGAATTTGTGTTCAGCTTTCAGTAACTGCTGATCCAAAGACAAGTCTCTTTTCATTGATGTCATACTTTACGGAAGAAGTGTTTCCGTTTCATAAGAGCTTTTTTTAAATTTCATACAACGTTCGATAAGGTAAAACTGTTAAAGCCAAGGCATAACATTCATGATATACTAATTCGATCACAATTTTATAAGGACTTCAATGGTACATTATCTTACATTTTTACAAACCCTTATCAGTAGAAAATTAAGCTACCGATTTTAAAATTGGTCATTAGTACAGCGTTTACGAGGAATTACGGAACATTCGATAAACCTTTCTTTATTCAAAACGTTTTCGTGTTTACTGGAGTTGCTAAGCTACTGGAGATTGCAGAAATAAGTAAGAATAAAAATACACAATGAATAAATCAATTTCCATTAGTAAATTACGATGGATACATGTTGAAGCTAGGATGCCGCTGACCACACTACCTTTACCCTTCAATAATGCTGACTTTGTAAAATTGGACCCTTCAAAGCAAAGCGTTTATTCACCATTTTAACGATAACGAGCTTGACCCGTACAAGACCGTACACAGCATGCTCTAAACAAACATTTGCCGTGGAAGTTAAACAATCTTAACAGTCATAAATTATTGTTGCCATGAGATAACGCCCGCAACTAGCACCAAGAAACTCATATTGTTAGGCAAAGCTGGTAGCAAAATCAATATTGAAAATCAATCTAAAAGTACGCAGATCCAATGCAAAAGCACTTACGACACCGCACTGTGTCGGCACTTGAACGCAGTGAGGGACGCAGTGAGGGTATAAAATAAATGTGCCAAAGTTTCTGTTGCCAAGTAACTCACAGTTGATTTGTTTGCGCCAAACTCTTCCTGCACTGCAGTGCAACCGAGGCGACCGAACTTCGAACATCGACAGCTTCCGCCCTGCCTAGGGGGGCAGGCTAAAGCCTTGTTTGACACAAGCGTTTCAACACCGAACAGCGGAGTTGTGAGGCAAATAAAAGTTACTACCAACAAACGTGGAAGAAAGTTTTGTCGGAAAAAAGTATGCTCATACTCGAGGGCTAAAACGTTTCCCGAAGCAATGCTTGCCAGCGAGGACATCCGACCTGCTGTGTATGGAAAGTTTTTAAAGTTTTTTCCCATAAATCACAGCTCAAACGGAACGGAGAGCCTCGGAGCAGCAGCAGCAGCAGCAGCAGCACCAGGTGAGCTGGAACATAGTGAACGTCACGTTCTTATTTCCTGTTCTTTAAAAAAAAACGACGAATAAGGCGACGGTTGCATGTTGAGATGAAGTCCAAGCCGGGCTAATCTTATGCCCGGTAAGCTTAAGTATATTTTATAGTACGAAAAGACGTATCTGTGTCGCGTCTGTTTCTGTTCATGGTTCGTACCGGTCTTACTGGGACCATCGCTTCGATCAACCGGTTGTAGCTGACGGTAGTAGAATTTCTTTAATATTCTTAACCTTGTTCAAAATGCGCATCTTTTAAATTACACGCAAACATACACACACACACACACACGAACGGGACCACACGGCGAACCTCTTGGAGGATATAATGCTCCATGCAATGAATCAACCCCGTAAAGAGCTCGGGAGATTATTTCATACGATACCTACACTGCGCTCCCAATGCTCTCCCGAATGCCACTCGACTGAGCCGTACTTCCCGGTCATTGCTTCCGACGAGGCATTGAAGCATTTAAACTTCAACTTTCATAACGCACCGGTGTATCGTGGTACCGTCACTGCCGTACGTTCGCCACTGCGGAAGTAACCTAACTCGAATGCTGATCATACCTGTCAAGGGACGATGGGCTGCTGTGGTATAGAAGCGTCACCGTTGCTGCTGCGAAGACGATTTTCATGGTCGTTTCCGGCTGGATGTTGGCTTTGAGTTCCGTGGCAAATGCTGTGATTTATGGGTTGTTTTGGTAATTTATGTTAATGGTCTCTTTTACTGACTCTTGCTATTCTTTCTCGTGAGCCTCGGAGCAGCAGCAGCAGCAGCAGCAGCACCAGGTGAGCTGGAACATAGTGAACGTCACGTTCTTATTTCCAGTTCTTAAAAAAAAACGATGAAAAAGGCGACGGTTGCATGTTGAGATGAAGTCCAAGCCGGGCTAATCTTATGCCCGGTAAGCTTAAGTATATTTTATAGTACGAAAAGACGTATCTGTGTCGCGTCTGTTTCTGTTCATGGTTCGTACCGGTCTTACTGGGACCATCGCTTCGATCAACCGGTTGTAGCTGACGGTAGTAGAATTTCTTTAATATTCTTAACCTTGTTCAAAATGCGCATCTTTTAAATTACACGCAAACATACACACACACACACACACGAACGGGACCACACGGCGAACCTCTTGGAGGATATAATGCTCCATGCAATGAATCAACCCCGTAAAGAGCTCGGGAGATTATTTCATACGATACCTACACTGCGCTCCCAATGCTCTCCCGAATGCCACTCGACTGAGCCGTACTTCCCGGTCATTGCTTCCGACGAGGCATTGAAGCATTTAAACTTCAACTTTCATAACGCACCGGTGTATCGTGGTACCGTCACTGCCGTACGTTCGCCACTGCGGAAGTAACCTAACTCGAATGCTGATCATACCTGTCAAGGGACGATGGGCTGCTGTGGTATAGAAGCGTCACCGTTGCTGCTGCGAAGACGATTTTCATGGTCGTTTCCGGCTGGATGTTGGCTTCCTTTTCCCCATGGACACGCTTGCTAGCTTGACGAAGACGAAGGCGAACAGGCGGTAGCGAAGTGGGGGATAAAGACGGGAGAAATCTTCGTGCCGGAAATGAGATGATGATGGTGCAGAGCATGTACAGTATATCTCGTAATACCCATCGAAAGACCACCGGGTGGAACATGGAAAGATAGTATTCGTTACTGAAAAAATGGGATGTACCTTCCCGGTGCGGATTTGATTCATTTTTCACGTACGCTCTACACTTTGTCCCAGCTATTTGGTGAAGATTTTCAAGATCCGTTGCACGAAAGGTCTGCATTTCTATTTCGAGCCAATCTTAAAGATGGTAGTACGTATATAACATATCGGCAAGAGATAAAGATTTGATATAACCTTCGAATATCATGGGTAATAAATACTTTGAAGCTGCATGCTTATGTCTATTATATTCAATTCTATTTAAAACTAAAAGAGATAAAGTATAAGAACCTGCTATGTTGACAACATGAGTGACAATATGTGCGACATGTGTGGCAACATGGTCGACAACAGGCGTGAAACATGTTGCATGAACATTTTAGCTCGAAAATTGATGCGCGCAAACATTCACGAAAATATGCATGAAAATACGCAAAACATGACGCGCGAAATATGTTGCATGAACAGTTTAGCGCGAAGAATGTTGCATTAACATTCTACCGCGAAAACATGCGCGAAAATTTGCGCGAAAACATGCGCGAAAACATTGAAAGAGGTATCTTTATTTTTTGTTAACGGGGAGGGAACCTTCAGACGGTACCCACCAAGAAGAACTTGTTGCGGTAAACAACGTCCTCCGAGATGGGTTATGTGGGCCGGTGAAGCGAACCAGGCAGCCGATGGAACCCAAACTAAACCATTCCTCGACCTGATCCGAACCCTGCCGATGCGCTGATGTGCGTAGTACTCCATGCAGGGATGCGTGTGTATCTTGTGATGTCAAAAGTACAAACTGATGTTTTTGTATCTAGTTTTAAACATTACGTCGAAGTATGTAGAGCCATTATGATGCTAAGGAAACTATTGCCATCGACTCCCAAAAACTTTCAAATAACTTCCTAATGCTTTTTAGTTGTAAAAGAGAGAGAATGAGAGAGTCTATTCTATTGGAAAGTGATTGGAAGCGAGTTCTCCCAAATGCTAACAATAAAACTTATTCATTCACTAACGAAAATTATCATGAGCTCTTGTATCGTTAAGCGATCGTCACTCGCACAAGAAGCAAATAAGACACAAATTATTCGTGGAAAATCATTTTAACGGAAAATGTAAGCGTAATTTCATCCCATTTTTTACAAATACAGCAATTAGTGAGAAAATGAGTTTTCGAGCTACAGTACGTGTGGGAATTTTAAGTTGAATTGTTTTGGGATTCTTCTTCTTCCTTGGCACTATAACCTCGTGAGGTCTTGGCCTGTTATTGCTAGCTCTCCGTGACTCTGTATTTACCCATAGCTGAATAGTCGGTCCTGCGTACAGAGAGGTGGTCAGCCAGGATTCGAACCCCGGTCCTGCCGTGTGAAGACCGGCACCGTTATCGTATACATCACCGGGCCGTCCCGGGTTTTGGGATTAGATTAGTACAAATTGAGCGGTTTCAGGAAAAAGATTTGAATACGAAGTTTGCATGAAAAGGATACCAACATTTGACAACGCTAGAAGCCGATAGTATAAACAAAAAGCCGAAAGCACAAATCAAGCGATTCACAGATAATTCTCGTACGTCACAAAGTATCACAAGTTTCCTCCTTATTCATGGCCGGTGTAATTTGTACAGTACGGCTGTTGATAGTGTATTAACTAAAGCTTGTTGTAATGCGCACTAGCAGTTGAGTATTAGACAGGTGGATGAATAGTCGCACTTTGAGAGGAAGAAAAACGGAACCAAAAATCTGAATACACTGTTAATGCAAAACCTTTTAGTGGTTAATGAACATATTGAACAGTGCCAATAAATATGAATTATTTGAAGTTATCATTATAAATAATGAGTAAAAAATATACATCTAAATAAAAATGGTATGATTTGAAGTTTGATTAAGTCTTGAAGCAAAAAGTTTAATTTTATGAAGCCACTATTGGGTATGACATGCAGTCAACTGTCGTACGGAGATTGCATACCAAGCGTGCATGATAGTGATCACTCACAGAAAACGTTCACTCATAAGCGAAAGCATAAACGGCTTATCAGTCAAACTAGCACAATAAAAACCAGCGCTAACCTCTAATGGAAAACCGTAATGATCGGTCGAAGAGCTGGTACGAACATGCTATTTGTGTTCTCCCCGAGTATCGGCATCGATCGCCAATGTGGTGTAATGATAATAAAAACGCTACTAACACCACCGCCACCACCACTAATGACAACCATCGGTATCCTGTGGGTTATAAAACTTTGACACTCGTTCGGGCAATGTGCAACAAATAACTTCCTAATGCTTTTTAGTTGTAAAAGAGAGAGAATGAGAGAGTCTATTCTATTGGAAAGTGATTGGAAGCGAGTTCTCCCAAATGCTAACAATAAAACTTATTCATTCACTAACGAAAATTATCATGAGCTCTTGTATCGTTAAGCGATCGTCACTCGCACAAGAAGCAAATAAGACACAAATTATTCGTGGAAAATCATTTTAACGGAAAATGTAAGCGTAATTTCATCCCATTTTTTACAAATACAGCAATTAGTGAGAAAATGAGTTTTCGAGCTACAGTACGTGTGGGAATTTTAAGTTGAATTGTTTTGGGATTCTTCTTCTTCCTTGGCACTATAACCTCGTGAGGTCTTGGCCTGTTATTGCTAGCTCTCCGTGACTCTGTATTTACCCATAGCTGAATAGTCGGTCCTGCGTACAGAGAGGTGGTCAGCCAGGATTCGAACCCCGGTCCTGCCGTGTGAAGACCGGCACCGTTATCGTATACATCACCGGGCCGTCCCGGGTTTTGGGATTAGATTAGTACAAATTGAGCGGTTTCAGGAAAAAGATTTGAATTCGATGTTTGAATGAAAAGGATACCAACATTTGACAACGCTAGAAGCCGATAGTATAAACAAAAAGCCGAAAGCACAAATCAAGCGGTTCACAAGTAATTCTCGTACGTCCCAAAGTATCACAAGTTTCCTCCTTATTCATGGCCGGTGTAATTTGTACAGTACGGCTGTTGATAGTGTATTAACTAAAGCTTGTTGTAATGCGCACTAGCAGTTGAGTATTAGACAGGCGGATGAATAGTCGCACTTTGAGAGGAAGAAAAACGGAACCAAAAATCTGAATACACTGTTAATGCAAAACCTTTTAGTGGTTAATGAACATATTGAACAGTGCCAATAAATATGAATTATTTGAAGTTATCATTATAAATAATGAGTAAAAAATATACATCTAAATAAAAATGGTATGATTTGAAGTTTGATTAAGTCTTGAAGCAAAAAGTTTAATTTTATGAAGCCACTATTGGGTATGACATGCAGTCAACTGTCGTACGGAGATTGCATACCAAGCGTGCATGATAGTGATCACTCACAGAAAACGTTCACTCATAAGCGAAAGCATAAACGGCTTATCAGTCAAACTAGCACAATAAAAACCAGCGCTAACCTCTAATGGAAAACCGTAATGATCGGTCGAAGAGCTGGTACGAACATGCTATTTGTGTTCTCCCCGAGTATCGGCATCGATCGCCAATGTGGTGTAATGATAATAAAAACGCTACTAACACCACCGCCACCACCACTAATGACAACCATCGGTATCCTGTGGGTTATAAAACTTTGACACTCGTTCGGGCAATGTGCAAAGAGACAGTGGCAGCTGGCTTCCTTCGTATAACATCCGGCCCGTGGGCATCGTTAGTGATGGGTGTTATGGAAAGCTTCAGGGTTCTTCAGTATCCCGTCCGTGGGTTAGGTCATTATCATCTTTCCCTTTCCCCCCCGCGAACCGCATTCGCACACATACACAAACGTGGAATAGCTTTGCTTCCAGAAGGTAAATGTTCACTCTCGTCCCAATGAATACATAAAAAAAACAAACACACTCACCACGGTACGATTGGACGCGCGAAAAGGAAAATCGCCTCTCTTTTGAAGGGTACGAAACGATCAACCATAAAGATGCGCGAAAAATACAAAACATACATACACAAACAACAGCCACAGCACAAAATATGAACCGATCGATTCGAGAAACTGAATCCTTCTTTCTGGTACGAAATATCGAAGAGGTCGAGTCCGAAAAACTGGCGAACTCTCGTGGGTGGGCGAGAAAAAAAATCCACGTTGGTCTGCATTCGTCAGGACGTTCACCACTACATTCGCTCAGCTGGTGGGGTGGTGTGCTTTATCGCTCTTCCTGTATGTGTGTGTGTTCGGTCCGTCTATTCTGCTTTTCTTCACACATCATCGCGCATCCCTTCACGATCGGTGAAACTGGTCGATATCAAACCCACGAACCATGTGTCGCTCCACTCCACGACCGGAAAATTGCAGTTTCCGGCATATAAAAGGTGATAATAATAAATGTTCACTTTTCCTGCCTTCACGGGCAGACTGTCAGTGTAGAGAAGGGTGCACCATCCGTTCAGGCAGGAAAGAAAAAGAACACCCATCACCATTGCGGAAAATTTACAAACAAACAACGATCCAGATTCGCGGTGCCCGGTGTACGAGGGTTATAACTAAGGACAGATTTTGTTATGGCGCCCCACCCTTACACCTTCGCCACCATCCGTCACCCGAATGCTCCAACGGTAGTTTGTCGTTCGCACACGACAAGATTCGCACTCTGCATAAAGCTAAGGCTGATGAATCGATTCGATTATTGTACCGAGAACGAATCATTTGGGCAAGCCGAACAAAAAAAAATATATCGTCCACCGATATATTGGTTCGATAGCTTCCGGTCCACTGAGTTTGTGCCCTTCCCGAAAACGGCCCGTTCCGGGTGCGAACGATTAATGGGCTTTGACAGTTCGTTTTTATTTCTGCTTTCCGAGATTGTTCGTACATCCTCTGACCGTCTGCAAGTAGCGCAATTTTATGCCACTGCTTATGTGTGTGTGTTCTATTCCTTTGAAAAGTAAAACATTCGGGAAAAAAATCGCGTTGTATCTACAATGTTTTATACCGTCCTTGTAACCAATCTGCTTTTACATTGCATCTCTATACAAGCACGTAAGCTCTCGTGGTACTTGCTTAGCGAAGTTTTTTTTTTTAAGTGTTCAACACTGCCAAGGGACCAAAATGCGATGCAGATAAACAACAGCGACATTGACTTTTAGCGTTCGCTGGAACCCAAACCCAACAGGGCGTAAGTAAGGTAAGGTTTCTCCAGATGATGCCGATCGACGATGATGATGGCACAGCGAACCGTTTGGCAAGCATTAGCCAAAGGCCGTATTAATGGTTGCGTCGCGCTGATTAATGGGCAACACTTTACCGCTTAATCGAATCGTATCATCATTATCGTTTTTGGAGGATTTTCTTTATGGACGAATATTTGGGGGGTTGCTTGAAACCGTTGTGAAACGAAAACTTTTGAAAAGGGACCACGCTGTTTGTGAATAGCTTTAATGAACCGACATTTTGTTTTTGTTCTCTCTCTCTCTTTCGCTGTCTCTCGCTCACTTCTGCTAGCTGTTCCGATGAAGGTGAAGAAAACCGATCTGCCCGTGCTGCCACAGGACACGGACATGCTGCCAGCGCTGGACGATGGTTCGGACGGTGTGTCGGACAACAACTCCGAAGACGATGAGGACGATGACGACATAGACGATGAGGAGGACGAAGAGATGCTGGGTGACGAACCAATCGAAAGCGATGACGACGAGTATGATTCGGATGAAGATTTCGATTCCGGCAGCGATAAACCGTCGGGTGCGGATTCGATCGACACCGGTTCGGCAGCATGGGATAGCTTCACGACACCGCCACCGGCAACGGCTGGTAAGGAAGGGGCGCTCAAGAAGCAGCAGACATCGGACATCGGAGGTCCCATCGGTGGTATGCTGTATGCGGGTGGGTACGCCGCTAGCTCAACGGAAAAATCGGGCAGCATCGATCTGGTCACGACGCCGATAACGGCCATTCCGACACCTGATCCGTACTTTACGCACTTCGATCCGCGCAACGAGCACCAAAGCTTCAAGGTATGTACGAGCCACGAAATTGATGTTTGTATATACTGTTCGTAGAATTTGCACGCCGAATTTCAGGAAGCCCAGCAGCGGCTCGAGGAGAGCCACCGCGAGAAGGTGACGCGCGTCATGAAGGATTGGTCCGATCTGGAGGAGAAGTACCAGGACATGCGGCTGGCCGATCCAAAGTCGGCGCAAACGTTCAAGCAGCGAATGACGGCCCGGTTCCAGGTAAGCCAATGTTCCGAACATCTTACTATGCTTCCGTACGTTCATCCATAGCCATCTTTTGGTCCTTTTTTTTGTTGAGTGGTCACGAAGCACTGTTCCATGCATGCCCCCATTAGTGTACGCTTCTCCGGTGTGTTTCACTACTTCATTCCTATCACCAACGTTTAGCTGACAGTAAAATCATGTCCTGTTTTGAGCCGAACATTTGATTCGCGTTTGCTATGGGCTCGAGTTCCTGCAGTCTCACTCCCTTCAAGCCTGTTCAAATGGTCGTTCGGTTTTGGCAGCCCGGTTGCAGTTGTGAATTTTACTGTAGATCAACGATGTTGATGCTGCTAATAATGGTCACCGTGGCCATGTAGTAACATTTTAGCACACTAGTGTAGATAGACAACAATCCGGCCCTTCAAACAATCAAACGAGTGCAATATAGGTTAACTGTCGAATGCAGTGACAGGATAAGTTTTATCGGTCCCCAAAACCAGTTGTTATACATTTTTGTTTTAGTTTTCCAGTTTTTAGTTTCCTTGCTTTAGAGTGCATGACTAGATTTCGGTTATCCCGAGCTCCACAAAAGCAATAAAGTGTCGATCCCTAAACGATCCCTAAGTCGGATGTCGGCCAATTTCCACATGATATGGTTGTCGGATTCCCGATTTAGCTGTGCCTGTTCCCTATCCTGGACGGATACCATTTATTGCCACGCCAATATCAATCCTTTCACATGCGTACATGGTCCGTAGGAAATCCGGTTTTGCACCAACACTCGTTCGCTTGTTCGATGCGCCCGTTTGTTTAGAGCCCTGTTGTTGGAGTTTGGTTTGCTCGTAGTTAATTCTTGCGTAACAACAACAAAAAAAAAACACAATAGCAGCAGCTACAAATCCTTCAAAATGGTGACATGAGTTTAACGGTCTCGTTCGTAACTAAAATCTGGCCACCCAATATGGCCACCCCCGTTC
Source organism: Anopheles maculatus (assembly GCA_002091835.1). NCBI lineage: Eukaryota > Metazoa > Arthropoda > Insecta > Diptera > Culicidae > Anopheles > Anopheles maculatus. The sequence goes on along the minus strand of KZ061571.1, from coordinate 357,893 downwards.
GTTCGTGTAATATTTTAGACTTCTGTGCAGGCACTGGAAGAGGAAGGCAACTCCGAGAAGCACCAGCTGGCGGCCATGCATCAGCAGCGCGTCCTCGCCCACATCAACCAACGCAAACGGGAGGCTATGACGTGCTACACCCAAGCCCTAACGGAGCAACCACCGAGCGTAAGTTTTCCGCATCATAAGCTCACACCGTTACAAGTGCATGCCGTGGGTGAACTTCTTTTTTCCCCCTGACTTTTCTTTTGCTTTTCCGCCTTTCCGATGACGGGTTTTTGTGCGGATGTCCATTTCCGCGTTTCGGGGAAAGGATATCCGCAACAGGCCAAGAAATTGGGGAACCTTTTTCGGGATAACTAATGGCCATCGGTTGTCCTGTTTTTGGGGGGCTTCGCGGTCGATGCATCGCAACAGCGCTTACAGGATGTCGTCCGGGTGCGTGTACGTGCTCGTTATACCGTGCACGAGTCAGGCACGTTCCGTACCATGTACCGTACATGGCTGGAAATCCGGTTTATTCCACAGTTTTAATGAACTTTGTTTGTCGGTATTGCAAAAACTGATGAGTTGTGTGGTTGTGTTTTCGAATCGAATTTGTTCGAATTTCGCGCGTACGTGATGTGTAGAAACGTGACGGGCTACAAGTCATTTTCTCGTGGGTAAAAAGCATAACCGGGGGAACCTGCCAAAACTATGTTTGCGCCTCCGTATGTCTCCGTGACCTACATTCATGCAACCCCGTCACTTTATGTGTCTCTGCGAACATTCTGAGCTGATTCGTTTTGTAAACTGTAATTAAACTTATCACCACTACGAAGAACGTGTTGGCTTTCGGTTTGGGGACTTATTCAACCTTACTGTATTGCCACGCGCCACATAAAAAAGAAGTAATTTTCCTGTTTTCCTTCTTCCCATGCCGAACAGTCTCACCGCGTAGAAAAGTGTTTGCAGAAGCTGCTACGTGCTCTTCACAAGGATCGTGCCCATGCTTTATCACACTATCGGCATCTGCTTGGTTCGGGAGGTACCGGTGGGCTGGAAGCGGCTGCCTCCGAGCGTCCCCGCACACTTGAGCGTCTGGTCGACATTGACCGGGCCGTGAATCAATCGATGGCCATGCTCAAGCGCTACCCCGAACTGTCGGTAAAGCTGTCCCAGCTGATGGATGATTACATTCAGGCGCTGCGTTCCAAGGACGAAACGCCCGGTTCGATGTTGGCGATGACGGAGGAAGCGGAAGCGGCCATCCTCGACAAGTACCGCATGGAGATTGAGCGCAAGGTCAGCGAAAAGGAGCGTCAGCGATTGGCCGAAAAGCAACGCAAGGAGCAGCGGGCACAGGAGCGCGAGAAGATTCGTGAAGAGAAGCTGCGTCTAGAGGCTAAGAAGATGGAAGCCGCTTACAAGCAACAACAGCAACAGCAACAGCAGCAGCAGCAACAACAACAACAGCAACAGCAACAGCAGCAACAGAAACAACAACAGGCTCAACAGCAACAGCAGCAGCAGCAGCAGCAACAACAACAGCAGCAGGCTCAAATGATTGCTGCCACATTTGCCGCATCGCAACAATCGATGCAAACCCAACAGCCAACGCTCTCGGACCAGCCACAAACGCAGAAACAGCAGCCGGACATGGAAACTCAAAAGGAAACCGACACTACGAAGGATTACTCCGAGGAAGTGGCCGTGACGTAAGTATACATCGCATACATCCGACCGGCTCTGCGGAGGATGTGGCCATGCAGCCGTAATTAGCCAGATTGACTTCCTTGCTAACTTCCCGCTTTGCGCTTAATTAATCATTCGGGTGTTGCGCTGTGTCAACTTTGTTTCGTTTCCGTTGTTGTGCTGCTAGGAGCCCACAGCCGACGGCTCTGCCAACCGTGGACGATGATGCGGTACAGCGCGCCGTTGAGGAGGTGGCTGCGGCCGTCGCCCATCAGGAAGCCGAACCGAAGATGCAACACGTTTTGGCCCACGACATTGGCCACGGTGAACCGGTAAGTTGCGGAGATGTAGTATCTGGAAACGTGGGGAAAAACTTCCGCTTGCGGTAGAATTATTTGCAATTAGCTACAGTGTTGGCGCCTGTTTGCAATTCGTAGTAAATGAAGCTAGTTTACAAACACTTTATGAAATTTCTGAAGAAATTGGCATTTAGTAAGCAAAAGTATAGAAGTTGTTAAACATACTTACATTGTTTTGCTATTTGTTTCCGATTGTATCTATCCTCGCTACAGAGCTACTCAGTTCGACGCGAAGTCTACAGTTCCAGTGGACGTGATAGCAAGAACGTATACTTTACGGTAGGATTCGCCGGTGTTGCCCTAATGGCTGCGGTATTCGTTGGTGTCGCTGTTGCCAAATGGAAAGCTTCCCGATCACCTCATGCTCAAGGATTCGTCGAGGTCGATCAGGTATGTTGTACAATCATAACGACACTCAGCTACACAATTCACAATTCGTATATCACTTGCAGGCGGTCGGTGCTCCAGTCACCCCGGAGGAGCGACATGTGGCCAACATGCAGATCAACGGGTACGAGAATCCAACCTACAAGTATTTCGAGATCAAGGAATAAGTTCCAACGGCTGGAAACCATCTTTGCCGGTCAGGACCATAAGTCCACTCGATTGGTCTTATTGGCCAGCGTTAAAAAAGAGAGCGAAATCCCCTTGCGTACTCCAAAGTCAAGATCCTTCAGAGGTACGATTGATGTCACATAAACAAAAGGGATGTAAGTCAGCGGCGAGTTAAGAGATCGATATTTGTGGTAACAAAACACGGTAGTTGAAAAAGAGAAACACGTAAAAACATACACTTAAACACACACACACACACCAAGCAGATAACAACCACAGAAACCAGTACACAAAATACACGCCCAACACCAACAGTGTGTACTTGAAACTGAACTCTATCTACCAGCTATACCAAACCATAACTAGACACGGTTATGTGCGAATGCGTAGCGTTTTGTCGCCAATTTTTGTTTTCTTTGATGAAAAGAAACATGTAAAAAACGAAACATTAAACTGAACAAACGCGTGACAAGCGCACAGCGACATTAATGTTGTAGGATTGTTTCTGTTCTTCTGTCGATATACTGGTCAATACTCTTTGATAGTACACTCATTCTAGGCCTATCCTCTTTGAGGAGGCATAATGAGACTCAGTACATCATGCGTGTAAAACTCGAGATCTTTAAGTGAAGCAAAACATCCTCTCCGAATGGATACGTGTGTGTGTGTGTGCGTGGTACGTGTAAGTGCAACGGCCCATCAAATAGTGTAACGACAACGCTCCCATCCAATGCGCCAGCAGTAAAAAGAACAATCTGAAATTGTCTGTAAAGCAAAACAAACAAAGAACTAAACTAAACAAAAGTGTTTGCGTGGTGGAAATGATAACAGAAAAACCAAAAACACACACTGAGTGTCCTTTTGCGTGTGTAGAAAATGGGAGTATTTCAACATCTAAACTAGCTACTATTAAAATGCAAACAAACAAACCGAGCATTACTACTAAGCGAGAGATGCGTGCGTGTGATCGCAAAACAGAAACCAAAGTGGAGGGGAAAAAACGTTTTGCAAACATTTGTTTTCACCTTTAAACCTTTTTCCTTTCACCTATATCTTACACAACCTATACGCCTCTTTAACACTCTCGACTGTACCGAGACCAGACGTAGAGCACGACGCTACCAAAGAATAGAACAAGCAAGTCACTAATTATAGTTGAAGCTCTTGCTGCGCTCCTAGAGACTTATATCGTACGAAAAAAGGTATTCGCCATGGTCGAATGGTGCCAGAAATGCATAAATCGCAACACACATTCACATAGCTCCGAATAAAGACAAAAGAAAAAAACAATAACCAAACCACAACCCTGTACGCCGAGACACGGCAGCGGATAGCTTCCGCTGTTGTCCCGAGCTCGATCTGCCCAGCCAGAACCGAAGAACACCATCTTTGGAATGAAAAACGACCCTCCCTCCTCTCTTAGGCGCAGGATAGTTAGATAGCTAAGTAGCTAATTAGTTATTAATTTTCTACAAACCGATCGGTTATTGCAGCTCAGGTTAGCCGGCACTCAACACATTTCACCGGAACCCCTTAATCCCTTTTCAACAAAATCCAGAACAAAAAAAAACCTACATGCTTCAAGAGACCATAGCCGGGTTTTGGGTGGTGAGCGGACGGGTGCCGCAGCTAGAATGCGCCAACTCACACAATACACACTCAACTTCTCATTTGATAAGCTTGTAAGAATATACATGCCATAAATAAACGTACATTATACAACAAATTGCATTAGATCTATATATATATACATATATATTCGCTTCAAGGTTTTTGGCGGCAAAGGCAGCACACGCCAGCGTTGGGGTGGAGCGCGCACTACTCACAATAAGCAAATTTTCGCTGCAGACTACACCAACCAACACTACAAACACACATTCAAGCCAAGCATAACTGTCTGCAAAGCGGTGACAACCTACCTAAGAACAGTATGTACGCAACGTAACGTAACAGCTATTGAAGTATATACATACATATATTTTTTGTAATACACACCTGCTATACGCTTTGAAATTTCATATTTATACTACCTTAACAAAAACAATAACAAACAAAGCAAAGTAAAATGGCAAAACGCGTCTGCTATATATATTTACAAGTGAAACAGAACAAAAGCGTTACAAAACAAGCGTTAAGGATCAGAAAGTATTAACAAAAACAAAACCAAACAATCGCAACAATAGCTTGATGATTGCGCTGGCAAAGGCATCACGAGAAAACAGGACTTATTTCAAAAAGAAAAACGCGTTACACATTCTGCACATTCCATTATCAGGCCATTATTGTTCCGACACTAAACAGACAAAAAAAAACACATACAGTGACGAGGATGGTTTCAGAAACAAAACCACAACAAAACTATCCAATACCAGTTCTGATTTTATTATCCACAACCTGTTATCTCTAGCATCTTGGATCCGCTAAAGCCTCCGTAGGTCTCGCCATAACTCTCTCTCTCTCTCTATTTCAAACACTCGTTCGAACTATTATTGATCGTGGGTGCAGTTGAAGTGTAGCTGTGTGTGTATGTGTGAGCGAATGTGATTCAGTACGCATTGCGCAACCCCAATTCGCCCACTGTCGTCCCAGGTGCGGATGTGTATCAACAATAATTTACAAAACCAAATAAAGACAAACGTAAAACACACAAGACAAGAACAAACCAATACGAGAGCTTCTTCCGATTTGTAGCATCAAGAAACACACACACACACAAACACATGGTAGATTCACAGGCAACATTCCGAGTCATTCACAAATGCAGTCAGGAGGATTATGGAGCAGCAGGCATATTTTGTATGCGTAGCTAACCGAACCTCTCATTATAGCGCTGCTAAGCCATGCTTTTCTCCGGTACATTCCAAACGCCCTAAATGGATGTTGTAGCTTAGCACATACACACTCTCACGAAAAACGAACCTCACAAAAAACATGCATTACACCCAAATTAACACGTAACGGGAGGTTTGGAAAAAGGCAGTTGATAGCAGCTAGGAGGGCCAGGTAGCAACTGCAAAGGAGAAATTAACAAACAAACCAGAACAACAGCAACTCGCAACACAATCCAATCACTCAGCAGAGGTTACAGTCGGAAAATTGCATCCTAGGCAAAGAAAATTCGTCCATTTTTGTAGGATTTTGCGACGCGCGTTAAAAAAAAACATAGGTGTTAGAGACAAGTGAAACAAACAAAACAAAAACTTATCGATAGTGTGTCATGAAGTCCCCCGCCCCCTCTCCCCTCGCTCCTTCTTCCCATTCCCTGTTTCCCCTTTTCGCTTCGGGGTCTGATCGTCCAGAAAAAAACAGTACATAGACGGCGGAGAGTTGATATCTATAAATGAACTCCTAACAAAAGGTAGGAGATATTAGTGTACTACAGCCACTGTGACGCTTGTTGAATCTCTACATGAACACGATGCTGATATAGAATCTTGTTGTGCGGTTGAAAACAAAAAGAAAGGCAAAACTGATGATCACACAACCATTTGCTTCCTACAGCTGCTGTTAGACAAAACGGTGCGGGGCGAAAATAATATAGTCAGATTCGCTGAGACAGTGCTGAACAATCGTATCCAGACGCTTACCCCTGATTGCCAGTGGACTATATAAAGCTTGAAAGCATCTAAGCTAATACTACTACTGTTTTTCGTTACATTAACGCTAATCGTGCTGCTATCCATGTTCGAGGCATATCTTTCTTTTTTTTAATACTTTCATCTTATCGATCCAAAACATCCTCTCCGAATGGATACGTGTGTGTGTGTGTGCGTGGTACGTGTAAGTGCAACGGCCCATCAAATAGTGTAACGACAACGCTCCCATCCAATGCGCCAGCAGTAAAAAGAACAATCTGAAATTGTCTGTAAAGCAAAACAAACAAAGAACTAAACTAAACAAAAGTGTTTGCGTGGTGGAAATGATAACAGAAAAACCAAAAACACACACTGAGTGTCCTTTTGCGTGTGTAGAAAATGGGAGTATTTCAACATCTAAACTAGCTACTATTAAAATGCAAACAAACAAACCGAGCATTACTACTAAGCGAGAGATGCGTGCGTGTGATCGCAAAACAGAAACCAAAGTGGAGGGGAAAAAACGTTTTGCAAACATTTGTTTTCACCTTTAAACCTTTTTCCTTTCACCTATATCTTACACAACCTATACGCCTCTTTAACACTCTCGACTGTACCGAGACCAGACGTAGAGCACGACGCTACCAAAGAATAGAACAAGCAAGTCACTAATTATAGTTGAAGCTCTTGCTGCGCTCCTAGAGACTTATATCGTACGAAAAAAGGTATTCGCCATGGTCGAATGGTGCCAGAAATGCATAAATCGCAACACACATTCACATAGCTCCGAATAAAGACAAAAGAAAAAACAATAACCAAACCGCAACCCTGTACGCCGAGACACGGCAGCGGATAGCTTCCGCTGTTGTCCCGAGCTCGATCTGCCCAGCCAGAACCGAAGAACACCATCTTTGGAATGAAAAACGACCCTCCCTCCTCTCCTAGGCGCAGGATAGTTAGATAGCTAAGTAGCTAATTAGTTATTAATTTTCTACAAACCGATCGGTTATTGCAGCTCAGGTTAGCCGGCACTCAACACATTTCACCGGAACCCCTTAATCCCTTTTCAACAAAATCCAGAACAAAAAAAAACCTACATGCTTCAAGAGACCATAGCCGGGTTTTGGGTGGTGAGCGGACGGGTGCCGCAGCTAGAATGCGCCAACTCACACAATACACACTCAACTTCTCATTTGATAAGCTTGTAAGAATATACATGCCATAAATAAACGTACATTATACAACAAATTGCATTAGATCTATATATATATATACATATATATTCGCTTCAAGGTTTTTGGCGGCAAAGGCAGCACACGCCAGCGTTGGGGTGGAGCGCGCACTACTCACAATAAGCAAATTTTCGCTGCAGACTACACCAACCAACACTACAAACACACATTCAAGCCAAGCATAACTGTCTGCAAAGCGGTGACAACCTACCTAAGAACAGTATGTACGCAACGTAACGTAACAGCTATTGAAGTATATACATACATATATTTTTTGTAATACACACCTGCTATACGCTTTGAAATTTCATATTTATACTACCTTAACAAAAACAATAACAAACAAAGCAAAGTAAAATGGCAAAACGCGTCTGCTATATATATTTACAAGTGAAACAGAACAAAAGCGTTACAAAACAAGCGTTAAGGATCAGAAAGTATTAACAAAAACAAAACCAAACAATCGCAACAATAGCTTGATGATTGCGCTGGCAAAGGCATCACGAGAAAACAGGACTTATTTCAAAAAGAAAAACGCGTTACACATTCTGCACATTCCATTATCAGGCCATTATTGTTCCGACACTAAACAGACAAAAAAAAACACATACAGTGACGAGGATGGTTTCAGAAACAAAACCACAACAAAACTATCCAATACCAGTTCTGATTTTATTATCCACAACCTGTTATCTCTAGCATCTTGGATCCGCTAAAGCCTCCGTAGGTCTCGCCATAACTCTCTCTCTCTCTCTCTATTTCAAACACTCGTTCGAACTATTATTGATCGTGGGTGCAGTTGAAGTGTAGCTGTGTGTGTATGTGTGAGCGAATGTGATTCAGTACGCATTGCGCAACCCCAATTCGCCCACTGTCGTCCCAGGTGCGGATGTGTATCAACAATAATTTACAAAACCAAATAAAGACAAACGTAAAACACACAAGACAAGAACAAACCAATACGAGAGCTTCTTCCGATTTGTAGCATCAAGAAACACACACACACACAAACACATGGTAGATTCACAGGCAACATTCCGAGTCATTCACAAATGCAGTCAGGAGGATTATGGAGCAGCAGGCATATTTTGTATGCGTAGCTAACCGAACCTCTCATTATAGCGCTGCTAAGCCATGCTTTTCTCCGGTACATTCCAAACGCCCTAAATGGATGTTGTAGCTTAGCACATACACACTCTCACGAAAAACGAACCTCACAAAAAACATGCATTACACCCAAATTAACACGTAACGGGAGGTTTGGAAAAAGGCAGTTGATAGCAGCTAGGAGGGCCAGGTAGCAACTGCAAAGGAGAAATTAACAAACAAACCAGAACAACAGCAACTCGCAACACAATCCAATCACTCAGCAGAGGTTACAGTCGGAAAATTGCATCCTAGGCAAAGAAAATTCGTCCATTTTTGTAGGATTTTGCGACGCGCGTTAAAAAAAAACATAGGTGTTAGAGACAAGTGAAACAAACAAAACAAAAACTTATCGATAGTGTGTCATGAAGTCCCCCGCCCCCTCTCCCCTCGCTCCTTCTTCCCATTCCCTGTTTCCCCTTTTCGCTTCGGGGTCTGATCGTCCAGAAAAAAACAGTACATAGACGGCGGAGAGTTGATATCTATAAATGAACTCCTAACAAAAGGTAGGAGATATTAGTGTACTACAGCCACTGTGACGCTTGTTGAATCTCTACATGAACATGATGCTGGTATAGAATCTTGTTGTGCGGTTGAAAACAAAAAAAAAAAGGCAAAACTGATGATCACACAACCATTTGCTTCCTACAGCTGCTGTTAGACAAAACGGTGCGGGGCGAAAATAATGTAGCCAGTTTCGCTGAGACAGTGCTGAACAATCGTATCCAGACGCTTACCCCTGATTGCCAGTGGACTATATAAAGCTTGAAAGCATCTAAGCTAATACTACTACTGTTTTTCGTTACATTAACGCTAATCGTGCTGCTATCCATGTTCGAGGCATATCTTTCTTTTTTTTAATACTTTCATCTTATCGATCGATATGCTATTTCCTTTAAGTTTTTCATCATCCCGAGTGCAGGAACCTGCCCAACGCAGGCTTATACCTAGAGCCCTATACTTTACCGTGACTAACTGTTTACTAACTCTACTCTATCCCTACTTTATCTAGTTTAATTGATTTGTTTATGGGTAGTGAGGCCCGCTACGGGTTTACTAACATATATACATTTCGATGACTTGGCTCGCAGTAAACAGATTAAATGAAATTTTGAAAATATAAAACCAAACATGACTCAAAATGCAGAATAATAAACAGCAGTAAAGGAAAGCATACTAAATGAAGGGGATGAAGCGAAATAAAACAACAGACACACTCACATACACACATACACAAAAAACACACAGCATATATATAAATATAATCTATGTATAAAGAATAGGAAAAAGATGGGAAAACGTAAACAAACAAAAAAAAACTAGTACTAAACATCTATGGCAACACAACACTATAAGCAAGAAGGCAAAACAATAATAAAGCGAACAATGATCGCGTGCGTTACAACGGGAGGTTCAGGAGGTTAACAGCAGGCGGGAAAGCGAGATCACAAGTTGGGAATGCCGACCATGTAGCGGGGAAACCACATGCAAGCGGAAAAGAAGCCCAGAATGAATGCATAGAATAGATTATATATCATGTATAAGTATGAATATATTTATATACAACACACATATAAGTGTAATGATGTAAACATTTACAGATTAGTTTTAAATAGGTGATCATACACGATGGAAAGAATGAACAGGAAGCAGGTGGAAAGGATGGAAAAAACAAAAGAGATGCTACCGGTGTAATTAAATTTAACAACAGGAAACATTCTTTACAGCAAGCGGACAAATGATTAACAAAAAAAGAAGAAGAAGCATGACGAGCATGAGCATACACGCACTCGTACACGCCGGAAAGCAACCATCCAATTCCTATTTGGTAAAGAAGACTCGGATTCGATGATTAACAAAAAAAGAAGAAGAAGCATGACGAGCATGAGCATACACGCACTCGTACACGCCGGAAAGCAACCATCCAATTCCTATTTGGTAAAGAAGACTCGGATTCGGACACGATGAGATGATACGGTGGGTTGCGTAATGGTGGGTTTTTGTTGGTAGAGCACATTTCAGCAAGTTTGTCATCGGACAACTTCTTCTCCAAAGTTTTTGATAATGTGCTTGTTTTTGGTGCGATTCTCGGCTCAGCACTACTGCTGGCTGTTCGGCGGTTTATCTCTGCAATAGAACGTTTGGAAACTATCATTCACCTATCATGGGTAGAAATTCGATGGCCGAGCTCTGTCTTGATTATGGTCCGAGTGTGCTGAAGCCTTTTTTTGTAAACAAGAGACGTGTCCCCAGAAATCGGATCGCGTGGAATTACGAGTCCAATGCAGAAGAATGCACGACACGATGGTAATGGCAAATGGATACCTTAAACCACTGCATAGTATCAAGGTACGAAAGATAATATGCAGCGCAACCAGAATTGCTTGTTAGTTTGTCCAGCAATCAATAATAATCCAGCAAATAACCGAGTACCGAGGTCGAACACTGAAAAACTGAACATATAAATACAACCGCAGCAAGCAAGCAAAAAAAAAGTCACACACACACAAGTCTATACTCGAACAATGAACAATGTTTAATGCAAACGTACGTACACATGCTAAATCAAAATATTCCGCTTGGGTTTTTGTTTCTCCGTGTATGGGTTAATTAATAATATTTCCCAGTTTTTTGATGCTATACTGTTGTTACACTGCTGACCTTCCTACTACTCGGGTGCATGACAGGTGGTAGGTTACGACGATAAGCTACTAGACGGGCAGAGTACTAAAATTCCAATTTTGATAAAAAACAAACAAAACCGAAAGAAAGTACTAGTAGAAATCAAAGGCACTCTAAACAAAAAAAAAACATACACACGCACGCGCGTACAGATATACACTCCCGTGTGAGAAAACACAAGACATGATGAGTTTTGATCCAAACATCCAACAGTTTCCGAAAAACACACTCTGTAGAACAATGTTCTGGTTTTCTTGATTAAATAAGCCCCCATCTAACAGCCGTTGGAAAATATAGACCAGATTCTTTTAAATCCAACCACACACACATACACACATTCACACAAACAGTAACGGCACACAAATAAAGCTCAAACGGGAGTGTGGTCCAGCCATGGAATCATATGGGAAAATATGATCATCGGAGAACAAAAGAAAAAGCATGCAAGCATAGAATTAAATGGAACAGGCCAGAAAATCAACAGCAAAACACAGTAAACAGAAACGATAAACACAATATCACAACATCCTATGTGTTAACGAGTGTGGCGTGTGTTGACGATGTATGTATGAAAAAAAAACAGCAGTAAAAAGATGGAAAAAACAATGTTTAAATAAAAAGTACTATAAAAACGAGGTATCTATATAAATGGGGTATCATTTTCTTACAGGAACGTTGTTAAATTAGAAGCACTCCACCGCAAGTGTTTCTCTACTTTCGCTATTAAAGTAAAGCAAAAGCAGCAGGGTAAATTAAATTTGTTTGTTTTTTAATGATCTCTTTATCTACCAAAGATTTGTAGGGAAAATGATGCTTTAATATGTGGCGCCATCTGTTGATGAGTATCGAAAGCTGCGGTTTTGCGATTCGCCGCCCTTTGCATCGCATGCATCATTCATTTAAGATCGTTTTAAACAATTGCTTCGGATATTACTAGCTATTTTAAAACCCATCGATATGTCACGAAAGCATTTGTTTATTGCAACTTTTACTCGTCAAACAAAAGGTTCCCACCGTCCATAAAAGCCACTCCATCCACATCCTCAGCCACATCATCTGAAGCCTGTGGTTCATCCAGTTCTGCCCGTTTACTCCGAAAGAAATTACCATCCGATGCTTCCGGATCGTATGTACAGCCATTTACAACGGTACCATTCCTGTTGGCACCATTTTCAGCAGCTCTTTGTCGATAGATTTGATCGTTATACGAGCAGCATATCTTTTCGGGGTAATCTTGCATAACCGCATCGTTAACACTATCCAACGGCAGGTGCGTTCTAATAAATCCAAACACATTTTGCTTCTCTTTAGATAAATTATTCAACTGCAAGCGTAACCGCTTCGTAAGCAATGATTCCGTCATAAACGAAAAGTGATGGTGCATGCATTGATACGTGATGTCGGTATCGGCTTGCTGGCAAATGTTTAACCACCGTTTTACACACTCGACCGGGGTAGTTTTGTGGCCCGAAAATAGGGCCGGATTGGAAAGTATGCCTCGAGCTGCCATTATGCCTAAAGAAACAGAAAGGGAAGGAAAAATAGAGAGTGAAAGAGAGAAGGAGGCCTTATTGTTAAAGAATAGCCGAATTAACTAGCAGTATGTTACAAGTTGGAAAATAATTTAGAGCGATTCAATTCTACAACAAAACAATATTAATCGACCTAGAAAAGAATCAATATTGATAATATACACATACACACACAACGTAACAACCGTCATTTCTGCCTAACAACTGCATTCTAATATTCAATACGATTGGTGGGCTCTGGTTGTTCATAGCAACCGTTAGTTATTTTCTTGCATGGTGAATGGTGAACAATTGCTGGTCGTACTGCTGAGGTGTCTTTTGCAGGTATTGCTAGCAAAAAGAGTTTTTCTTGTTAAAAAAGGTGCGTTTTTCTCATGAAAAACCACTACACCGCATCTACTACGAAGGTACAAAAACAGTAGAAAAATACACCCTGAAATGGAAAACACGAGCAAGCTGCAGCCGGGAACTTCCACCACTTCTTTGGCGGAATTGCACAACTCAAACGAAGATCTCATTCAACAGCGTATCAACAACATTCGGATGGAGCTGGATGACACGTACAACATATTCGTTAACGCACAGGAAACTCTTTCAACAATATCGTTCGAAAATCTAGGCGAGCGCATTAACTCGAACAGTGTGCTTCAGGCGGATCTCCCCCACACAGCAGCATCTTTGGGCGTAATAGACGCATCACGGGAAATTACTCTCGTCCATGGTGCTGACAATCGGATCGATGTAACAAAATCGCTCGAGCAGCTAAATGTCGCAAGAAAAGACACACAGCGTACCAAAGTCGTGCAGGATACACCGGAGTTGAACGCCTTGTTTAAAGTAATTCGTGATCTTTCGGAAGGTATAAACAAAATTACCAGTCACCAGCAATCGATCATCGAACTTAACCAGGATATTAACACATTCGGCGAGCATGCCACAAACCAGCCCGGCCCGTCATCGCTAACATCGCTTTCGAACAGATTAACGGACATGAGCTTAAATTAAGCGAAGTACCGATTTAATATAAATTCTACAGTTTTGAATAAATTTTCACCGTATTCACCTTTCTCTTTGAGGTGCTCGGTGTGGTTTGCTTGGATACTTACCGTCGCACTTAGTTTCTGCATACATCCGTTCGGCATCGTCCAGCGTGAAGATATCACCATTAGCAACCATAGGGATGTGGATGGATTGTTTTATTTCTTGCAGTGCATCCCTGTGTACCGGAACCTTCGTCATCTCGGGCGCCGTACGACCGTGCACGGTCAGGAATGTAATACCGGTTGCTTCCAGCTGACGGCACATGTCGATGGTTCGTGTTTGGTTCGTGCTTGAAAGCAATCGCACTTTTACCGAAACACTGAACGAGCTAGGCATATTTCGACGCACCGTACCGAGCATATCGGCTATCAGCTCGGGTGTTTTTAACAGTGCACTTCCGTACCCTTCGGCCATTGCCCAGCGCTGCGGACATCCACAGTTCAGGTCGACACCATCGACATAGCTGAAACACAGCAAACCGTAAGAATGGCTCGTAACAGATATGTATTCAATGTGTGTAATTCCTACTTACGGATAAACCATCTCACTGGCGGAAAGAAAATCAATCGTATTATTAGCTGCAAATTGGGCAATCAGCGGCGTATCGTCTGAAAGAACAAAAACACACACCCAGTTAGGTACAAATTACATCCAATACCCAAACTCAGTCATTACCCTTGTTTGTTGTGAATTCATTAAGCCGAGCCTTTTCGCTTTTGCAGAACGAATCAGCCATAATCATGCTGGTAAAAGCTAAATCGGTTCCGTATGTTCGAACTAAGCTGCGAAACTCTAATCTGTGGTGGAAGAATATGTATCAAATTAATATTTCTGCGCGCACATCGTACAAGAAAGGAACTTTGTGTTTATGGTAAAGATTCGTACTTGCTGTATCTTACCATCGGAGCACAAATCTTCAGAAATGTGTCTCGTTCAGCCGCTGACGCAAACAATTCCCTAATGTTGGTTTTTTCTTTCATGATTTGGTTGTAAACTGATTCCGCAAGCAACGTTTGTTCAGAGTCCAGCCAGCACGAGGTTTTGCAAAAATATCAATTGTTTATGTTTTTTCCAAGCTGTCAAATTGTAGCGCAACAAAACGTTTTCTTTGCGGGTAGAAAGAGATGGCAAATATGTCAGTCAAGCTGAAGAGGAGGTGGTCTATCATTTAATTCCGACAATCGGATATGTTTCCGACAATCGGTTCGGGTTGAAAGTGTTTTATGGAATTAGGAAAGCATTAACGTTTTCAGCAATGGAAAATATGCTTCTCAACAAACAGTTAGCAACATTGGTACATTTTGATGAAATAATGCAACAAACAAAATGCTCAAACACAAAAAGCGTGTTAGAGTGTCGGATGGTTTGGTACAAATTGTCGGAAGAAAACAACGATGGTTTTAGTACAAGTTTGAAATGAAAAGCATTTTTCGTTTTCAAATCGTTTTACTTTTTCCACGAAAATTTTTAAACGCTGTTAAATGTGCTAATTCAGTGCACATGTTTGTATACTTACAGGCAAGTGTACTCAATAGGTAAAAATGTGAGTTAAAAGATTTTAAATGAACTTCAGATGTTTTATTATTTTTAAATAACAGAAAAGGGTGACAAATAATATTAAAATCAACACCCGAAATATGTTCGTTAAGCTGCTGAAACTGTAGTAGCATCAATCAAATCCAATGGGTACTGACAGATAAAACTCGTAAATGTTCCTTCGCGATGATAAAACAAATATTAAAGTGATGTACCTTAGCGTTTAATAAAATAAAAAATAGTGATGTCGTCTCTCTTCAGAGGTCTATCCAATTAAATTAGTGCGCGCTGGCACTGGCACATGAACCAATGAGAAAAATTGATTTTTAACATCAATATCGAATGGTTTCAATTAGTTTCCCGATGACCAAATGAAGATGTTCAAGTATGCAAGAGGGCATAAACTAATGAGCAATGATTTGTGAGAAAAGGCCTAAAAGACAAACATCTGAAATGAATAAAAAAGTGGTTCTGAGTCTCCTGTACTCCACTTAAGTTTCGCATCCTAGCGCGCTACTTTCAGGTTTCCGAAACATTCGTGCGTCAAGTGGATTTAAATTGGAGCGTCTGAACTGTGGTGCTCCAAAATTAAGCCAAGGGTTTCTGATAATATCAGACCGAACGAGATTAAATGAATATGAAAGTGAAGAACTCTACACATTATTTACTGGAAAATGTGTTCTCAATTATTACACAGGTAGGTATAGGCAAAATGCTCATCAAATTTAAACGTATTATCTGTTTAACTACATTCTCTTGCTATTTATGATATTGTGTGGCAAATGTTTGGAGGTATAAGAAAAAAGAATTGAAGGTGTTAATTTCTCAAAGAATTAAACGTTTTCCAGTGTCTGAATGATGTTATCCCACAATGACCACGGGCTAAGATTATGCAGATCCTTGAAAGCGTATCTTCACACGGAACTGAATTTCTTTTGCGTCCAGCAATAGCAGCTAGAGTGAGGTTAATCCTTTGAAAACGGCTTGCCAATAAATCCTTAATTTTATTACCACAAACAACCAGCGTAAGAGACAAATCACAACAAAAAGAAGATGGTTTTAGTTAGTGAATGAACGAAATTAAGCTATCCTTGGAGTGGAAGGATAGCTCCAAAGTTGAGTTGTCACGAAACTTTATGGAGCAGGGATAAAAACCGTTGCTATGTTTACTTATGATAAGAACGTTATGTCCTGTTTCTTACTACTTAGATAATATTTAGGGTTGCGTTAAATATTTCGTAACTCAGAGTGAAGCTTTTGTGGATTTTGTTTCATTTTTCTGTCAGAGTACTGCTTACAGCGCGGTTAAGGAACCGGTCCACTGAAAGCATCGTAGATGACTTGCGAAACATTTCGGTTTGACATGTTTATTCTTTTAAGACGTCGGTGGTTAGTGGGCTCTTTCGGTGGAATTTTGGTGCTGTAGTTCAGTTCCAGCTGGCTGTAAACATGTTTAAATTGCACATCAAAACCCCCATGTACAGGACAAAACATCGGACCTATGTCACGAAAGTCCACGTGAAATAGCAACAAGGATGTGGACACAGGTTACGAGACATCTACAAAGCGTAAATTTTATTTTCAGCATGAGAAGTACAATGTTGTTGCTTACTTACTCATCCGGCACTCCAACCGCTTCACATTCCTCGATACAGCTCACGGTCTAGCGCCGTCGTCTGCAATCCAATATTCCGGCCGTTCTAGCGAACGCATCAACGCCAACATTTCATCTCAGTTTGGGCCTACCACACCGCCTCCTCTGTCCATGTGGACGGCAAAAAAAAAGTACTTTATGGACTGGGCCTAATTCGCTGCACGATGGTCTGATGGAGTGGCTCATCCATTGGCCTTCCACACATACGGGACGAAAAATCCTTCTGAGCATCTTCCTGTCGAACGCGGTTAAGAGGATTTCGTCAGCTTTGGACAGCGGCCATGTCTCAGAGGCGTATGTGAGATAAAGGTTCTATACAGTCCCAGCTTCGTCTGTCGCGTGAGGCTGGTAGGCAACGAGCACCCTTGCGCGCAATTCAACGTATATGTTGTTGTCGGTGCTGACTTTTGACCCCAGATAGGTGAAGTTTTGGACGACTTCGAAGGTGCGATCACCTATCTATACATCACCGCTGCGTAAATCTGTGTTTGTTAGCAGGGTCGCTGGTGGTGCCAATATCATTTTGGTTTTTGCCTCGTTCATCTCCAACCCGAGGTTCAGTGCCGCATGCTCGATCCTTTGGTAAGCTTCTGCTACATAGGAGAGCCTCAAACCAATGTTGTCTATGTCATCAGCTTATGCTAAGATGTCTGGAGTGATTTATAGAAGATGGAAGTCCCCGAAGTTTCCTCCACCGAGTTTCGGATGGCTCTCGGTAGCTCCCGATTGAATAGGAGACAACCTAGCCCGTCTCCCTAGGGTCCTAGGTCCTAGATGGTAGCAAAGGACCTTCCAGTTTTTCATCCACCTTCATCTTCACCGCATGTGATGTTTGGTGCTCATTGCGTCGTACAGTTTTATCCTAAGTTAATAACATAACCCCCTAGTTTTTTGTCTAGTTACTAGGGCATAATTGGATTTAATTTACGAAATGGACTACACTTGATAACAGTCTACAAATGATTGTTCGGGTATCACATTTTATTGCAAAAATAACTTTATAGTTTGTAAATTCAAATCATATTATTGTTTGTTTTATGTTATTGGTTAGAGTATCATTGTAGTTTGTCTCTCCGATCTTTATTTGCATTATGGAATGAGCAACGATTTTATTAATAAATAGATAAACAGTTTCTGTTTGTGTACGAAATTCATTATCTCATAATTCAAGAATTATATTGAGCAGAACAACCTATTATATCGTCGCTAGCACAATACAGCGTCGATTCCTGTAATTATTTCTTATATGGTGTGATTGTTAAGATATTTCTTATAGAAATGCACCAAAAACATCGCATCACAAAAAAAAGAACACGAAACTCACAATTGGTTGCCACTGGTAGAAGCTACGTTGGACCAGAATCCTGGTCCGTTTGGACGACTATTTTTCCAGTAATTTGATTGCATTGATCCAAACACATGAGTGTGTAGCTGCGTGTGCTGCGTGTGTCCTTTGTCCGCTTTTCTAACCGTGGTGGTCTGTCTTTCATCTGTTAACACCGGACGAAGTGTGAAATTCGCAAACCAATCCTCGTCACACTGGAGCGGGATATCGAAAGTACCACTACACACACAAATTGTCCATGGTGAAGGTACACACATACACACACGGAGGTGGCATAAATTAACATTTACATATTCATGAGTGTCACGTATGCAGTTGCGGCACGGAAAATGAATCCTGCGAGCGCCGGCACCAAGCGGACTCTGGTGCATAGGTCCTCGGGGTATGTTGCTGTGTACAGGTGTGCGGTGTCCAGATTGCTTCTGGTTTTCGCGGTTCTTACAACGTCACCAACCATTCGGTGATGGTGTTGATGATGATGATTGACGCCCTTGGTGCGGAGTGAGCGTCGAGGTTTATGAGTTTGTTACCCTGCGGCAGGAAATGCACGGGAAGTGCACGACATAGCGTACGTATACGTGGCAAAATGGATTGCACCGATTTGCAGTAAAATTTGTTCGTGTAGAGCACCGTTGAGTGTAGCGTTCAACCAAATCCACCGTTTGACCTCCTTTCAAATGCGCGCAATTACAATGCGTGCGTTCAGGCTGATAGAGTACGTTGTCGGGACGATTGGATCAGAGCCATTTTGTGGTGGATTTGATTGGTTTAAATGTACTGCAGGATTTTTATATTTTCCTTTTTACTCCGGTGTTCATCTGCCGGAAGCTGCCGTTTTTATCCACCACGTGATGCTACCACGGATGAGATTATTTTTGAATGCAATTTGCATTTTATTGTGAACGGAAAACAAGACAAAATGGATACCACATCACCATGGCGTTGCTGGAAACTTCATTAGAATGCTGCTGGGGGGGGGTAAATAAATTAGTGTCCTATCACGTTTGATATGGTTTCGCGCCAAGTGTTGGACGTGTTTGGGTACTACGGGCACCGTTGCAGTGTGCTGCCATAATTATAATGAACATGAGCGAAGGAAGCAAAAAAGTTCATAACATGGTTGCGTGTGTCGCATAATGAAACGAGAAATTAGTTTATGGTTGATATTTTTTATAAGAACGTGAGTCAATTCGTGAGTTCCTCGAGGACTACTGTGCAATTTATGGTTCACATCAAACAGTGTACTTTAATGACAGCACTATAATTGTGCTAAACATGCACGTACTGTACTGCACTAAGTGTAGCAAATTGATGTGACTGTAAGAAGTGTTGGTCACCATTCGAAAGGAATAATTCGTGAAGGTAAGGAGTTGAACAACATCACCAGCTTTCTCTGATATTGAACGTATGGATAACCGCATTTTCTCTATGATATTGATTGATCTTCATTTCAAACTACAAGGACTAAAGTTGCTCAATTTTCTGTCACCCATATGAGTGTTCTATGCCAGAATTATACAATGCTTAATTCTCAAAGGAATTTTCCAGTTTGGAATGCTTGAACCTCATAATGAACAGGAAAAACAAAGCCGTTGCGTGTGTTCGTAATGCAAGTAGACATTCGATTCCAGGTAAATAACAATTATGTGGTGGCACTCCAATGGACTAAAACAAGGCGTTCGAAAAAAATATGGTTTATGAGCGGGAATGGTGGTCCTACCAAATACTCTTGTTCGTGCAGATCAACCACATTTTGTCCTTTAAGCTGTCAAGGAAAATGACACTGAGTATACGGTACCTGATCTTTAGATACCGGGCCATTCAGGACAGATGACAATCGTATGCAAATGGATTTTCCAAAAGGTGTGGCATTCTAGCAAATATGTCCCGTGGAAGCGTGGTGATGTTATTATTATTGAGAGTTCTGGCAGGGAATCAAAAAAGAGGAGGTTTATATCGAAAGTACCACTACACACACAAATTGTCCATGGTGAAGGTACACACATACACACACGGAGGAGGCATAAATTAACATTTACATATTCATGAGTGTCACGTATGCAGTTGCGGCACGGAAAATGAATCCTGCGAGCGCCGGCACCAAGCGGACTCTGGTGCATAGGTCCTCGGGGTATGTTGCTGTGTACAGGTGTGCGGTGTCCAGATTGCTTCTGGTTTTCGCGGTTCTTACAACGTCACCAACCATTCGGTGATGGTGTTGATGATGATGATTGACGCCCTTGGTGCGGAGTGAGCGTCGAGGTTTATGAGTTTGTTACCCTGCGGCAGGAAATGCACGGGAAGTGCACGACATAGCGTACGTATACGTGGCAAAATGGATTGCACCGATTTGCAGTAAAATTTGTTCGTGTAGAGCACCGTTGAGTGTAGCGTTCAACCAAATCCACCGTTTGACCTCCTTTCAAATGCGCGCAATTACAATGCGTGCGTTCAGGCTCATAGAGTACGTTGTCGGGACGATTGGATCAGAGCCATTTTGTGGTGGATTTGATTGGTTTAAATGTACTGCAGGATTTTTATATTTTCCTTTTTACTCCGGTGTTCATCTGCCGGAAGCTGCCGTTTTTATCCACCACGTGATGCTACCACGGATGAGATTATTTTTGAATGCAATTTGCATTTTATTGTGAACGGAAAACAAGACAAAATGGATACCACATCACCATGGCGTTGCTGGAAACTTCATTAGAATGCTGCTGGGGGGGGTAAATAAATTAGTGTCCTATCACGTTTGATATGGTTTCGCGCCAAGTGTTGGACGTGTTTGGGTACTACGGGCACCGTTGCAGTGTGCTGCCATAATTATAATGAACATGAGCGAAGGAAGCAAAAAAGTTCATAACATGGTTGCGTGTGTCGCATAATGAAACGAGAAATTAGTTTATGGTTGATATTTTTTATAAGAACGTGAGTCAATTCGTGAGTTCCTCGAGGACTACTGTGCAATTTATGGTTCACATCAAACAGTGTACTTTAATGACAGCACTATAATTGTGCTAAACATGCACGTACTGTACTGCACTAAGTGTAGCAAATTGATGTGACTGTAAGAAGTGTTGGTCACCATTCGAAAGGAATAATTCGTGAAGGTAAGGAGTTGACCAACATCACCAACTTTCTCTGATATTGAACCTATGGATAACCGCATTTTCTCTATGATATTGATTGATCTTCATTTCAAACTACAAGGATACTAAAGTTGCTCAATTTTCTGTCACCCATATGAGTGTTCTATGCCAGAATTATACAATGCTTAATTCTCAAAGGAATTTTCCAGTTTGGAATGCTTGAACCTCATAATGAACAGGAAAAACAAAGCCGTTGCGTGTGTTCGTAATGCAAGTAGACATTCGATTCCAGGTAAATAACAATTATGTGGTGGCACTCCAATGGACTAAAACAAGGCGTTCGAAAAAAATATGGTTTATGAGCGGGAATGGTGGTCCTACCAAATACTCTTGTTCGTGCAGATCAACCACATTTTGTCCTTTAAGCTGTCAAGGAAAATGACACTGAGTATACGGTACCTGATCTTTAGATACCGGGCCATTCAGGACAGATGACAATCGTATGCAAATGGATTTTCCAAAAGGTGTGGCATTCTAGCAAATATGTCCCGTGGAAGCGTGGTGATGTTATTATTATTGAGAGTTCTGGCAGGGAATCAAAAAAGAGGAGGTTTGGGTGAGTTCTTGGTGAGCTCGAAAATAATTTCATTTCGAAGACCAATGGGATAGTTGGGACATGCAACAAGTACAGTTTCCCGACTATGTCAGGCATTTTTCTGAAACTGCACCCACACAGGTGATTTGTTTGTTATATGTCTGAAGAATACGTAAGGCTGGCGCTCCCTTGAATGCGTGCTTCAGTACGGCGAAACTGTATAATACGTGACAGATTCCTCACACACAGCTTTGGTGGTATGGTGAAGTGCTAACTCATTTATGCGATTTGTTAAAAATAGATTAATTGAAAGTTTGCATTACATTGCCATTAATAACTACTTATTAAATAACGACCATGGTTTGATCCACCATATCAAAAACGTAGGCCACCAACGACTCACTGGAATGGACAGTACAATAAATTGCCACCATAGTTATACATCTCGGGAATAAATGGAGATGAGAAGATTAGTGGCTTCCGAAGCAGTTGTCATTGGCTTGTTTGTGTTTATTCGTATTTTTGAATCATAATAGTATCATGATGTTTGATAATGACGAGGTGTTCATTTTATTGTTTATGTCTGCACATAAACATTGGACTTTTTCAAAATTAAACGTCACTAATTTTGTGCTTTATATTTCCAAGTCTAATCCTATTAATCGATCGTCAACAATCGCATCGATTGAATAAAGATCATCTCAAGAGGCATCGAAGCTCACACGGATAAAAATTCTCCACCAGGGTGGCTCTAATAACTTAAATGATTTTATATACCGCGTGGCATCGTTTAACATAAAATAGTTGTAAATAATGGCGGTTTACGGGAACAGCAAATTGAGCATAAATTAATACTAAACTGTTTGCGGCACAGACGATCATAGGTAGGCAACAGAAACAGAACAGAAACAAAACAGAAACGGTCGTTAGAAAGAGATGATTTTAGCTCTAATGTGTTACTGTCTGAAAACATATTTATACCCCGCTGAACGAGTTCTTCTGAAGCATTTGAATCTATAGAATAAATGTATAAAATAAATAAAATGTATAAGAAACGGATAACAACGTACCATGTTCCAGTATTTCAATTGGCAGTGGGTGGATTGGGCATAATTCGAATTAAAAAAAAAAGAATCAAGGTATTATGCAAACCAACGCATAAAGTTGACGGATTGACTGCGGCAAGTAATATTCACGTGGCTGACAGCTGATTTGACGTCGTATGGCAGCTGGCATGAATCGAATCTGTTATCGGCGCACAATCAAGAGTTGTTTTTCCGCTGTGTGAAGCCAGATTTAGCATCTCAAGGTGTTAGGCTATTGCAGAAGTAATTTGACAGGCATGGTGATTTAAGGAACAGGAACGAACCAGAAGCGAAGATAGAGGCGCCAGTCTTCACACGGCATAAAAGCACGCATTATGGGGGATCGAATCCCATTCGGATCGTTTCCCTCGTATTCAAGAATGATCATCCAACTACGTGGTATGAATAAGTCTTGTAACCCATTTGATGGTGTAACTTGGCATGAAATGGTTCATTCAGTCATTTGAATAAAGCGCAAGAAACGAACGTATGAGACATTCTTCTCAAAATCTTGAATATGATTTTTCATTCATTGACCACTTCAGTAGAAATTTGCAGATATTTAGTTAAACTATGAGATAGTCGAAAAACGGACGTTAAAAAATCGTACGAAGGTTTTATTCAAATGACTGAATGTGCCATGAATATTGATCAATGCTACCGACAACTATAAAACGAACCTTCTTTTTTGCCGAAGGTAAATTAAGCTGTTATGAATTTGACAATCTGACAGCACTACCATTGAGTAAAATATATTCGGTATGGACAATTTTAAAGCATTCATGTACTAATACTGTATCTATTTGGTAGAAGAATTAGCGTCTGTTCCAGAACTTTTCAGATATCACATTCCTGGAGGCATCTGACGGTTAGCTATTCTGTTTTGCTTAATTTTTGCTTACTTAATATAACTATCAATAAGTATAATTTTTGGTTGAACATCCAGGGCAAGGGCGAAAGTGTGAACTAATTAAAAAACAATCAGGTTCAAAGTAATGTGAAACACATTTGACAGCTTCAGGAAGCGATCGGCATATCGTTTCGTATTTAAATGATTAATTAATTGAAACCGAATCCATTTACACAATCCATACTGGCATGTTGCCGAACGAATTAAGCTGGCAGGAGATAGCACTGCAGCAGGAAGCAGCTATCGTTTAAGTGACCATGTCAATTTAAAGTCCATTTCGCTTTGTGACCTTTTGGGGTACGTGAAAGGCACCAGACCATTTCCGGTGACTAAATAAAAGCTTCGCATCGATGTAACACTAAACCGCACCACTATGGTTGGCAAATAATATTAATCCAAATAAAGCAATCATCAGTAAGTATTCAGACACGAAAGCATGCTTCCTTTTAAACTGTTATTTCTCGGCTCGAAGTGAATAATTTTTTTTCTGGTCGTTTGCGCAAGCTCCAAGTCCAAGAGTCACCTTTTTTTTTTTTAATCATTAGGGTAATTACTTAAAATTTATGAGCTTCACAGTGGGATATTTAAACATAAATGTATACATTTCACCGGGAAAAGGTGTTTGATTGTGAAGGAATCCTCCCAGCAACGATGAGAAATGTCTCATATTCCACTTATGTAAATTAATGGGCAGCACAAACACAATGCCCAGGCACAGATCCGATTCCCTACGTCTAGTGAAAGTGGGACATTGTAGATTCAAACTGGCGATGCTTTGGTCGATGCCCAACTGGTTCTCTCAAACCCCTCAATATCCCTGCTGATCAGTGAACCAGTAAAATACATCACCACCACCATCACTCTGATTAAATCGATGAAAGTTAGGGAAAATGTGATTGGGAATCGATTAAAATGATAAATAAATGGAACCCATCCCAGCACAGGGTGATGGAAGTGAACTGGGGTTTTGAATCGGTAAATCTTCGTCCTCGAGGGTAGCACATTTGAATAATGAGTTGCTGATGCTACGCCGTTGGTACCGGACCCGAGCATCGATGTCTTCAATGAACTGGATGTGAGAGCTCATAAGCGTAAATCTTGGTGGAATACATTTTTATGGTGACACTAAACAGTGTCATTTCGGCACGTCTGGACTACGGCGCCTCGTTTGTGTTTCTGTGGATAGGTCTCCGGAGCGTCAGCTTGTCTCCTGCATGGTTTGCATTGATTAACAAATGTCAACACTATCGGTGTGATCGTAACGAATACATATATCAATCCCGGATGTATTGGAATTTTGGTACAAATCTCGATTTCGATCTGTTTTTTACGTAAAATATTGAAGATACCTTTTTTGTTGGAAAGTGTTTAAAGTTTTTTTTATACCGTCGCCTTGCGAATTTCCGTTTCGTCCATCAACATAGCAAAACTAGAAAAAGAGCGTACATCTATGACAGCACAGTCCAACGGACAAGTTTAACTTTATGCAGGGTAACTTCATTTCCGCCACGTTTCTACCGGAAGTCTGTGTTGATCGTAAACTCGAGACTGTACCAGGCGCCTACGAAGCAGGGGGGTAATTTTGGAAAGCACTTCGCGTAACACTATTAAACCCATCTACCATCTAGCGGATGTGTTGCAACAGAAGGGAGTATTGGTTCCACAGGACATTCTATCGGTGGTTTTCACTTGTCGCCGTGCCTGTTCATGGTTGTGGTGTAATTAGTTTAAAAAGAGTCGTTCGCTCCACTTTCCATACGATGTTCGGAGCGGCGAGACTATGCTTTACCGGTACCGGAGTCAATGATGTGGTCTAAAGGGCACATAACACCACATACCGTGCTGCGGATAGTTCACACAGTTTTACCGAAGGGGAATTTTCGGATTTCATTTAATTACTGCAAGACGCCCAGCATGCAGGAGGAAGAGGTCGACCAGACCGGGCTCTTGTTTTATCGTTTAAACATCTTAGCTTTTTACTTCAATACCTTCATGGCATGTTGGTGAAGTGAACGATATTGCATGAGCAGAGGATATGGGCCGAAGGAAGCTAAGGGCTAGAAGATGGGCAAAGAAAACTTTACTTACAGTATTCGCAGCTTCGCCAAGCCTTGCAAGTCGTACTCGTAGATGACTCTAATGTTATTGCCTTACAGATCCCTGAAGGAGCAACGAAATAACGAACGACCTGTCAATTAAGAAGCACCAATCGGAGATGCTTGTACTTTGATCTATTGGTGAAGTGGGTAAGGGTGCTTATTAAATTAGCTGAAATGATTTAATAATATTATTGGAAGGCAATAGTTTGATGGTAATAGTTAAAGTCGTTCTTTGATTGCTTTTCAACGAGAAGCCTTTAAATGAAGACCCAATCATTGGATTGGAAAGTTGATATGAAGACAGATTGATTGATCTACGAACGCATTTTGCTGTTGGAAAATTAGTGTTGCAGATAGACCATCGACTCCAGGAACGATTTAGCTTGAAAATTTTTCATCTTAATACGATTGAATATATTTATTATAACATTTAAATACATTATTTTGCTATGTTGATTACCCTACACGTGCTACGGTACTGCAAAAACTGTATAAATAACCATTTCGATAACATTACAGAGCAAATGCTGTCTAACACGCGCACGGAATCTCAAGACACATGTTCCATGCAGATCGCACAAAAATAGCTAAACGCGCATTTACGGCAAATAATCGTAACGGAAATTCTAGTCCACATTGTCGCACATCTTTCGCCAGCTGTTAATATTCATGACACATTTTGCTACGAATTTATGCTTCCTCACATTTTTCGAAAACATGTACTCTGTTTGCTGCCTTCAGATGTCCCTCCATACATCCGTTTGCATCTGGGCGATGATGTTTACACAACGGATTTACGAGTGTTTGCACTTGGCGAAGAGCGAAAGCGAACAGATGAAAGGGAAACTCGTGTGTGTGTGTGGAAGATAGTGGAAAGATCCAAATGGACGGATGGATTCGCTTCATTCATATCTGCTGGATCCGCAAGGTGAGATGTGACCCGCAGCGATGAATCTTCGTTTAGAACCCGAAATTCTTCAGCTGTTGATGCTGTCGCTACTGCATTGTGTGCAGTGCAATGCACAGTAGCGTTCGGTGAATGCACACGGTTTTGTGTGCTATGAATGGATGACGAGTGGGTGCATAAAATAAATAAAATGTTGCACTCGTCCCTCAATCACCGCACTCGGGGTAAGGTTTTCCGGGCAATGTACAGGGAAATATTTGTGAACAACAAAAAGCGATAGTTCAAACTGCATTAGACTGCTCTGTAGCTGCGTGTGGGCAGTGGTACGAGCAGATGCAAAGGGGAGACACATCAACACCAACGTGCCCACACTGAAACGGATTGGATGAACGGATGCAGATGAAGCTGCTTCAAAATATTTCACCAAAATGGAGCCACGTCTAACGCAGAACCAGTTGCAGATTTCCTCACTCGAAAGTGATGGTGACGGTACCATTTTTACTGCCCTTTGTGCAGGATGATACGAACATTTGACTTGATTCACCCTTTATTCTACACATCAAAACCCCTGGCACAACCCCTTCCAGTGAGGCAGTTCGCCATAGTACGAACCAATGTAAGTGAGAAAAATGGCACCCGGCACACAAAAACCATGTGATTGAATTCTCTACAGTTTCGTTGGAGCAATATTCTGCAAGCAGTGGAAAGAGAATTAATAGTGACTACGTCACTGTTTTCTTTTTGGCAAAATGCTCTAGAATCGGACACTGGAACAAAAAGGATAATGCGATTGTCATGTATGGGAGTAATGGTTGACGTACATTATGGGAGTGTAAGCAGATTTTCGTGTTGGATCAAACAAACAGAATTATAAAACCGATTGAAGTGCTCGAGCCGCCGTTAATCTGCACATTCGGCACCTTTTTTCCTGGTGGCGTTAATGATCAGGCGCTAAGAGTTAAATACCTTGAACGATCGAGGAGTTCGGTTTGTGGCTCATCCCTGCTATTAGTTTTCCTCCACATTTTTTTCGAACCTGTCGAAAGCTGCTTAATTCGCACTTATATTTAGAGGTTTTTAGTAAGTGAAGTTGAATAGCTTCTGGTTGGATGATGACCAATCGAAGCCGTTGAAATGTAATGCCGATGGTGATAAATGTTTGCAAACATCTTAAAATCCCTGAAGTGGGTATAAAAGGTTTCTGCAAGTGTATCATCTGAGCAATTAATTCGAACCGTTCATGAAATACTTAATACGACATTTCGTCATATTTTGTCATCAGACATTCGTATTTTGAGTTCTTTGTAGGTTACTTGTTTTTGGCACGCTTTTAATATTATTTATGAACCTTTACAAGTTATAAATAAGGACAGAAAAATACGAATCTATATTTTATTACATTTCATTTTCATATTACCGTCTAAATTAGCAACATATCTGATGATCCGCTTGTTGGCATATGACAAGTAATCATGGATGTGTCTGAGATTGTGTCTGTTTTGTTGCATAAAATATCATCTCGTCTACAGTTTGAATTTTGATTTCTGTTTATATTTTTCTTCATATCCCACCCAAGAAGCATTGCACAGTGGGACGTCGTGAATCGGTTATCGTATTGTTATTTTTCCATGCTGTCACAGGATTGAATATACATTAGCATATTATTCCCATCTCTTGTAGACAGAAATATTACTCAAATATCGATGAAATGCATTTTTGCATGACTGTGTCAAACACATCGTGTGCTTTACGGAATCGATTGCGACAGGTGTTGTGAAATTCCATGTTTGATTCAGATTAGATAGCACAAGCGGAACAATGAGCGTCTAATCTCTTGTGTCCACATCACTGTGTTTTCCAGCTTGGCGTTGCTACAAAACAACATTAAAGTTAGTGTTGAAAGGGTTAGTAAATTAGCTGAAAATGGAATTTGATGAGCTGATAACGCGCTTCACCGGTACTTCGTGGTTAGTATGCATTTGTCGTGTGCATCTTCGTGCCGGACTGAAAGTTGACAGCATGCGGTGGAGCATCCTTAGTGACACCGCCAGTACGGCGTTGTTCGATGCTAATGTCGAGTAATAAATGGGTTTCGGTGAAATGGGGCCACCCGGTGTTGGTGATGAGCTAGCGTGTCCCATCCCTAAGCGCAAATATGTATGCATGCAGGAAAGTGCACGTAAGAGGACTTATGTGGTCGGGCTATCGTCGCTTCATCATCCACGCCATTGATACAATGCGGATAACATTTTCTAAGCTATCGATCCTGAGGACGTGTGAGCATACTATATAACGCCCTGATTAGAATTTATAATCA
This sequence comes from Anopheles maculatus, assembly GCA_002091835.1. Taxonomy (NCBI): domain Eukaryota; kingdom Metazoa; phylum Arthropoda; class Insecta; order Diptera; family Culicidae; genus Anopheles; species Anopheles maculatus. Next base: position 328,560 of record KZ061571.1, on the reverse strand, counting down.
CCACACCTTGATCTCCTTGCGTTTTTGCTCTATTAGCACACTTCCATCAACAATACTTTAGAGATCCTGCTGCTGAGCATCCCTTTTGAATATTGGTGTATAACTAAACAGGTTGATGCTTAGATTTGGGTCGTGACTTGCGGTTTGATTATATTCATAAGGATTCATTACAATATTGCGTTCACAGTATGTGGTTGAAAAGGGAATGACAGGGATCATTCGGAACCTGTCAGATTCACTGACTATGGTTTTCCAAACAAATTTAATTACATGTTCAAAAACAATGTAACTTTACCAAGGATCCATTATCTACATTGTATTCGACGTCGGATGTCATCGGTAAGGTTGATTCATTTCAAACCATTAGTAGTCAAACAAACGTTACTGAGCAAAAAGCGAAAACATTGAAACAGGAGAAGGATCAGTAAAAGAAAAATCTGACAAATTTATTCCCCACATACCTCGAACAAAGTATTGGTCAACTTCTTGCAGGACTCTCGGTATAATTCTGCACTTCTTCTTCTTCTTGTATGGCACTACAACCTCGGTAGGTCTTGGCCTGCTAGCAATTGCTAGCTTTCTGTGACTTATTTATACCCGTAGCTGGATAGTCAGTCCTGCGTACGGGGAGGCGGTCCGCCGGGATTCGAACCCCGGTCCTGCCGTGTGAAGACCGGCGCCGCTATCGGATACACCACCGGGCCGCCCCACTTCTGCACTTCTTTTCTTCAAAATGAAAACGTCTTTACGAGGTTGCTCACCTCCAGGACGACACCATCTTGGAATGAACATTCTTACCGCATTTTCTACGGACCGCACCGCACACGACAAGACAGATTTGTGCTCCAGAAACGAACATTCTGCTTTCCCTTGTGTTCCAAACGAGTGCTGAAACACCGTGCACTGAAAATGGGAAGCACATTCATTTCCATTCTCAAGTGGAAGTGAGTGTACATGAAAGCCAAACACAAGGTTGAGGATACTGGAACCATCGCAATTTATACAGTGTCTTTGTGGGTTTGGTTTCTCTCCACCGAAACGGCTGAAACGCGAACGTGATGGGTGTGGATGAGCATGTAATTATGTATGTTTACAGATATCATAAGACATGTGCAAATCCAAATGGTAGGTGTGCATATCGCCTGGGAGCTGCCAATTTGCGGTGCCAGCAATCTTGTAATCCGGACATGTTTGATTGCACAGGAAAAACGATAATGGAGGGCATGGGTCAACATAGCAGGAAACCGATGTTACGGAAACCCCTAACGATGAGCTTGCGGTACGGTATGGCTCCGTCAGCAACATTATGGTATGTGACCAAATTAGTAATTTAGCCGACGGTAAGGAATATTTGGAGCATTTAATTAAACCGCAGTCCTTGCGGTATGAACTCATCCGAACATACCTACGTACGTATTTATCCCATATTTAGGGGTTTACTGATTTGTGTGATCAATATTTGTTCATTTGTTTAGTTACAACAAGGTAAATTTTTTAAGATAAACAATAAAGCAATCTAACAAACAGTGTTTTGAGTGTTTGAAATTATTAGAGAATATCTTGATTGCTTAATATAATTTATTAATCTTATCTAATCTAATCTATCTATATCTTGATCTTTTATTAAAGGTTCACATTAACATTTACATTCGCAATACATTTGTACTTATTAATAGGTTTCCATCTTTCACTAAGTGTTAAAACCTATTTAAAACCTTTTATTAAAGTACTCTGCTAAATGAAAATCAATTCTATTTTCGACCCTTTTGCTCAAATCTTAATAACACTTTACAACAAACAGCAAACGTGAACCGTCTTTGACGTGACAATTAACTCTATTTGACCAGTTAATTAGGACCTTTACAATCCTGTAAAGATGAGGACAATCAAACGACAACAAACTCGACCATGTCTGCTCTGCTCAAGGTTCAGTGAACAGAAAAAGGTTGACCAAACACACCAACCAACATAACACGAGACGAAATGGATACCGACATGATGGTGCCTTCAAATGAAGATAAAATCCATATTCGTAGAGCCAGATAATCTGTCTGCATCTGTCTTTAAACAATAGAATCAGTACTAATTTTTACGGTGGGTTTAGCAATGTCATGATATTGATCGGTATTTAAAAAAAGGTTGTAATGAAGTTAAAAAATACAAGGGACCAAATTTAAACAAAAGAAAAACTTTTAAAGCAGAGTTTTATTGACAGACTAACATTGGAATAAAGTACGTGTGTTCCAATACAACCTTTCCAAGGTTCAAAAGAAATTTTTATTTATTTCATTAGGTAAGCTTTTATGTAAGAGAGTTATGTCGACAAGTGTGTTAAAACAGTCTTCCAACTCTTTCTTCAGTGACTGTTCATCTTGCAAAGGTTTGCGGAAAACGAAAGACATCTCCTTCAAGCAGACATAAACGAAAGGAATTTGAGGCTTGTAGTCAAATACATGCCTAAAAAAGAAACTGGGAAAAACTCGATCTATGGCTTTACGGAAGCTTTACAAATTTGACAGATTTGACAAATAAAGACACGGCATAGCCTCAAGCCAACAGTTAACGACGTGACTGGAGCGCATTGTACGTTTGACTGGAATGGGGCGTTGCATAAAACCAGTCAATGTCGAATCGAAATCGAACCCTGAAACTAAAGCATGACTTGCATGGATTTGGGATTATTATATCTCCGACCGATGAAACGGTTGTAGGCTTTTGATATTGAATATTGATTTTTGTTTACTACTTTGTGTTGCCAAGTTTAGATTAGAAAGTACTCTATTATCTTGATGAAAGATCTGAATTTGGTTACACACAGTTTCTAGATGCCGATTGAGGTATCAAAGTAGTTTGTTTTGTTGATTTAAATAAATGAGTAGATAACGAAATTTAATGTTACTACTTATAAAAATTGCAACCGACCCGATTGTTGGTTGTGATATGCGCTTATTTTATGACAGTAAAAAGCTTTATCTGTCCAATTGAGTAATGACGGCCACTGAGGGTACAGGATTATCATGATGGATAATGGATCGTTGGATCTTAAATTTTGTCTTGACTACTTTGTCATTGAAAAGAAATTTAGATGAGCTAAGGTACAGTTGGGGCCGCAATGGCAGATAAACAGCTGTAAAGATACTATTCACCCATCATTGTGCTTCTTGCCTGGCAATGAAATATGGCTTATGGTATACAATTTAACACATTAACGCGCTGTAGCTAATTGACCCTTACTGTTAGCTCCGTTTAGCTCCGGGAGCATAACAACAAACTTTTGATAAGCACTCACAAAAACACACATTTTATGGCTTCATCGCGATTTTGGTTTCAGAAGGAAAAAGGTTGATATAGACCATCCTGGTGGCAGCCCGTTCAACCAAAACTTCCATCTTCTAGTAGAGAAAGAGGGTCGAGAGCAGCACTACCGTCAAAGACAGACTATCAAGCAGAAAAAGGTGTGTGTGTGTGAGAGGGTTTGGGGCATGCTCGTAAAGAACCGTTGAACGAGTAAATTTCAAGCCAAATTGATTTTCAACTTCAGGCAAAAGAGGTTAAATACTTAATCTGATTTATGCTCTCTGATAAAATCTTCCGTTTTTCCGTGTTTGAATGGTGAGGCACGTCGCGCTACCGTGACCGGTTAGCACAAATCGTCGAATACGATGCTGAAACGGACCATGATGCATTTCGGTTGCAGAGCGTTTCGGGTTCTACCTTTGTTGACCTCCGTTTTTACTCCTTCGCCACGATAAACCCAGTGAGTATTACAAGGAACCAATTGCACATTAGCGGTTACAGAATGATCAAGTTTTTCGGCGCCATACCACTAACCGACCAGTCGTCGATGTTGATGCTTACCTTTAAAAAGGGAAAAGAAGGATACGGTTAATTGACTGATTAAATATTGCGGCAGAAAGAAAGTGTGAAAAAGGACATAGTTAGAGCAACATTGAAAGACAGTCTTGAGTCTTAAAACTGATACCGCTTCTGGATGCTTTAATTTTTGGTCGCTGTTTACTATTACCCCTATTCCTATAATCGCAAACCAATCCAGGAAAAGGCTTATGTCTAGAGAGATGTACGCAGGACTGACTATCCAGCTACAGGTAAAACTAAGTCATAGAAAGATAGAAAAAACAGACCATTCAAGGTTGTTTTGCCAAAATAGAAGAAGGAGCGACAATGAGAGTATGAGTGTGTAAGTATCTTGAAAAAAGTCGGCAATGAAATTCGAAAAGATCCATTCGAACAATGTGTGCATGCGAAACAGCGAGAATGGTCAAACCTATGGCCATAAATTGTTTAATAACCAATTTAATATCACTGGTACGATTTGTTAGCTTGTCTAGACAACGAAGGTATGGCACATGTGCTTGCCTGTGCCTGCTAGTGGTTAAGGCTTTCGATGGAAACCCGGTGATTTATGGCACCCACCTCATCGTCATTCAGGTCGAGCATGTCGTCTGCTCTCCATAGCGTAAGATGATGCATCGAATAACAATCGAAGAGGTCAGGAGATAGCTTTTCTAGATTGGTAAAGCGTGTGCTTGCCAAAGCTTAGCGATATTTACACGGAAAGTCTATCGAAAGCTATCGAAAGGATTTCGACCAAAGAATTGTCCAAATATCATCCCACGTTAATTGTAGCGACACTCATAAATCTCTGGCTGGCATCCAAGCAGATCGTGCGTGCGTGCATGCAACGTGTGTGGGAGAGTTGACGTTTTGGATGCTTTTCCACGCCATAAGGTTTGTGCAGTGAAGCGTGATTGTAAGAAATATGAATACCTTTGTTTATACAACGATACGTCTTCGCGGAGATATCATAAATTTTTTTATTCCCCTTCAATCTGACCGTATGTAGACAGTCGCCAAACACGCACACCACCTCCGCACAGTGAGCGGATCTTGTGGAAAAGGTACCACACGTATCGGGGTCGAAACAATACGTCAAATTAATGGTTCCTGACAAGATGATTTGATTATGCAAAATAGCAGCAACACAGAGTGCCAACCTGAACGCAGCGATGGCGGTGCTTCATAATTGGAACCATTCTTTACAATAAATTAACTTACGCTGGTCGGGAGAAACACACAGACGGCAGGAACATTCATTCATCTAACTGCCAACAGCAACTGAGACAGCAAGCATTGAGGAACTCGTGTTTGACATTTGTTAAAACAAACGACGTTGTAAAGTATGGCTTCCAAAATGGACGCGATCGGTTATAAATGGTCGAAGAACTCCTTCGCACTAACGCTAACGGAGACAAATTGACGCGCGAAGAACATTTTAATTTGTCCAAAAATTAGCATCCCGGGTAGATTGAAGAGTTGGATGAGATCTGTTCGTTAAGTTCTGATTAACATACGGCAGCAGGAGTAGGAGGCGTTCATATGATGCCTCCAGCTTTAAGATCAAACGTAAAGAAAGAATTGTTTTGAATTCGCTCTTACTGTTTTGTAATATTTTTTCTCAAGCACATCCGTTTACGAGTAATTTAACGTGCATTCTTATAATGATTCTTCTTTGCGGGGGTTTAAAGTAATTTTCTCCAAGACCTCGACGGGCGTTAAGATTTGTTGGTGCTATCAGCGATAAATCTTCAATTTGTGCATCCTGCAGCTCGCTCATCACGTCATGTCTCGGATTACATGTCCGCAGACGAAAGCAACTAGTCTTCGTAACTCGTAACCCATCCTTCTCCAGAACAGGCATGAAGCAGTAGCAAAAAAAAAAGCCAAAAATTGGAAGGATGTAAAGCAAAACAAATACTACTTCGAATAAATTACTCATTAGTTTCTCGGGACATATCACGATCCAAGCTGGGAGGAGTATGCAATTTTTCTTTATCATCTTGATTCTTTTTTGAACAACGTAAAAATGCTCTTGGTGGCTGGATTGCACCGAACAAATGATTCGGGTCGACTGTGGGGAACGAGATTTGGGGTTCATTTATCATAATTTGATATTTCAATAAATCTCTGCCGGGTGAATATCTCAGACACAGAACGAGTCAGAACGAGTTGTTTCCGACGGTGTTCTCTTTCAGTAGACGAATACAATCCACCGAGCAAGTTTGGCTCCATGCCAGATCGTTTTACCTTCGTGAAAGAGGGAGCGAAAAGGAGTCAGCCAACGCTTGACTGGCGTGAACAAGCAAAGGGATAGCAAGAGAACCAATGCATCTGCCATGTCCGATTTATGATAAAGACGTTAAGGACTTTTCGCTTCGATGGAGTCGCTGGTTGTAGCGCCCTAGAGCTGCAGCATCTTCACGGAAGAAGGACTGAGTTCGAGTGTGCAACGTTGTCTTTGGGGTTCGTGGTGAAATTGGACAACATTGGAAAGACATAAAAAATAAGTCCCAAAGGAAAAAAACAAAATCCCAAGACCACAGCTAAATATTATCGTTGGTCTTCCCTTAACTTAGGTTGATGAATAATTTAGAGCGGTGCTTATGTTCAGCACCCAGTAACCAAATCCAAACCCAAAAAAAACAAAAAAAAAGGGCGTTCATAGTTCGCGGTGTCTAGTGGAGGATGGCTTTATGAAAATAAAAATATTTATAATTTATGTGCTCGAAAAATTTACCCGACAGTGTAAAACTATCGCTTTCTCAACAGGAACTAAGGAGTCTCCAAGAAGGGCGGGAACCATACTTTTCCAAGAAGCATTAGCGACAGACATTTTTTTGCTTGATCTTGCTATTTATTTTATTTTAGTTTCTTTATTCGGTAAAAACGGCCTTGCTGTTTCTTTTGATTCCTTGCAGCTATCAAAATTGGATCATCGCTTCGGGGGCGGTTCTGGATATCAATTTTTAAGAAAACAATTCCTTTCTGACATTCCAAGCTCCGAATCGAAAACAGAAATGCAAGACACCGGTTGTGCAACTACTGTACATGGTCGAAGAAACAGCAAAGTTCGTTTTCTGCATTGCTGTTTTGGTCGTTATTGTCAATATTTTCTCCCCGCTTTCCGGGTGGGCATCCCGCGGGACAATTCCAGTTCCAGTTTACGGCCACACGGAAGGATGATTCTTGCCAAATATCGTTTTAAACCATCGTCTGTTTTGATTTCTTTTGTAAGCTTACTTATTTTCGATGGTGATATTTTATGTCTATGCATCCGACACTAGCAGAGTCCCATGGTTCGCTCGCAGGATAAGAAGTTTTCCTTTTTTTCCAGCTCATTTCCGATCGAAAATATATTTGTCAAACATAAATAAATATTTCTCTACCGTTGGTTATGGCTGATCACCTTCCTTTGCTCATGGTATTCACTCTCCAGGCGAGTGCGTAGTTGGGGTAAGTTATATTATTTATGTCCTGCTATTAAATATACGGTAGAGTGCACTCGATCATCAGCGTAGGATGATTCGGTCATGAGTGATTTCACTACCGTAACTCTAGAAAATCAACCAATGCCTTCAAATCAATAATACAAGCAGCTCCTTGTTGGATGCATCATACAGCTAAATATAGACGCCCCAAAGTGAATCATTTACCATAACACAGTCAGCAACCATTAGCCAGATCATGTATTCATTCGCCAGCTCTGGCCTTTAGAACTATTTTGATTCCGAAGAAGCTCCTGCTGCGCCAGGGTGATGTGCTCCAGACTGTACTGTTGGGTGGTACTGTAAGTTCTCCGAATGAAATCAATTTCTAGTAGCACCGACTGATCTCCTGCTTTTAATGGATCAAAGATGGAGCTTCTTCGGGTATGGTGGGTGTGATGTTTATGTTTGTTTTACGGAATCTTAATTGCTACGAAAACAACAAAATACACTTACATATCTGTGCTACTGTTTGTTTGTGATACCCATGATCTAGCATGATTGGTTGAGTAATTTTTCAGATTTATTAATACATTTCTAGTTTTAATTTGTCCTTTTCATACGATTTTGCTGTACCCAATAATGTCTTTAAACGATCAATCGGTAAGGAATATGGATTGCATGAAATGAATGAAAATTGAAATTATGTTTAAGTTTCAAATACTTTGGATTTTATAACAAAACTTCTACATTCTTATTATGCCTCTTTTTATAATTTACCTCTGGCTTGACAATTTTGATTTTGTTCTAATACTCAACTATACTAACTTCTAACTTTAACTAACCATATGTGAACGACATGTAACGACTAGGTATACGAACAAAACCTTAACTAATGCTCGTTTTCCTATTTGTTTGGTAGACAAAACAAATTAAAAATGCCGGTCAGTAATGGATTTTTCAAATCCTCCAAACGCATAAAGAACATGTCATTGTTTATGCCGCATGATTACTTTTGATTATTATGTATATTGCTGCGACACAAAGCAAGCGCCCAATTGAGTGGTTAAAACTGTTTTAAATTTAATTGCATGCTTTAAAAGTATTTCATTTGCTCCATTATGATCACAATGCCAAAAAAGGGGAAAATGCAATTGTTTTATTTAATTTGACAAATTTCTCAAACACCTCTTGAATGAATTGGCATCTGAAAAGCTTTTATGTTTAATCCGCTTTTCACACGATACAATACATGGAAATGAAATAAAAAGCGAATCTGGAAATCAAATATGAAAAAGCCTTCCCGGAGCAATGGTAGAATCCTTGCCAATGCCGCACGATTGGAAATTTATTGACAAGAGAGACATATAAAATGCAATAATTTAACTTAATTAACGTCCACGTCATGCGTTTTCACGCAGGAGAAGTAAATCGTTTGTACTATAGTCCTGTTGGAAGTATTGATGGCTTTTGGGAAAGCTTTTATTCGGAGGTGTTCGTAATGGGGTTTTTTTTTTTTTTTGGAAACGGATGTGACGGAGTCCACTGCGAGATCATTAATCTGTTTCCTGTCACAATCGATTATTCATTGGGAGAGAAGTTAAAATCCAAATTGTCATCACTGTTGTTTCGGTGAACGCTATTTGTTTTTCTCGTTTTTTAATGCAACAATGTGGCTGAATTGAAGTATTGTCAAGCATTTTCGGTGTATAGCACGAAGTCCCAATGGATTTGACATTGATTGAATGTTGCACACCGATTGATTTCATTATCGTTATGTAAAACAGTTCTGGTTTTGGCATTTATGTGTTTGAGGTAATCGAATTCTATTAAAAATGTGAGTCTAAACAGAATGTGTAGAAACAAACTGTGGAAAAGCGTTATTCCTTGAAAAAAAAACTGCATTCTATTGTAAGCTAAAAATACTATCGGATAAACATTCAATCGATTGAAATTTAGCTGCTCATATCACCTTTTTATGTATGTATAAAACTTACTTACAACTGGAAAAAGGTATGAAAAACTTCACATTTAAGTGCGCATAAATGACTGAGATGCATAATGCTTTCTATTGTTTTACAGTATTCAACAACTCTTTAAAGCAATACGGCCAGGTTGTCGTAAATGAACAAAACTGTTCAACAACTCCTCGTAACATAACCACTTTGGCATTTGCACCGATTGTATACGTCCCTGCGATAAATACTTCGATCGAACGGTACAAAGATGCACTTACAGCCTTAATCCTAGCACCAACTCTCACACCGTTGATGGCGCTTCGAGTGGTCATGGATTTACAGCACCTTTTGTGTATGAAGAACTTACAAAATGCAGAGCAGGATTAAGTATTTGTAGTTGCCCTTGGTTGCCACAATGTATGTCCCGGACTTAATACACTTTACTCTCCGGCTACACATGTACACGTGTCAGGGTACACATGTTCATTTCCTGTTTCTAAGCCATATCTTTTGGGATTCCCTGCTTTAATGCCCGTCTGGAGAAGGTTTCAAAATTCCTGGCTTCGTCCATTACATCCCTACCATTAAACACATGAGTCATCCGTAGTCTGTAAGGATCAGCTTTATGATCGCACCGGTTCCGTTTCGACATCGACAGCACTTAGATGCTTTTATAACGCACTGCACAAAACATTGCACTGTGGAGAGAAGGTAGAAGGATATGTAAACCGACACGGCAAGTTTATTGAATCAGGACAACCGTTCAATCTAATGACGCCATTTGTAGCGAATGAATTTGTGGTGAAGGAAAATAGAAAAAAAAAACGTGATACCATATGCGTAGACTTCCCAAACGGTGCTACATTGATGCAGATTGACCATGACAGAATTCTTCCCAAATGGGAGTTCTGTTGCTTCCGTACGGTTCATCCGGAACGTCATATCAGTGTGTGAAAAAAGTGGTATTTGGCACGGGGTTAGTCGTTAGAATGTCTCACCGGCCAGAGAGACTTCAGTTTGCGGGTGGAAATATTACATTTTTTTTCGAACAGGCTTATACGGTGTCACGTAAGATGGCATGTCCTTTGCCGGCTGCAGACAAATGGGCAAACAGAATACAACCATCCCTTTTATGATGTACCGTCGGTAGGTGCTACATAACAGTTGGAGAGTTATGGATTGTTAACCTGTGCCCGAAAGCTGGAGCTAACAGAGTTCGCTACAACCATCAGGGGAGTCGTAACTTTTTATTAGGCTTCTGTTTGTTACTGTTGTTTGTAGTCTGTAGTATGTATTACACCAACCAGCCAGCATGGTTTCTGCTCAAATTCGTACATGATCCACCGAATAACCGAGCAGTCTTTAAATTAATTATGGATTGTTAACCTGTGCCCGAAAGCTGGAGCTAACAGAGTTCGCTACAACCATCAGGGGAGTCGTAACTTTTTATTAGGCTTCTGTTTGTTACTGTTGTTTGTAGTCTGTAGTATGTATTACACCAACCAGCCAGCATGGTTTCTGCTCAAATTCGTACATGATCCACCGAATAACCGAGCAGTCTTTAAATTAATACGAATCCTCATCATCGCCTGTGCTGTCAAAAGGTGCCCACGATATGGGTACAACCGTAAACAATGTTACCCGAAATGACTTCGGAGTCTTCGTATGTTGCCCAAATTGGCGATAGTTTGTTTTTGGTAGCCCGAATTCTTTAGACCTTCCGCTAATTGAACCTTTTGCGCTGTCTCGGTGCAGTAATAAATTTCAATTTGCTGTTTCCCCTTTTTTGCCGTTATCTCTTGTCAACCACCAAAGTTGGCTTCTAATAAACAAGACATTCTCGTAGATTTGGTGACAAAATGGAACGAAGATAATATGTGTACCTTGTTTATTACCTTTTCGTCCCGAAATGGTCCCGGAGGTCGACGATAGTGTTATCGAGTTTAGGTCTAATAAATAACAACACGTCTTAAAGAAGGCTTATGCGGTGAATTACAATCTTGATCTTCTCATTCGGAGAGTTCAATGTTTATGAACCAAGAAAAAAAAGTTTTGGGATCAAATTGAGGGAATTATTCAATGGAGAAATTACTAACTATAGTAAGTTTTGTGGGGTTTTTAAATTCAAAAAAAAGCATCTTATAAATTTATATCAGTTAAAGTAAAATGAAAAAATCTTCATAGCTTTACGATGATGTTTCCATAAAAATTTAACCTAAAAATATTAATGCCATCGTTTCATCAATATAATAATAAACAAGCAATCTATATTTTCATTCTACAACTCAATTTGTAGACAAAAGAGTGAATGAAATATATCTGGGGCAGGTGAAACAGGTTCCACACTAACAGAAGATGGCGATATAATCAACAATCGACAAAAAAAAGGGAAACCCGATAAAAATGTTGACCAAAATTTGCCACATTCGTAAAAAAACACACCAACAACCAAAACCCCGAAATAAAAACGGCGTGCACAACGTAAACAGACCGCCAGACCATGATTAATTACACTTTTATGAATTTTTGACATCATTACATGATTTATGAATCCGGTTTTATGCGTCAATTTCGTGGCACCGTACCGTGCACTAAGTTCATCCATTAGAGAAAGGTTCGAAAGGCTGTCCACCGGGCCAATTTCGGTGCGTTCAGTCCATTTGGTTTGCCAATTTGCGACTTCTGCACTCCAAACTCCAATGCAACAGCTCTTCACGGTTTCAGTTTCGCCGTTGTAGGGCACGCACAGGGTTTGAGTTGTTTCCCGAGGGATACCTCAACGTTGCCCGGGGATCACAAAGGGGGAAAACGGTGCCCAACCGAAACAGAGCTCTCATAATTTAACCAAAGACCCATCTCAAAACAATGCAGTGGATTAAGGATAGCAGGAGTAGATAATTTTTCATCCAAACTGTTCGAGAATCCGAAAGCCAACCGTTGTGTTCATTTCGCTGGAAGAAGTTTATCAAATTATTAAACCCCTTTACTGGACAATAGGTCTTCGGCAGCTTGTTGAGTAATGATATAGGAAACATTAAAAATGGTTTGCGGAGAACTGTAAACTATAAACCATAAATTAAATTAACACCATAACAGGACTCGAACTACGGAGAATGCGATTTTTATGCAATTAAATTTTGTTGTTCAAATTCCATCAACTAGTTACCTAAGGGTATTCAATTTCGTTAACTCAAGAGAGGATTCGTTTGAAGATTATGCCTTGAAGACAAATTCAATCAGAAAAGAAATTGATCATAAATGGAATGATAATTGAGGAACAAATGGAGCAAAAATAAAAAAAGGAAAAGAAAATGAACTCCATCAGATACTCCAAGCGATACTGCAAAATAACTTAAAAAAACACAAATAGAAAAAAAAACACTGACTTTACCACCCGCAGCATATTGATGTCCGGTGGTATAGTGAGTGAGTGGGCGAAAACAACGTTTGACCGATCAACAGCAACCAAAAAAAAAGGAAATGATTCTGCACAATAACGGTGCGCACGACTCAGAATGGATGCAAGCATTTGGGAGAATTGGGTTTGAATGGTTATTGGTTTGGTTTTTTGATTTTCTCCACCAACGTCGGTTGAGCGATCGGTGTTAATTTATGCAAACCATAACCGCGAATTGTGGTGCATCCGCCAAACAGACATCGTATCGGAATGTTTGTTTCAGACGTTGGTACTGGATGGGAGGTGTATGCGTTGATGCAAATATGGGGTATTTGGTGTTTGAGTGAATTTTGTTGTGGGTTAAATTACACGTCATCATGGATGAAATTTGGCAGATTGAGTGGTTTGATAAGAATATCTATAGTTTCAAAGGAAAAGAAGTGAAAAACAGTTAATTTTAAGAGGTTTTGTACACAGGCTTTTAAGAAAATATCTATCATGAAAATGAACAAACTAAAATCTTTTCGTTGACGTCATATTGTTTAAAGTCCAAAGAGCGTCAACATTGATGTATCAAAATTCTGCGCGTTTCCCGTTACTTCCCACAAACCAAATCCAGCTATTCTATTGGCAATGAAGAGTAGCGAAATTATACTTTTCCTGATGGCGTTCAAAACAACCGTAGAACGAAATGACCAGCACAAAACGGTGTTCGTGTTCGACCGGGTAGAGGTAGATCCGCTTCAAAGCGTGGGGCCCTCGACGATTGACGATGTTCTTGGGTCGTAACGCCAGTAGGGCCAGCCTATTACGCTATTGGAGTTTTTGTGCTGCGAGGAAGTAGACAGTTATCCGACGCTCTGAAGCATAGCCAATGCGCGAACATCGTGCCATTAGTCGAACCAAGGGTGTTCTACTTCATCTACTCCGGCGGTCCCAACGTTAGCGATCTCCCGTGGGTCGCAATAATTTGGTGTGTGTTATTTTTTTAATTCGATTTCATTCTGCATGCAATATTGTGCTAGGGCGAGGGTTGGTGAATTAGTTTCCGCAGCAGAAGAGACAACGAAACAGAGAGAAAAGATTTCCTTTGAGTCTGTGGTTGTATGTATGTTGAACTGTTGTATTTTTTCCTTATGCTGGACATGCTCCCACGTGATTTGATCGTGCCGTTTGAACACGCTAGCAGCAAGGAATGAATGGATTCGACGTTGCTTTATTTTCTTCCTTGTTTCTTCGATCGATTGTTACGCGATCTTCAAATATTCTTTTGCCCTAAGGTTCGTGTAGCTTGAACAACGTTAGCATTTGGAATTCGTACATCGGGAGTGCATGTTGTCGTTGTTTCATGATAATAAGAAGTTGTATTTTATCTTTGACTTGTCGTTAGATATTGCTTGTTGCCTTTACTTCTTATCCTGATGATTCTTGTTACGAGTTTGTTGATTGTATGCTAGATTTTTGCACATGCATATTGTTGTCATGATGGCTAGTATATTGTTTACGAAATATCATAAAGCCGAAATATGATAAGTCTTCCTCACCAAAGTATAGATAGTGTTAACAACTTCTCAAGTAAACGATACGATTAGTAAAATATTTACAAACAATAGTCAACATAAAAGCTCAATCGTCTGGAAAACATTCATTAACGTCAGTCAGGACGAACTAATTCCACTTCATTTACTTTCTCCGTGCAATGCAGCAACCCCAATGGGAGAGCTATTCAATCAATCTAGTTTATCATTTTGCTTTTAACACAAATCACATAAACATCAGCTTTACCCTCAGTTCAGTGCAATTCCGCTCGCGAAAAAGATTCATGGCAGCAAATTTGTTAAACTCATTTCTAACAAACGACTGTCCTCAAGCGTTCGTCTGCCCGATAACGGTTCGTCTGATGCTGAAGCCGAGACATAAAAATTGCTACAACATTAATTAACCACATCCTCTTGGTAGCAAATTCTTTCACGGAAGAAACCACAGACAAGATCGAGCAACTTTTGCAATGCGAACCTTATATGGCGTTGCTGGTTTCGTGCATAATTCAAACTGGTTTCTTCAAAGCTCACGTGACGCGACAGTTGACTTTTGCAATGAATTCCGGTAGCATTTGGTGTCTGTTTTGGTTGTTTACAGCAAATGAGTATGTTGGTTGCCTAAGAACATCTCTACTTCAGGAATAATGCTTACATTAATGTGCAAACTGCTATAAAGCCCTGACGCAGCATATAAACAACAAATTACCCCAACAATTCTTGGATCACCAAGTGTAAAAAACATTAAGTAAACAAAAACTCGAATGAATTGCGGTGACAATGCCGAATAATCTTAATCACATTTAGTTTTTCCAATGATATCACAAGCAGCAAGGACCATAATTTCGAAAATAAGGTTTCATTTGCATTGATTTTCATGACGCTCAATAGTTCTTTCATTCGGCGAATCATCCAAGGAAAACATCGAAAAAAAATCACAATACAGAATACCATTCAAAAGCAAACAGGCTCTGTTATTGCCTCATTCAGATAAATGTACATAACCAAAACGGTGAGCATACGCCCCAAAAGTTCGCATCGATTCCTGCTCGGATTCCCGACGCTACGGTGTGTTTTGGTCGGTTTCGTTTGTAGGTTAAGTGGCCTCATTACTTTAACGACTCAATTATGCTCTTTTTTTGCAGAAAATCATCTTCATCGCATTTCCACTCCGGACAATCGGAAATGGAAATCTTGTACTGAGAATTCGGCTGGTATGTGTTACCAACCTTAAGAGTTGTTTTGCATTTTTCGTCAGGTTCAACGAGAAGAACATGAGAATATATAAGCTGTGGAACATATGCACATGAAAATTTTATTTTTCATGCAGAACCATTCTATGCTCCAATTGCAGCAGTACGCGTATTAAGATCACTTATGCTAAATATACGCACGTTTTACCACTTGAGATTAAGAGGGCGTCCCACAGGCAATCGTGAAGTTGCTTAAGAAGGGCTAATCGTGTACGCCCGCCTCTTGTTGAAAATAATGTTTCACGAATAAAGAATCGAGCAGGTAGGAAATATGAAATTAACTTCAAGTGAGATACCACTGCCACTCTTATCATGCTTATTTTGTGGTCCTTTGATTGAAGGACATTTTGCATGATTATGTTACTGCAAAAGTACAACAATTTAGTACATATTAAAGAATTTACTCTATCCTGTAAAAGAATGAAACTTTATTTGGAACAGGCCCATGCTACCCTGAAAAATGAGCAAATATTAAACACCAATTTTGACAGCTAATGGTCAACCATTTATCCACCGTGACCGGCTCTCGATCAAATCAGCAGCGCCCGAATGAACACAGAACTGGTGGAGCAACATAATGATGATTAGTTTTAACGCTTTAAAGCTTATCCGTTGATCCGGTGGATAAATGACGGCTGTTCGCAGCGAATTGATGGTCATTGGTCAGTCAGAGGTTCGAGAAGCGGGTGGACGAGTATTTCAATTTCGTGATTAGCTCCAGTTGTTTCGTTTATCCGGTCTTCTTTCCACACCCCCTGACCCTTTTCACTGTAAATCGATGAAAATCACACTATCGGACAGTAAAAGTAGGTTGAATCGCTCTGCATGTTGTATGTGCGTGGATTCGGCAGATTCTTCGGGTATGAGCTACGCTGCTGTTTTCATGACTCTCTCATTTCGGCAATCCGACACAGGCCATAAAGGTATATATTTCGAAGAAAAAATGATTGATGGCTAGTGATTCTTCGCGCAGAGCCAAACCGTAGATAAACGAAACCGTGAGGATGACGGATGTTTAGATGGTCGGGCTGTAGATCGAGCACACTGGCTTTTACGAAATCGAACTGAAAACAAGCTACCTAACCCGATGGGATAGAAATTCTAGTCGCAAAGCTACCGGCAGTCTCGATGGCCCGCTGGAAGTCGCGGTTGGTACTGGTGGCAAAAATTATTATGGTGATTTATGCAAACGAAACCACAACACAACGCGCGATGAGCTGCTGGCAATAAACACCGCAAAATCGTTTCTTGAACAAGCGTTCGTTCTCGTCGGGGTAAAATCTTCTTCTGCACTAAGACCTGTGAATGGACCGTCCTAATCGCGGACGGCAAACGACCAACGACCCAACGAGAGCAAGATTAATTGAATGCTATAAAATATTCATACACGACATTTAAATTAACCTGTTGACTCTGGCGTACTCTGTGCAGGCTGCAGGTTTTTGCAGTGTCTTAAGTGTTTCTACGTGTGTCAGTGCATAGTCTTGAGATTTCGACGGCAATCACTGTTATGTTGTTCTGTTGAGTCGTGAAGATGATCGCGACGCGATTCGTTGGCAAATGCTGCCAACATTTAAAGCGTGGCCGAGTGGAAACCAGATTTCATCACGATTGTGACGACGACGATGATGCTTTGGATGCTGATGGTGTGCAGTAGAGTAGAAATGTGAAGTGCATAGCGTTGGCAACACATTAAATGCTCGACACCGCCAGCTTGACGCCAGAATGCACGCCTACTTGCGCGAATGCGGCAGCCATCCACAGTGATGAAGGTCAGGTTTGTAGCGCTCTTGGTACAGCTGCTGGTTTGAAATGTGGAAAATTAATTAACTATCTTCAGTGGACTGTCCGGACAGCAGGCGTGTGATTTTCAACACCTCCAATCCACACCCTTGATGTTGCATGAAGTAAATTTAATCGTAGCTTATCAAATTTAACTTTATGTTTGATAATGATGCATGTTCCGTATACACCGACAGCTCGCAGGACAGTTTATGCTACACGCTGCCTAGGCGGACAGGAAAGTTCCGCCCATTTCACGCTATTAATTGTTTCGCGTAATTGTAAATTATTGCATCGGATGTAATGCATCAAGCTGTTCGTCTGCAGTTGCCACGGGTTGTGTTGAAATTGATTTCGATGCACGCCTCCCGCGCCGGGAAGTAAACGATATTTTTTTAAGGCAAAGGCCAGTGCGGTGTGCTTGAAAGGTATTAATCGATGTGGCATAAATCATATCATAACGCGCACAATAATCAAATGTTATGAGGTAAAGCAATGAATATACACTATAGGTGAATTTCTTGTTGAATGAGTTGGGATATAAATTGTTTAAATAAAATGAAATTTCATAATAAACATAGGTGAGAACTTCAGAATAGCTTATACTGAAGAGTAATCCTCAATTAAGCTGTTCCACTCATTCTTGTTCTTCAAGTTTCAACAACGCAATCGATACACGGTTTGACCTCTTTCTTTGAAGCATCTCTTCAATCCTTCACTACTTGCGGAAGGTATGAAAGGTCCAATGAATTTACATCAAAACGCACGGGAAATGCATATTCAACCGGTGCATTACACAGCGTTCGTCCGGTACACACAATGTAGTGCAAGGCAATGGGTTATCTTGGACGCCCAAAGCTCTCAGCCAACGGAAAACTGCTCAATTTCATATAAATTATTCATCCTTCCCTCCGCACTCCGATCACAATAGCTTGCGAAGCGGTAATAATAGTAATAACAATCACAATCGCTTGCACGATGATAAAGAATAATAATAATGGCAATGATGGTAATAATAACCATTCTAATAGTGCGCATCGAACAATGGCCACTTCCTTGTTCATTTTCGAGGAGCCTTTCACGCCCTCTCGTAAGCATCGTAGCGATCCGAACGGTGCCCTAGAAGGCTGTTCAAATAAAATAACTTAACTTTCCACTCCATCCGATCAGCGGTCGCCGATTATTTGCATGACGCGCAGATCCCGAGGCTGAAGTGGTGTTTGGGGCTTCTCAGACACCTCACGGCGCACGGACACGGACGCTTATCGGTGGTCCAGTAGGGAAGTACTTACTCAATGGCATAGCCAGAGCATATTGGTGGCACCTGGGTAGGTTGGTCAATAAATTTGAGAAATGGCTAACAACATCACCGCCACCATCGACCGTCGCCTCGGTGACTTTGAATAGCGGGAGAAGAAAATGTGGAATCGAATATCACTATATCGCTAGGGTTGTTGGCCATAGCGCTGAATCACGAGTCACGAACTGGTTGGATGCGTTTGTTGCAGCCCGTTGGACAGTGGGATTGTGTCTTTGTTCCAATTCGATTCGACTTGGAGGTCTAAACTGAACCCGCTTGACCATAGGAAGGGCACGACGCACACGACCACTTTGGAATGAACTCTTCTTGCTCCTAAACCATTATTAAGGGAACATGGCAAAGCGCGAACAACGATCCTAGGTCTAAGATGGTATCTCTCTGCCGAAGTGGAGGGTTTTCGTTATTGTGAACTATTACTGGGCTCTGGAGGGTCTCCTCAGCTAGAGGAGGTTGCTAAGGTTGAGGTTAGTTGTCCACCGAAAGGAAATCCTATCCGGGACTCTCCAACACCCGGTGGTCGATGAACGCCGTTTGTGGTCCGCGTTTGTTTGGCTAAAGTTGGTCATGTTTTCCCACTCGATGCCATCGCTCCACTAGCGAACAATAAACAATCGAACAGCCTGAAAATGGCATCGCGAAAGCAAATCAGAGTCGTTGTGGCGTTAGCATCTGACGTGGCCTAAGGAACACAATTTTGACCGCTCGATATGATGCCAGGTATGCGATTAGGGTGAAAGTTTAAACAAATTGGTTGACACGAATTGTTGAACAGTTTGAGGTGGTCAATAGAAACAATTCCACCCTGAAGGAGCTGGAAGAATGAATGTGGATAAAAAAAAAAAGCAAAATGCTTTCATCACTATCACAACAATGATATGAAGAATTTCTAGTATTGAAGAAATTCAATTGGCTAGTCAAAACAGTTAGTCTTTGGTGTGGACAGCTCAGTCAGGTTGGAATTTGTACCCAAAGCCGAGCTGTTGGAAGGTCTTTAATATCAACCGTCTATAAGGTCTCATAATAATCTGGATGTGAGTCAGATTGGATGGAATCCACGGTGCCTACTAAGAAGATGGAATCGACCCTTGTAATCTCTCGTTACGCTTCATTTGGAAATCGTAAAAATCTGACAACATCCACCGGTGTCAACCCCGGGCGGTAATTTAGAGTTGATGTGGCTGATAGAGGTTAAAAAATGTATCCCATGGAAGCTTCGCATCGGCAGACTGTGTGTGATCTTTAACGATCTGATACACGATCAGTATTGTGATGGGACAGGCCAGATAACTCTAGCTCAGTAGGTCTGCTAGTCAGGATTATTTAAATGTATAATAAGTCGGTTTCACCCAGATCAGATGAAACGCACATACGAGTGACAACAAAAAATTGATACCCTTTTTTGTGGGTGAATGTTAGCTTAGGGCTCGTCACGTATAACGGCATTTTCGTTATGCAAGAATGTCATGGGATAGCAATACGGTTAGGACATGCTTCCCACATTAAAAAAAAAAAACAGTAATTGGATAGTTTCGCCTTCGACCCGTGAAAGAAATCAACCATTTCCCAGTTCAAGGAAAGATATCGATTTGACGGGAACGAATGAGTAATTGCCTAGACCTTCTTCAACGCCAATAGTAATCGCCGTTGTAAAATATTATTGATAGGTCAACGGTGGTGTCATGGTCCGACTCAATTGTTCAGGTCAAGCATAAAACGCAAGGTCTTGTGCGCCACGTTCCACAGGGCAATTTACAGTGTTCCTTCGCTATCGCTGGTTGAAGCAGTCAAAACATTGGTTCAATTTTCGTGTATCTTTCTTTCCCATCCGTAATTTTCAGAAAGGAAAAAGAATGTCTGCGCTCGGAGAAACCAGTTTTGTGAAGAGCTGATTGCTTAGCAACACAGCACAATATGTTACAAAACTATGCAATCGGCAGTACTGTGCCATGGTTCTGAGCTGCAGCGGTTTCTTTGTAATGAAAGTCATATTCTTTATCAGAAAGTCGTGACTGTAGCACATGAAAGCATTTAACTGATGTTGGATCTAAATTATGTAATTCTAATGTTCTAAGGTATTTTTTAAAGCAGACATTCAGTTCCAGGTCTTGTTATACGAATTTGATTGGAATTCATAAAGTATTACAGTATAAACAAAACATGCAAGTGAACGACTCATGAGTTGTTTTGAATCAGATTTAATACACATTAGTCTGTTTTTCTCAACATTATTTGTTTCTTCATCATTATATTTTAATATCGAGTTCTTATGGAACGTGGAATAAAGGGGATATTAAAGTACAAAAATGATCATCTCCACAAAATAAACCGTAATATCCTTACCGGGCAAGATACTGCCGAAAGACTGTATTAAGAAAGAAAAAGTCGGAAAAATAACGAAGATTTCCCTCTATCGCTCACACCAAACATGGCGCAACGGAGCGTGTCACCTCCAATTTAGGGGAACGAATGGACGTAGTTAATGCGCGTGTGTTGTTGTGCGCCTCCTGAGAGATTCACAGTGCCGTAGGGAGCGAGCAAAAGCAGGATAAATTCTTCCACCGGGATTGGTTTTGTTTCTCGGTTACCCTTAGGATTTTTATTGTGAAAGTCGATGTTTTAGCAAATTCTTCAAGAAAAACTGAAGGTGATAGGAGGCTGCTTCGTGCGAAGGTGATGACGCTGTAATCAAAATGAGTTCTGAAAGTATGTGGGAGCGTACCCTTACTGCCGGTGCAAAAACGAAACTAATAATGTGGTGTGTAATGTTTCCCAAATTAAATGAAACACCATCTGCGAATGATGTAACAAAACTGTTTGCCCTTTTTACACCTCACACGTGAGGAAGGTGAGAAAAAGGGGCTGTTTCGACAAAAGGACACCCCAACAGGAGTGACAATAAAAACCATCCTTTGTGGAATATATGCTGGTTATAACACGGATCAGGTGAGCTAAGCAAGAACGTAAATAAGTGTATTATCCAGCTTGTAAGACTCTGACAGCTTGGATACCCATTATTTTGACACTTACACTCTACGTTTTCCTTCTCCAGCATATCTTTTAGTACGAATGATGTCGCGTAACATCAAACTAAATGTTTTCGCTTTTCAAGCAAAGCAGCAGAGGAGTTGCCAAAACGAAAATTTTCTTCCTGAGATAAGGCATTACACTCTGCAGACTTATTTCTAATAAGCACAAATACCATCGTTGTACGATTATTTCAATTATTTCTTTCTCTTTACAGATATATCGTATTTATTTAAAGGTGAAAGATTTACTCGTCAACTAAAGAGAGATCAGCGTAAGATTTATCATATCATTTACAATTTTTCTTCTTCTAGTTGAATGAGTATCAACATTAACAAAAACATTGCAGTAATTCAGAAAATTAAAAAGATGCAAATACGTTTGAACTGCATTAAGTATTCTTCCTATCACATAATACATGAAGTCGAGCACTTGTTGGTCTTCAATTATATTTGCTAAAAGCGAATTGAACTGGTCATCAATGAGTCATTTTGGCTCCTCCAAGATGAATTTAACGCTTGAACGGAGTTGAAAAACGTAACGAAAGACACAGTTGAACGATTTTCTAAGTCCAGCAGGAACTCACACATAAAATCAATAACAGACAGTTTCTCCATAAATCTCGTTCATCGTGAGGTTGTCTCTCATTAGAACTTGACACATTTACTTATGTTTGTGTCCATAAGAAGGTCCCCTTCAGATTCCTATAAAAAATGTGTTCAATGCAGTCAAAAACTATCCCCTTTGCAGGTCAGAAATAGGGCGTGCGGGACCAAATCTCCTGCGGAGTGTGGGTCAGAAAAATAATCGTACTGTGACTAATTAATATCTTCCGGTGTGTCCCCGAACGCAGCGAAATAAGCGAGCATTGGTTGTTGTTAGCACGGTGCACATCTCGTTGCACATAAATTTAACGGATTCCGACATTTATATTCAATCCAGACGTCCCGTGTCTCAGGGACCGAACCGAAGCCGAGCCGAGCGAAAACCGAGCGTTGGATTCCGGGTCAAGGCGGAACGTTCTAAACCAACACGAGCTGCCTTCAACCTCCTCACATTAGTCGGACATTGGTTGATTTGAATATATTTAAGAGACAATTACCAACATTTCCGATGTTTGACAACGCTCCAAGCGACCTCTGTTTTAGACGATGAGATGAGGTATAGAAACGACAACGTTAGATATACTCCATACAATCAACTCCCAGCGACCGAGGGTCCGCGAGTTGCATCCCATGTGCATAAATTATCAATCGAGATCATTAATCTTATCGCATAAATGTCCAAACAGGCGACAGGCCTAGTGAGCAAACACACAGCGAAGAAGCAATTTGTTTGAAGCGTATTTTACATAATGGGTGCAGATACATCCGTGGGTGGTGTGTGTTTTGGGTCAATGCAAGCTACTGCCTGTAACAGGCGAACTAGAGCGAGCAGGATGATAGATGACGCCACTGCAAATGCTTGCGTCGGTTGTAGACAAGTATGGCAATGCATTCACTAAAAAAACATGAACAATAGCCGTATTTGGATCATCGAATCCTCTTTAACGATTTATTACAACAGGAGTCAATATTTGGTAATTTTGTGCCGAGTTTTGTTGAGTAGATCCATCGAACTAAAATAAATTACGTTATTATTCAAAAAACGGCATTCTATTTTTGGCTAACATTTGCGTTAGTCGAATTTACTATGGTTAATAGTTGCATGCACCAAAACAACTCTGCGATAATATTAGCGACACGTTATGATGAAAGGCGTTGGAACATTCAATCTAAAGTGTGGGATTATTATGCGACACTTGTATAGATAAATAATGTTGATGTTTAATATTATTTGAGCAATTTCAACTAGTCAAACGTAGAGCAACTATGAAGTGCGTAGAAATACAGTTATGTTCGCACCAAAAGCCACATTCTGAACTTCACATTATACGGCTTCCATAGTATTATTGTGCAACACAGAAGCCATTAAGTGGCTCACACTCTAATCGATTTACAATCACCTGCGGCACCGATTTACAGCCGACCACTGTGTGCCTGTGTCGCAGCAAGTTCGGTAGCCGTTGGTGAAGCACGGTTCTGAGCGTATCACACAGTCAATGTTCGAGGGAAGCCTATAAAATCACAACCACTCGCTACGGCATGGAAAAGACCCCGAAGGGACGGGAACTCAGTAACCGCCATCACAATCGATGGAGATGCGTCCCGAGCGTCCAGGCTTTAGTGTCAAGTAAAGGCGTCATGACTGCGCCATCGTGTGGCAGCCGAAGTGATCGATTGAGATAGTGCGCCATACACTCACACTGCACCGTAAGTTAGTGAGCATGTATCATCATCCGTTCCTGACCGTCACTGAGTCTCGAATAGCGCGCGGAATAGCGCGAATGGTCGACATTTTACGCCTTCTGGCAATCGTGTCGCTAGCAATTGAACGACCGATTGGTATCCCGGTGGGATCTTCGATAATGTTTATGGCTTTCCGAATGTGTTGTGTTTTATTTTCCTTTGCTTGGTGAAGAGCACTTGTGCCATGGCGGGCACGAGCGATGGCGAAACAGGCGGGTCGTTATCCCGGTTAAACGTAGCCAAAGGCAGATGGATAGATTGCGACGAATGTAAGAAAGCGCGTTGCGACGTATGATTAATTGAGTTGCTTTGGCCACATGTGGTGGCTGTGGACACTGGCAGTACAGGATGGTTGTGTTTCGATTATTGCTATTCGGTCTGCTGTGGTTGAAGGGGGTAGTTTTGGCAGACAGGTGGAGCGAACTTGAGCATGGGCTTTACATTTTACTACGCCTTTGATGGATGTTTTATGTAACCATGCCCGGTAAGCAGAGTTTAGTGTTGGGTACCAGCGTTCCTCGTACTGTTGCGGAAGATGACAACGTTATGCATTCCTTTGGTTCCCTCGCTACATCCGTAAAACATCCGATTTTATCTGTGTTATACGTTTTGATGGAATTCTTTTTATTTAACAATCATTTTATTTAAAAAGTTAGGTTTATTCATGCTTCTAAGCTTCGTATTCATACAGCTGGACATGAGAGAGTATATTTTCTTCGTCTATGTATTCCTGACCAATAAATTTCAATCGTGATATTAACTTTGGGGTATTTTAAAACGCCCTTTGTTTATTTATAGTACTGGCTCACGTAAATGTGCAGCAACGACTGTCTAAATTTGAAAATGCAGTTAATAGAGACAATCCATCTAATTGCAAGCGTGCCAGCGATTGGAGTGCTTTAGAGAAGCATTCTTTTGTTTGGCCTGCATCCAAAATAAATGTGGCGGAAGAGCATGGGATGTTGTGAGAAATAAAAAAGACCAGAAGCCTTCCGCCTACCAACCAAACCGTTCCTCAACCCCGACGGGACACGAACAGTCTTAGGAGAAGGGAAAAAGAGAAAACAACGGGACAAGCAAGAGCGGTGTGCGGTAGATTTATGTGAAATAAACATAATTTTCATTGCGCACTTCCAAACACGTGACGATGGGAGGCTTCGTTGCGGTATGTGATATTCTGCGCCATGTTCCGTCTCGTCCCTAATTTATTGTGTTAATTAAATTTTATGAATGAAATATATTTCCCCGATAATTAACTGACTCGTGTGATCTCTTCGCCTGGTGCATGTGTGCAGTGCGTAGAAAACCAAAACAGTGGATGGTTTCGATGCATCGTCGATCGTAAGGGATAGGTATTTTCTTTGCTTCATCGTAACACAGAGATTCAGTGAGCTAAGGCGATCCGTGTCTCATGGGGGGGCTCGATCGTTCCAAACGAAAGGGTTCTCAAGCGATGCAAGTGTGTTCTGGTGCCGTTGTGGTAGCTCTACGACACATAACTGTCGGACTGCCTACATTTTATGCCCATATAGACACGATGGACGATCGATGCTTGGCATGATGGGTGATATTTTGAAAGATTGATCCGGGACTGTCATGTTCCGCCTTAGGCCTGACCTAAATCTCGGCTCATCATCGACATAATTCATGGATGTTGGTAGTGTAATGCACATGGAAAAAATGTTCGTCTGGGTTGGCGACTAATAATCTATAAAATACAGTTTATGCTTAAGGATGGCAAGGAATGTAGCAATGTACACTTAACGTGCAGAAACGTCTTAAAATAAGGTTTAAAGTTACTCAAACATTTTTTTTAAATAGTATTGTATGATTTTCACTGATTGGGAAGTAAATTTTTTGTGATATGATTCGATATTCGCTTTACGTGTTGTGCGCTTGAGGATCAGATTTCTACTGTTTATTCGCTGGTCAATTTACAAGTTCATTTCGCTACATTCATTTGTCCTAGTTCATCTTGTGAGTTCATCTTATGAGTTCATTTTGCAATTCCCTATCTGTTACATGTTTTGTCCGATTTATACTATAAGCTCTTAGTGTTGTCCAGTATCGTATTGAAATTAAATCTAACATAATTCAAATGAAATAATTCACAAATCCATCATTCCGGCCACCAAAAGATAATTCTTTTCAAATCATGCTAATTCCTTTTCATTCGCATTCGGTATTTCAATCGCTTATAGTATCCTAGTCCTAAGTGTATACGTGTGATGTGACATTTCGCGCAGGTCTGTATCTGTTTGTTTACATTCGAGTAACCTCGTGTTCACCTAGTGTCCGTCTCGTTTGGATCGATTGGCCGTGGTAATAACGCTAAACGATTAGCTGCTCGCACTATTTGTTTCCCCCCTGACGTGCGTAACGTAACTACGCGTACGACACCATCCTTGCCCGGATGCAACGCCGTAATTCGCCTCATCGGCCAAACAGTCGGATGCAGGTTATCCTCCTTGATGATTACTAGTTGATCGATCTCAAACTGAACTGGCGCGTTGTTGTGATTCTTGGCTCGGGCTTGGAGTTGTTGGATGTATTCCGGATACCATCGATCCCATATGGTTTGTAAGTGCCGTTGTGCGAGTTGGTACCCTTTCAATCGGTTAACAGGAATGCTCTTCAGATCAACCTCCGGTAACGCCTGCATGCTACTGCCGATAAGAAAATGACCGGGAGTTAATACTTCAAAATCGGTTGGATCGTTGGATAAGGGGATTAAAGGACGGGAATTTAAACAACTTGGGCAATGAGGGTAAGCATACTCTCCTGCGTGATACATGTTATACCTATCGTTCGCAGTATGTGTTTTTTAGCCGACTTGACCGCCGCTTCCCACAGACCGCCGAAATGCGGTGCCCTTGGAGGAATGAATTTCCACTCCATGTCGTTCGAAGTACACCAATTGATTATGGACCGGCGATCGTCATCCTTGGTCTTCAGCATCTCGTACAACCGATGCAGCTCATGGGCAGCTCCCTTAAACGTCGTCGCGTTGTCCGAATGCAGCTCACACACTTTGCCTCGTCGTGCCACAAAGCGTCGTAGTGCTGCTAGGAATGCCGCTGTAGTTAAGTCGCTCACTAACTCGATGTGGACGGCTCTGGTCGCGAAGCACACAAAGATTGCGATGTAAGCCTTGGTCGGACTCCGGTTGCGCACAGTTGATTTCAGCAGAAACGGGCCACAGTAGTCCACTCCGCTGATTGAGAATGGTCTGGTCGCTGAGACTCTCGACGCAGGAAGATCGGCAACACTTTGTCTGATGAGAGCGGGTTTGTTTTTGAAGCA